>JANRMT010062857.1:49685888-49703975 GCA_026402145.1 Polypterus bichir lapradei | reverse complement strand
TAGTCTGCTGAGGAAGAAGAGTCTGCTGTGCAAGGTCTTATAAATCTTCTCTCTGTTATGGGACCACTCAAACTTGTGATTGAGGTGGACCCCCAAGTACTTGAAGGAGCAGACCACCTCTATTTCCACTCCTTGAACAGTGACC
This sequence comes from Polypterus bichir lapradei, assembly GCA_026402145.1. Lineage (NCBI taxonomy): Eukaryota > Metazoa > Chordata > Cladistia > Polypteriformes > Polypteridae > Polypterus > Polypterus bichir. The sequence goes on along the minus strand of JANRMT010062857.1, from coordinate 49,703,830 downwards.
GAATACAGAGCTAATGTGTCTGAAGTTCTCCACCTGACTCCCCTCCTCTGTCTGATCCCCCTTATCAATAGCCCCCCAAAAGTGCAGAATCATCTGAAAATTTCTGCAAGTGACCTGAGCTGCTCTTATATTTCTGCTTGAGGTGTACAGAGTGAAAGAGAGAAGCAGACAGGCCTACTCCGTGTGGTGCTGTATTGTGGCTCACACAGTCCTCGAGTCTCACAAACTGCAGTCTGCCTGACAGATATTCCATCATCCAGGACACCTGAGGCTCGTCCACCTGCATATCTCTGAGGTGACCCCTTAGCAGAGGTGGCTGGGTGGTACTGAAGGCACTGGAGAAATCAAAAAACATCATCCTCACAGTGCTGCCAGCTTCATCCAGCCTTGTGGAGAAGATAGATACAGTAACTGCATCCTCCACTCCAATCTTTGTCTTACAGGCAAGCTGCAGCTGGTCAGGGTGGTCTACCACAAAAGGAGTCATATAGTCCAATGCCAGTCTCTGAGAGGTCTTCATGATGTAAGTGCCACTGGTCTGTAGTCATGAGGTGAAGGGGTGCCCACCTTCTTTGGAACAGGAACAGGATATTTCACACAGCAGGGGCACAGGTGACAGTGGACACCACAAAGTTGGTCATCACAGGCCTTAAGAACTCCATCTGGTTCTGCAGCTTTTCTGGACTGTAGCTTCCTCAAGTTGTCTCCTCACTTGGTCTTCAGTTATGGACACTCCTCACTGATGGTGAGAGGTGGACTCATCACTGGCCTTTCTAGTTGACGTGGTAGGAGTGTGGAGAGACTGGTCATCAGGACCTCAGAGTCCCCAGGCTCTGCTTCCTCATTGGAAGGCATGTTAGGGGGATTGAGGAGGTCTTCGAAGTACTCCCCCCACCGACCCACAACGTCCCGAGTCGAGGTCAGCAGCGCACCATCCCCACCATATACGGTGTTGACACTGTACTGCTTCCCCTTCCTGAGACGCCGGACGGTGGACCAGAATCTCCTCGAAGCCGTCCGAAAGTCGTTCTCCATGGCCTCTCCAAACTCCTCCCATGCCCGAGTTTTTGCCTCAGCAACAACCGAAGCCGCATTCCGCTTGGCCTGCCGGTACCTATCAGCTGCCTCCAGAGACCCACAGGACAAAAAGGTCCTATAGGACTCCTTCTTCAGCTTGACGGCATCCCTCACCGCCGGTGTCCACCAACGGGTTTGGGGATTGCCGCCGCGACAGGCACCGACCACCTTACGGCCACAGCTCCGGTCAGCCGCCTCAACAATAGAGGCACGGAACATGGCCCATTCGGACTCAATGTCCCCCACCTCCCTCGGGACGTGGTCGAAGTTCTGCCGAAGGTGGGAGTTGAAGCTACTTCTGACAGGGGACTCTGCCAGCCGTTCCCAGCAGACCCTCACAACACGTTTGGGCCTACCAGGTCTGACCGGCATCTTCCCCCACCATCGAAGCCAACTCACCACCAGGTGGTGATCAGTTGACAGCTCCGCCCCTCTCTTCACCCGAGTGTCCAAGACATATGGCCGCAAGTCCGACGACACGACCACAAAGTCGATCATCGACCTGAGGCCTAGGGTGTCCTGGTGCCAAGTGCACATATGAACACCCTTATGCTTGAACATGGTGTTCGTTATGGACAATCCATGACGAGCACAGAAGTCCAATAACAAAACACCGCTCGGGTTCAGATCGGGGGGGCCATTCCTCCCAATCACGCCCTTCCAGGTCTCACTGTCATTGCCCACGTGGGCATTGAAGTCTCCCAGCAAAACGAGGGAATCCCCAGAAGGTATGCCCTCTAGCACCACCTCTAGAGACTCCGAAAAGGGTGGATACTCCAAACTGCTGTTCGGCGCATACGCACAAACAACAGTCAGGACCCTTCCCCCCACCCGAAGGCGGAGGGAGGCCACCCTCTCGTCCACCGGGGTAAACCCCAACGCACAGGCTCCAAGTCGGGGGGCAGTAAGTATGCCCACACCTGCTCGGCGCCTCTCACCGGAGGCAACTCCAGAGTGGTAGAGAGTCCAGCCCCTCTCAAGGAGATTGGTTCCAGAGTCCAAGCTGTGCGTCGAGGTGAGTCTGACTATATCTAGCCGGAACCTCTCAACCTCGCGCACTAGCTCAGGCTCCTTCCCCTTCAGAGAGGTGACATTCCACGTCCCAAGAGCCAGTTTCTGTAGCCGAGGATCAGAACGCCAAGGTCCCCGCCGCCGGCCACCACCCAACTCACATTGCACCTGACCTCCTTGGCCCCTCCCATAGGTGGTGAGCCCATGGGAAGGAGGACCCACGTTACCTCTTCGGGCTGTGCCCGGCCGAGCCCCATGGGTGTAGGCCCGGCCACCAGGTGCTCGCCATCGAGCCCCACCCCCAGGCCTGGCTCCAGAGGGGGGCCCCGGTGACCCGCGTCCGGGCAAGGGAAAACGTCGTCCACAGTTTTTATTCTTCATTGGAGGTTTGTTGAACTGTTCTTTGTCTCATCCCTCACCTAGGACCAGTTTGCCTTGGGTGGCCCTACCAGGGGCATAAAGCCCCAGACAACATAGCTCCTAGGATCATTGGGACACGCAAACCCCTCCACCACAATAAGGTGACGGTTCAAGGAGGGTGTTGAAGCCAACAAGCCAGGGTGTTGAATGGGTCCGGTTTGGTGGACTCAGGATTGGGTCACTGCTTTTTGCAGATGATGTTGTCCTGTTTGCTTCATCAGGCCGTGATCTTCAGCTCTCTCTGGAGCGGTTCGCAGCTGAGTGTGAAGCGGCTGGGATGAGAATCAGCACCTCCAAATCTGAGACCATGGTCCTCAGCCGGAAAAGGGTGGAGTGCCCTCTCAGGGTTGGGGGCGAGATCCTGCCCCAAGTGGAGGAGTTTAAGTATCTCGGGGTCTTGTTCACGAGTGAGGGAAGAATGGATCATGAGATCGACAGGCGGATCGGTGCGGCATCCGCAGTGATGCGGGCTCTGCATCGGTCTGTCGTGGTGAAAAAAGAGCTGAGCCGTAAGGCAAAGCTCTCAATTTACCAGTCGATCTACGTTCCTACCCTCACCTATGGTCATGAGCTATGGGTAGTGACCGAAAGAACGAGATCGCGAATACAAGCGGCTGAAATGAGTTTCCTCCGCAGGGTGTCTGGGCTTTCCTTTAAAGATAGGGTGAGGAGCTCAGTCATCCGGGAGGGGCTCAGAGTAGAGCCGCTGCTCCTCCGCATCGAAAGGAGTCAGATGAGGTGGCTCGGGCATCTGATCAGGATGCCTCCTGGACGCCTCCCTGGTGAGGTGTTCCGGGCACGTCCAACCGGGAGGAGGCCCCGGGGAAGACCCAGGACACGCTGGAGGGACTATGTCTCCCGGCTGGCCTGGGAACGCCTTGGGATTCTCCCGGAAGAGCTGGAAGAAGTGGCCGGGGAGAGGGAAGTCTGGGCTTCTCTCCTTAAGCTGCTACCCCCGCGACCCGACCTCGGATAAGCGGAAGAGGATGGATGCACTTTAGGGATGTGGATCTAAAAAAGAAAGGGAAACCACACAGGAACAGTAGCACTGCCTTGACGCTGGGTGCTGCCAGTTTGCAAAATCGAGTGGAGAACTTGTTTACAACAGGGTTTGAGCTACCGTGAAAAATGTGCATGGCTTTACACCAAGTTTAGCTTTTATACATTGCGATCTGAGCGTGGAAACAGCCTTATGCAACATTTTTGTGCGTACACACCGTTTATACATGAGGCCCCAGGTGAGCAGCAGAGCAGAAGCTTTTCTATTATCGTAGCTCTTCCTGTGCACCATCTTGCAGACTTGTGCTTAATTTGACATTTTACTACTTCCTTCTCCTGTCTGCCTCTAGCACTCAAAACAGATGTTACGGATGCCAGTACAACTTACAACACTTTACAACTTCTCCCAAAATGACATTGGTCATTTTGATGGTTTTTGTTTTCGTCCCTTCAGCTCCATTTAAAAACACAAGAAGGTGCCAGGTACTTTTTAAAAAATGTATTGAAAATTATTCACTTTAGAACACAATTTCACGTGGACACCCTGAACGTTACCTGTGGAGCAGGAAGTGCCTTCTTCATTTCTCAAACTCCAGCTTGCTTCTACTTGTGCCTCAATTCACCTACTTGAACTTCATGCTTTGTTTGTGTTGGGTTTCGGATGGACTGACACTGGCAGTAATGTCACTGGTGTTATGGCTGTCAGTCACCCAGGTTTGCAGAGGGAGGAATAGAGAAAGGCATGAGGACACAGCGTCAACTCCTGGTGTGGCAGTAGAATTACAGTCATTAGAGGCCTTCAGCTGTCCCCCTGCCCTGTGCACACTATATTTATATATATATTTATATATATATATACTCACCTAAAGGATTATTAGGAACACCATACTAATACGGTGTTTGACCCCCTTTCGCCTTCAGAACTGCCTTAATTCTACGTGGCATTGATTCAACAAGGTGCTGAAAGCATTCTTTAGAAATGTTGGCCCATATTGATAGGATAGCATCTTGCAGTTGATGGGCCATTTTAGTACAGTGAACTCATTGTCATGTTCAAGAAACCAATTTGAAATGATTCGAGCTTTGTGACATGGTGCATTATCCTGCTGGAAGTAGCCATCAGAGGATGGGTACATGGTGGTCATGAAGGGATGGACATGGTCAGAAACAATGCTCAGGTAACCCGTGACATTTAAACGATGCCCAATTGGCACTAAGGGGCCTAAAGTGTGCCAAGAAAACATCCCCCACACCATTACACCACCACCACCAGCCTGCACAGTGGTAACAAGGCATGATGGATCCATGTTCTCATTCTGTTTACGCCAAATTCGGACTCTACCATTTGAATGTCTCAACAGAAATCGAGACTCATCAGACCAGGCAACATTTTTCCAGTCTTCAACTGTCCAATTTTAGCTTTTTCCTATTTGTAGTGGAGATGAGTGGTACCCGGTGGGGTCTTCTGCTGTTGTAGCCCATCCGCCTCAAGGTTGTGCGTGTTGTGGCTTCACAAATGCTTTGCTGCATACCTCGGTTGTAACGAGTGGTTATTTCAGTCAAAGTTGCTCTTCTATCAGCTTGAATCAGTCGGCCCATTCTCCTCTGACCTCTAGCATCAACAAGGCATTTTCGCCCACAGGACTGCCGCATACTGGATGTTTTTCCCTTTTCACACCATTCTTTGTAAACCCTAGAAATGGTTGTGCGTGAAAATCCCAGTAACTGAGCAGATTGTGAAATACTCAGACCGGCCCGTCTGGCACCAACAACCATGCCACGCTCAAAATTGCTTAAATCACCTTTCTTTCCCATTCTGACATTCAGTTTGGAGTTCAGGAGATTGTCTTGACCAGGACCACACCCCTAAATGCATTGAAGCAACTGCCATTTGATTGGTTGATTAGATAATTGCATTAATGAGAAATTGAACAGGTGTTCCTAATAATCCTTTAGGTGAGTGTATATATATATATATCAAATCAATTGTATTCCTATATTCTGTCCATTCTGTTTATGCTTTCCAAAGCACAGCATTGGTATCTGAGGATATTTAATCATTTGTGTTAAGTAACTAAATTGTTCTTTTACTTGGGCAAGTTTTTCAGAGCCTACTTTTTTACTTTTACTTGAACGTCTAACGGAAGCACCTAAAAGAAGAAGAAAATTTTCCATGTCATATACATTTAATTTTGCTTAAGTCCATTTTTGTCTAAGAAACACTTCTACCCGAGTCTAATTTTTACTACTCTTCGTATCTCTGAAATGTACCACAGTCTTGTTGTCGGTAATAATGGTGAATAACTACGACCTGACCTGACACGCAGTCTGCACAGTTGCCCACACGCCCCTCTTGTATGTTCACCATTTCTGTTCAGATGCAGTTACATCCTGGATGGCACAGGCCACTGCTGTCTCCATTCCAATGTTGTCCACTTTTTTTTCCCCACAGGGCTAGCAGGCTAAGGAGTGACGTCCTGAAAGAGAACAGCTCAGAGGAAGACATGTTTCAGTTCAATGTAAGTAGCATTAACCAAGATGTGTCAGCCTCAATGTGTGCAGGTTATTCTCGGAGATTAAGGGGTGTCAGCCTTTAGGTCAGGGTTATATCTGGGGGGCACGTGTGTGTGGTTTGTGCTGAAGTAGTGAGTCCCTGTGTGGAGTGTTGAGGAGTGACAGGCTGTGCAGGCCTCAGTCATAAACAGTTCTTAAGTGGTGGGACGCTAAGTACCGTTCTGCACCTGATCCTGTTGTGATTCACTCTTAGCGCTAAGATCTTTGACTGTTTTACACTAAGAAGTTCTCAGTAATGCAAATGGTAAATAACTGCCCTAATTCTGATTTTCCTTTTATTATTATAATCCTTAAATCCCCACTTTAAAGAGACCGTTCAGTGCCAGTAATGCTCATTTAGCGTCCTCAGCCATTTCACAGCTGGTTTGATCCACACTGCCTTAAACAATGAGATGTAATTCAGACTATTCAGATGCCGATTATTACATGTTTGCTACATTTGTAAAAGAGAAAAATGACCCCAGTTAGCTTAATCCAGTTAAATTATCCCTTGACAGGTGACCACCTGTACTGGATCCACTCCTCAGATCTGCTCTCCGCCAGCTGCGTGTTTTAACCCTCTTAAGATTTGTTTTGTAGAAGTAAACAGGGAACTGGATACTCCATAAGGATATTCTGAATATTGAAGGCAGGAGGCAAAACAACAAAGGAGTTTACCCAAATCAAACATATAAAGAGCAAATGGAGATATATGATAATTAATATGGATGCAATTAATCAAATGTGTAAGGCATACTGTATAGGGAATACTAAAGGAGGGTGTAACAACAGGGACAAGTAGGGAAGAAATCAAACAGGCATTAGAAAGAATGAAGAATGGGAAGACAACTGGACTGGAGGGGAATAGTCTGAGGGAGGAAGGAACAGATTTGTTATGAGAGCAGATTAGAAAGATCAATGTGAAGAGAAAATGTCAGATCGGCCGAGAGACAGTGGGATTGTGCCTATATACACAGATAGGGAGACATCCGGAATTCTGTTGTGAAGTTCTAGGGGTGTCACATTCAATAAAAAGATGGGAAAGGATAACAGGTAAAAGGGTGAGAAGACGTAGGGGGTGCACCGTTTGGGTTTATGGCAGCTAAAGGCATAACAGATTTGATTTTTATCCTTAGAAAGATTATGTAAAGTGTAAAGAGAAACAGAAAGGATAGCTCATGGTATTTGTAGATTTAGAGATGACATATGATAGAAATTCCCAGCAAGAAATGTGGGGATATATGACAGAAAATGGAGGACCAGAGAAAAATGTAAGAATAGTTAGGGCTATGTAAGGGAAAAATAGTGTAGAAGTAACTGCCATTGTGCATTGTGTGCTCTGAGAATATTATAGAAAGCAAAATGGAGCAGCGGAGAAGAGCTATGGAGGACAGAAGCCTAAAGATTAGTGGGAAAAGGGACAGTAAATCTGAGATGTAAGGAACAAAAACAAGATGGAGAAATTAACCTCCATGGAGAAAGGATTAAAAGGATGGAAACACTCAGATATCTCAAATCAACAATAACAGAGGACGGAGAGCCAAATCTACACAATAAACCAATCAGGTTGGACAAATTGGAAAAAGGGATCAGGAGTGGTATGTGACCGAAGGATCAATGAAAGAGTGAAGGGTAACGTGTATAAAACAGTGAGAGGTCAGAGCAGCCCTGATGTGTGGAATGAGACAGCTGAGCAATACAAAAAAGTGTGCATGAAAGGAATATGAACATTATAGAAATTAGGATGGTGAGACGGAGGAGTGGAGTAATGAAGGGTAATAAAATCAGGAATGACAGAATCAGATGTAGAGTTAAAGAAAACATAGGCAAGAAGGTTAAAGTGGTATGGGCATGAAGTGAGAAGTGAGAAGAAGAGTTTTGGATATGGAGGTGTTGGGATGAGGGAGAAGAGAACGAAAACGAGAAAGTTTGAGGAAGAAAGGGTATCAGACGAGGAAGATACAACAGACAAGGGCAGAGGAGGCAGGATCGCTAGAGTGGTCTCACACAAAGGTGGGAAAAGCTTTTAGAAGAAGAACAAACTCACAGTACATCAGTTTGTCTAAAAGAGAGAGGGAGGATGACCGTACATCTTATAGTCTCATTGACTGAAAAGTTGGGGACAAATAAAATAACTAGTGCACTTAGAGTCTTTAAGCAATCATGGGCGATTATATCTGGGCTTAATATGTTTGTTACAAGCCAGCTAAGTGTGTCCGGTTCAACTGTACTAACCTGGGGCCTCATGTATAACGCTGCACATAGAATTCACACTATAACATGGCGTACAGACAAAAGTGGAAATGTGCTGACGCACAAAAACGTTCAGGTGGACAAAACTGTGCGTAAGCCAACTTCCACGCACTTCTGCTCCATAAATCCTGGTCAGCATGAAATGTAATGCACGTACACGCACCTGTCGCCCCACCCCAACTCCTCCCAGAGTTACACCTCTTTGAACATTAGGAAGTTTTTCTTTGCACAAAGAACGATAGACACTTGGAATAAGTGACCAAGTAGTGTGGTAGACAGTAAGATGTTATGGACTTTCAAAACTCGACTTGATGTTTTCTTGGAGGAAATAAGTGGATAGGACTGGCAAGCTTTGTTGGGCTGAATGGCCTGTTCTTGTCTAGAGTGTTCTAATGTTCTAATGTTCTAATATGCAAATCAACATGAATGGCCCCTTAAGTTCAGCGTTTTGTGAAAAGACAATGGCAACTAGAAAGTTCAAGTTCAGAAAGTCACACAGTGCCTGAAATAAAAAAAAAAAAAGTGGTCAGATATCAAAGTCGCTGTGAAAAGGCGAGTCGTAGCCCACCATTTGAGTGTCACAGGGAAGCGTATTAGAGTACAGAGAAAAGAATAAAAATGGGGACACGGTGAAGATAAAAAGGTTGAAATGTCGACTTTAATCTCAAGATTTCCACTTTAATCTTGTAGTTCATTTTGTCATTAAAGTAGAATGTTGTACATTTCATCAGAGTTTCTCAAATCTCATTGTAACTAAAGTAACACATTAAATGCTTCGTATTCTGTGCGTGAATCACTACATGCTTCTTAAAACAGACTTCCCTTTTGAAGACAGGAGCACACGGGCACTGATCTCCAAACAGAATACGTTACATTCATGATATTACAGCTCTCTGAATATTATAAAATACTAAGATGTATACTTGATATCATTTGCATGATGAAATGCATTAAAGCTTGTATTAAACATGGGAACACGGTGGTGCAGTGGTAGCGATGAGCTGGCGCCTTGTCCAGGGATTGCTCCTGCCTCCCCCAAGATGCTTGCTGGGACATACGTCAACCCTCGATTAAATAATTTATTGCAGCAGTACTGTGTCTGTCAAACGCATGATCCCCCAATTCCTGTCCTTCAGTTTTCTTTCTCCATGTAACTAATCTCCATACAATAAGCTCAATAATAAATGTCAAACCAGCTGTAAGCATAGAACCCCAATTCTCCAAACCTTCAAGTAACATTGAAATATATTTGTAGTACAAGTTTAATTATTCCATCCATCTATCCTTCCAGGGTTTTGCCAGTCCCAGAAAGCAAACAGCATGAGGCAGGACTAATCCCTGGATGGGGCAAAAGCTCATCACAACGCTGTGCCACAGTGCCTCTACATGTTTAATTATTAACAGTATACATTATTTACATGAAGTTAATTTATCTGTCAGCGGTGGGCTGGCGCCCTGCCCGGGGTTTGTTTCCTGCCTTGCGCCCTGTGCTGGCTGGGATTGACTCTAGCAGACCCCCGTGACCCTGTAGTTAGGATATAGCGGGTTGGATAATGGATGGATTGTTATTGTATGGTACAATGAGATGAGAATCCTCCATAAAATGATCTTCCTATAAAATGATAAAAATGATAAAATAACAATACTAATACTAATACTACAATAAAAAACAATAAAAAATATACAATATGAAAGCATAAGTACAATATACATATAGTACAGATAGTGCAAATGGCTGAAACCGTTTTGTTGAAGTCCAAACAGTTTTACTGGGAGCTCTTAAAGGACGGACTGACTGAGTGCGTTTCTAGCTCTTAGGATGAAACTGTTTCTGAAATTCGAGGTCCAGTGAGGCACAGCTCTAAAGCGTTTGCTGGATGGGAGAAGTTCAAGTAGACATGGCTGACTGGAATCCATGCAAATGCTGGTGGCTTTCCTGAGTCAGTGTATGCTATAAATGTCCTTCAGAGAGCGAAGCGGTCTTCTGATAATCCTCTGCACTCTCGATACAAGACGTTGTAGAGCTTTACAATCAACTGATGTTTAGCTATGTATACATACTCAGATACAATGGGTTAAAATATGAGTGTAACAACGCTAAAGCAGTTATGGTATCTGGAATACTTTGGCTATTCCGTGTACCATTATATTGTTACAATCAGGCACCTTAAATTAATAAATGATATGCAGTTAATTTCAGCGTATTTGATAAAGTCTGCAACATGGAGGTGAATCTGAGAATGACAGAGGAAACCACACAGGAAGAGTAGCAATGCTTTGATGCTGGGTGCCACCAGTTTGCAAAACCGTGCAGAAAACATACGTATATTGTGGGATGAGTGCTGGCATGATAATGTGTGTGGTTTTATGCCAAGTTTATTTTTTATTCATCGCGATGCAAGCATGGAAATGGGCATACACACCATTTATACATGAGGCCCCCGATGGTGTGAGACACTCGTTGGCCCTTTGAAGGACTGTTGGTTTCTTCAGTGGCTGGACCCGCTGCCTCCTTCATCAGTTGCTCGTCTCACCTCACAGGTCTTGTACAGCTTTATGTGCTCCCACCTCCATATACTGACCACCAGTCTGGTGCAGAGTGTTATGTCCATTCCTCCATCTCTCACACAATCTCACCACCTTGTATGCAGACAAAGCTATGATTTCAAATATCTCTTTGTTTGAAGACAGCAGGATTCGCCATTGCATGAGTTAAGAGCACCTCATGCTTTCCACATAAGTTGTGAATAACAAAGTAAAACATTATTTATAGTGTATAGAAGAGTGACTCCAGACTTAACAGCCACAATAAACAAGAACTTATTCAAACATGTAACTTCATTTTAATTGATAGAATACAAAAAATAGCAGCAGTGGCAGGAGTCCCTTGGACGTCTCAAATGACTTTGAGATGTGGAGTTGAGGTTGGCTCAGTGCAGATACAGGATGAAAATATTCAAAAATGGTTGGAGTGGAACTAAAACCATTAGTGTTAGGGTTAGGCTTAGGGTTAGGGTACAGAGCCCTTTACTTTGTTTTGTTCACAGTTTAGTTGTTAATTTAAGATCCTGTGGGGAGCAAGAAGGGACAGACTGGAAAATGGGTTGGGTTGTTTTTAATGTTTTATATGTTAATGTTTTTCCTATTTTCAAATTCTTTGCTAACATTTGTATAACAACAGCACTGTAATGAATGTCCATTTGTTTCTCTCTTTGTTTTTTCATTTGTTTTTCCTCTTTAGAATGAGTGATATGGTAATTAATGAGGTGTGTGATTCTGAGGAGTTCACACAGTGTCACCTGTCACCATGACCCTTAGTTCTTGCCTGTCTCTTTTCACTAGGAATCAACAGAAAACCCCAGGAGAGGTAGAAGATCCCCTTCATCTCCAAGACCCGGTGAGTTCAGTCACTCCAGGCGCCTTCATTTTGGACTTGCCAAGTCACATTTCTGTGTCAGCAGCAGCTGAATTTAGAGAGAAGAGAAGAGGTGGCCATCGTCTTTCTCTTCAAAGAAATTCGGTGTCAGGATCTCTGGCTAAGCTCAACACTTCTGGGCTTCCCCAGTACTTTTTAATGTTTAGTGGTCATGTACTTCAGTACCTTTAGTAATGCACATGAAGACTCTGTGTATGTATGAATTCATCTTTAAATGGCACAATGGCAGGACGCCTCTGTGTCTTACTGTTGTCCTACAAAAATGGCCAAAACAAGATCTTTATCAAAATAATGGACTTACCTCCTTGGGATTAATAAAGTATCTATCTATCTATCTATCTATCTATCTATCTATCTATCTATCTATCTATCTATCTATCTATCTATCTATCTATCTATCTTTACCTGAAATAAGTTTAAGGTAGGAATAAAAAGGAAAGAAATTGATAAACGGAAAGAAAACTTCACTTATCACACAAGGCCTACCTGAGCAGGTTTCCAGTCTCTTTCTAGTAAGTTGGGTGGCACATCCACTGGTCCAGCAATCAGTCAGCTGTGCTACCTCTACACCTAAACCTCTGCACTTCTGTGACCACCAGCCTTTCCTGTTCCAGGTAAGAGGGCACAGTGTTGTGTCCATCCAATGGTCCACCCTTGGTCTCCGTCAGAGTGATAGACGTATCTGTTGTTGACTGGTGTACCTCTTCTATGCCATCCAGGAAGCATTGCATGGTTAAAGTTAGACCACAACTGTGTCTAGGCGGAGTGGTGGCTCTGAGGCTAGGGATCTGCACTGGCAATCAGAAGGTTGCTGGTTTGAATCCTGTAAGTGCCAATAGAAACTCTGCTCTGTTGGGCCCTTGAGCAAGGCCCTTAACCTGCAATTACTGAGTGCTTTGTGAAGTGAGAAAAGTGCTATATAAATGCAAAGAATTATTATTATAATTTTCTGTGCTGGTGCCCCCTGTGTACTTCTCTAGCTGGGCACCCTCACATGTACAAGGCAGAGTGCCCTCTGCTGACAGTGTATAACACTACTTTTATTGCAGGTCCTTCTATTAACAGAATACATTTGTGCATCTCCTGTTTCAACACTCCCTGCCCTTACAATCCCTGCCATCTTCTACCTTATAGTCCCAGTGGCACCTTCCTCCTGCCATTTTTGCCCCTTTCTCATCGCTACAGAACTTGGAGGGCATTGGAGTTGGCTGTAGATGTGAGCAAATCCTTCAGCCTGGATTTTTTTAGGTGGAGTGCAGTTTACATTCGGGGTTCATCTGTCATGGCCTAGCAAGCCGGGATGGTGACATCGAGGTCCTCAAGTTGTTGGTTTTATATCAGACTGTCCTTGTCCTGGTCTCTGGCTCAAAAACCTTCCTCGAGGGCTTGGAGATGACGGGTTACTTTCAGTCAGGCTTCTGTCCATCAACCTGTCTGGCTTAGGAGGCCCTGCCAGGAGCCAAAGCTCCTGTCAGCACAGTTCTCAGGGTCATTGGGGCACTCAAAACCCACCACCACAATAAGGTAGTAACCTCTGGTGGGACAAATTGCTAATAACCTAATAAATACACACGACACAGATTTATTTAACTGCTTAACATAAATGGAGCCCAGCATGATCTGCCCATTAATTAACTGTTGAACTATGGAGGACAGGAAAACAAAAAATCCACAGCATCAATGAGAAACATAAACCTCTGGGGGTCCACAGTCAGTCAAAACAGAGAAAGCTGGGCACATTCACCACTCCTGGGCATTCTCCAGCATAACTCTGTGCTGGGCACAACAATAAGGTAGCAGCATCTTTGCATCTTTTGATTTGTGTGATGCCCAGGTTGCCTGAAGCTGACATACTCCTCCTTGGACCCGAGTCACTCATAGTCATGAAGCTGAGATGGACTGGGCAGTGAGGACCCAAAACAGAACAAGAGTGTGTAAAAATGCTCAGTGCTTTTATTACAGCAAGCAGTCCAAGTAATTATGGTCCAAAGTGCAGTGCGATCTGCTAAATTAATAAAAATAGTAAAAAATAATGATAAAAGTGGAGATTAAAATCCAATAAATAAGCAAAATTGTGTGATTAAAAATCAGTTTAAAAAGCAGTCAGGATTCCTCAGCCTTCTTTAAAAAACACACCTCAACACGTCCTTCCAATTCTCCACATCAGCAGCTCATCTGAAGAGGTCTGCTTAACTGCAGAGGACACCCTCTGCCAAGCTCGCGCCCCACCACCATCCCATGAGCCCTGCTCCCTTCTCTTACTGCCATCCCTGGGCATCTATGGGTCCCCTAAGGGCATTTGATCCCCCCCGCTCCACTTTGTAGCTCAGCAGCAGTGGGGCACCACCACTGGGGCACCTCCTCTCTATTATGCTGGCTCTGCTGTGATGTTGAATTTACTTTTCTTACTCATTGCTTGGCATCTTAACCTCCTGGCTCCTTTTATCCTTTGTGGGTGCAGGTGCCCTGCCTAATGGCCCACAGAATGTCGATGGAAAACCAATCACGTTTGTATGTAACAAGCAAACAGCTCGCCACCCCCCCCAGAGCACCCAGCGGATGAAATATATATTGAAAGTATATAGTCATTGTGCAATACGCACATTTGAATGGACACCAGAGCTGCTCCATTGGCTTCACCTTTGCATCATAATTCAGCATTAAAGTTGCACCCTGACAGACTCCGGTGGCCTCTATTGTCCACAGACTTCCCAGTCTCACCATCCCTACTTCTTTGTCATCATCTTAAGTTGTTGTCACCCTTTCAGTCAGTTGGTTATTCTAACCATTTCATAGAAACACACGGATGCCATCTCTAATCTGAGTAAGGCACCTGGGCTAATTAAAGGACTGTGCAGATCAGAACGAGCCTGTGTGTGTGTGTGTGTGTGTGTGTCAGAATTGTCACCCTGCTGCCACCATGAGGGCATGTGCACATTTGACCACAAGCCTGCTAACTCTGGTCACCTTTCTAAAAACTGTCAATGTTTTGGGATGAGTAGCATGTGGCTGTCCTGTTAAGTTGTGACTTTTCATGAACATCAAGATTAACAGGTACTTTTATTTGATTCACTATTGTAGTGTATATGCAGCCATGGATGTCTCCTCCTTCCCAATTGATGGACCAGCCGTGGAGGGAACAGTCGTTCAGCAGATTGTGAGTATCTGCCTGCATACTCTGCCCCCTCATTATAGACAGATAGATAGATACTTTATAAATTCCCATACTCCAGCAGCAGCATACTGATAAAGAACAATATTAAATTAAAGAGTGATAACAATGCAGGTATAACAGACAATAACTTTGTATAATGTTAATGTTTACGCCCCTGGGTGGAATTGAAGAGTCGCATAGTGTGCGGTCTCCTCAGTCTGTCAGTGGAGCAGGACGGCGACAGCAGTCTGTCACTGAAGCTGCTCATTATTCCTTTTGTTCAGCTTTTCACGATCTGCCTGACTCTTATATAGTGCCTTTCATTATCTGTATGTCTAATAAGCTGACGTCTCTTTGCTATTCAGAGATGTTTACTGCTGCCACCAGGAGTTTTGTTTGCCTAATTTTAATTCACATGCTTCTCAAGAATTTTCAATTATTTTTAGCTTCTTTTAATTAATCAGAAAGCAATTAATAAGGAGTCACAAATAATAAACAGAGACAACAGTTAGTCAACTACACTGGGGATCCATCCATCTTCTTGTGTGTTTATTGTTAAAATGGTACCATTAAAAACATAGACTGACAAAAAATAAATAGAAAAGGACATTTTTAACTGATATTTCTTGATTGTTTCCCATAAGAGTAAAGAATACTGACTTAAAGAAATTCTGATGCAGTGATGAATTATGGGTACAAGGAGTGCAATGTCCAATTTACATGGCAGTTTTGAGAAATCCCAGCTGAGAAAGTAGCTTAGCCAGAAGCCTGCAACCTCTGCCCACAGCTACACTCCGCACCACGTCAAGATGTCTGCCTGGCACCCAAGGGCAGGGTCAGGACTCTCTACTGGGATTCTATCTGCTAGTCAGTTTGAGTAAACTGAAGTAAATAAAATAGAATTAATGAGGTGAATAATCACATAGAACAGTACAGTGATCCCCAAATTCACAGGAGGACTAGGCTAACACCGAGTAAGTCTGTGAGGTTTCACAAGACTCTGGCAGCATTCTTTTGAGATTCTGGCCTATGGTGACATGATTGCAACACACAGGTTTTTTTTTTTTTTTTATTTGTCAGCTGTTCATGTCATGGAGAAATCTTCTTCAGAAAAAAACAAGCAGATACTTCAGATAGGAATTCAGAATTTTGACTTTATTGCAGAACAAAGGAACCCATTGCAGAGCACATAAAGCCGTCTCAGTTCATGAAGTGAGCCCAATGGGTTGGGTGCGGCTCATTTTTATTTCAGTTCTAATCACAAAACATCTCTGTTTCGTATATTTTCTGATCACCCACTTTACAGGTTATCTCATAACAGTGACCTCGTGTTGTACGTGTTTTCATAACAATTACCTCACCTTGCAAACTCCTTTCCCCTCATAATCATCAATCTTTTCATGGCAATCATTAGGACTCGAAGGTCATGTTTACCGCCTGGCCCAGAGATGACCATCACCTGATCATCATTTACATTCCTAATCTTGAGCTAATATAACTTTCATTAATCCTCTTTATAAGGTTGGAACCAGGATGACCCACATATGAGAAACTGAACATCTCCATTAATAATTGCCTGTTGCACCAGCATCCTGTAAGGCTAAAATCATAGGCAGCTGTGCTGGTACTGTAAGCGCAGTGCGCATCTTCACTGATGAGGGCAAAGCTGCTGGAGCTGGAAACAGGCAGGTGGGCATAAGCAGGCAAGAACAGTTCTTCCAGACAGCTTTGAAGAAGACAAACATACAAGCTTTTAGTTATTTACTTACCTTTAGATTCCTATATGGCTCAAAGCCAGCTGATATGATATGTTTTGCTTTAAGTTGATTAATTAAGATATTGATTCATGAGGAAGCATTGATATTGTGACGTTTGTTAAGATGGGAAAATGATTAAGTATTCATTATTTTGATTTTTGTAAACTGTTGTTATGTTCAAATATGCTTACTTCGTGATATTTGTCCTTCCTGAGCACCTTACAGTGGCTGTTCCCAAAGTAAGTAGTGTGTCTGCCACAAACACATGCAGCAAAGTTCATCCCTCTTGTTTCAGCCTATGGTAGCATAGCTGGTAAGTTTAAATATGTATCATTTTACTGTTCTGTCCTGCTACTTTTAGATTTAAGGCTGTCACCAAACCATTTTGTAATTTGTGTGCTGAATATGATGTTTCTTTACTTGAAGTTTCACACCTGCTCTTTCTTAATAAACTGGAGATTTGCACGCCTCATGTCAAGCCGGTCTCTAAGTCGTTATATTGATAAAGGGAGAAGTTTAGCTTCCTGAATATCTATCACTTCTTAATAGTGAGGTCAGAACAGACATATGGACTTAAATGCTATCTAAACATTAGAACACTTGAGACGAGAACTGGCCATTCAGCCCAACAAAGCTCGCCAGTTCTAAATGCTGAGAGCCCCTGTGTGCTAACTTTGGCCTGGCCTGTACATGTGAGTGGATTTATAAAATAATTATTATATAGAGCACAGTGACATTAAACATATATTCTTATTACAGATGTAGAGGTGGTCCACTCCTACAAGTACTTGGGGGTCCAAATTAGAACATTTGAACAATCTAGATGAGGCCATTTAGCCCAACAAAGCTCGCCAGTCCTATCCACTTATTTCTTCCAAAAAAACATCAATTCAAGTTTTGAAAGTCCCTAACATCTTACTGTCTATCACACTACTTGGTCACTTATTCCAAGTGTCTATCGTTCTTTGTGTAAAGAAAACTTGCTAACGTTTGTGTGAAATTTACCCTTAACAAGTGTCCCCGTGTTCTTGATGAACTCATTTTAAAATACAAGTCTCGATCCACTGGACTAATTCCCTTCATAATTTTAAACACTTCACTCAGGTCTCCTCTTAATCTTCTTTTGCTTAAACTGTAAAGGCTCAGCTCTTTTAATCTTTCTTCATAATTCAACCCCGTAGCCCTGAATCAGCCTAGTCGCTCTTCTCTGGACCTTCTCTTGTGCTGTGATGTCGTTTTTGTAGCCTGGAGACCCAAACTGCACACAGTACTCCAGATGAGG
>JANRMT010062857.1:49605088-49621611 GCA_026402145.1 Polypterus bichir lapradei | reverse complement strand
AACACTTATAACAGTGACAAAACAATTACATTGACAATCATGTTACGTTATTTTTAAAATGTTTCCTTTTCTTTTTCATAACTTCTTTAACACACCACTTCTCCGCTGTGAAGCGCGGGTATTTTGCTAGTCAAAAATAAACGAAGGTTTTATTTAAATACCTCCAAAAGTATTACCAATACACACAAAACACTGGTCTATTTCTCTCCACAATATGTTCTCTCATCACCACACTCCTCCTCCTCCAGTCAAGTGTTGCCTCTACTACCACCCAGCTCTGACACGTCTGAATAAGGGAGTGTGGCCCCTTTTACTACAGACCCAGGAGTACTTCCGGTGCCAGGGCAATTGCCCGATGGAAGTACTTCCAGATCACACGAAGTCCATTATTTGAGTAGGGAGCTTATTTCCCTGGAACGCCCTCTTGCGGCACCCTGTGACTCCAGCAGGGCTGCTCTGCCAGACTACATTTCCCAGCATGCCCTACTGGCTTCCCAATGGGTGGGGATATCCGGGACTGCTGCCATCTAGCGTGCTGGGAGAATAACAGTACCCTAGTGATCTCTCTGGTTCTATAGGGACTGTCCATCCATTTCTTCCTGCTGGGTCTGCTTCCTTTCCTTGCCAGGATGTCCGTCCAGCCCGTGTGGCATATACAAGATGTAATATGTTCAGTGGATTTAGAACAGCAGGTTATTATCCTGGCAGCAGACTTCTGATTAAGTTGTAAGCGATGGATATGTTTTTGTGGGATGCCAGATAGCATTACAGTAATCTATACGTGAGGTGACTCGGGCATTAACCGACACTTCAGTACTGTGTTGTGTAAGAACAGGATGACATCTAGAAAAGTTTCGGAGATGGAAGAAGACAGTCCGAGAAATGTTACTTATATAGTAAGAAAAAGAGAGATACTGTCTAGAAAGACGCCCAGGATCTTAACCTGAGAAGAGATGTTTGTGTTACTGTTGTTAATTAAAATGGATGAACGGTTAACCTTAGCAAGTGTAGATTTAGAACCAATGAGGAGCACCTCAGTTGCTTTGCTATTTAATTGTAGAAAATTGTCAGTCATCCATGACTTTATGACTTGCAGGCATGCCATAAGAGTATTTGGAGGGAAAACAGAAGTGGATATAGTGGATAGATATAGCTGTGTGTCATCAGCGTAACAATGAAATTGAATACCATGATGTTGAAAGAGATTACCTATTGGGAAGATATAAATGAGAGTGACGACTGCACTCTCAGATTTAAAGCCTTTTACTTGAACAAATTGCCTCCTGTCAGTCGTTTCAAAAATATCTGATGGGATATGATATGAAATGCAGAGCTGAAGTCAAGAAGTACAAGAATTGATAAAAGTCCCATGTCAGCTGCCCGGAGAAGATCATTTGTGATTTGTGATGACCAGGGCAGTTGCTGTGCTGTGTTTAGGACGAAGCCCAGATTGAAGGTTTTCAAAAAGGGTATTTTTAGAAAAATGGGACTGAAGTTGGGAGGCAACTATCTTTTCGAGAACTTTAGATATGAATGGAACATTTGAGATAGGCCAGCAATTGTTCAGGATATTTGGGTCTAAATCAGATTGTTTCAGAATTGGAGTAATTGAGGCCGTATAAATTGAGTAATTTATAGAAAAGTTTTTTTTTTTTACTTACAGTATTTTCTGATGAAATTTTTGATGTTTCTATTATAATTGCAAAGCTCTTTGTATGAAACTGTGCAATGGGAATAAAAGTTGTCATTGTTCTCCCATGCAGTTCAGAACATATTCAGTTTCCCTTGGAGCAGGTGGAAGGAGACTGCCATACATCCTGTGTGACACCATGGGCCTGGAAAGGTCAGGCTTTGAGAAAGGGATCAAGGTAGAAGACATCATCAGTGTCATTAAAGGACACGTCTCAGACATGTATGAGGTGAGACTCTCCTGTCATCTTACTGATGTCACTGCAAGCCCATGAGATCAAACTTAAAGAGTCGGAGGCATTGTCCAGTAAAACAAATAATTCTAGGCAGTGGAAGTGCCCATGTGTTACTTTGGAGGGAAAAAAAAGTGAAATCTTGGAAGTGGTAGCAGTGGGGGCTTAGGGCTCTCCTTGTCACACACATGCGCATTGGGGACAGCTTAAAGGCTCAGATAATAGTTATCTCCTGCCAGAACACAAGGGGGTGCTCTCAGCTGATACCTTTTCTCTTCCTCTCTCTTCAGACCTCTGAGCTGACTGGTGTCAGGTTTGTAATACAATACACAGAACAGAACAAATCCTTAATACAGTATAAAATAAAAATTTTAGAATATACGTAGCAGAATTTAACAGTAGATGATATCCCATAATATGATTTGGATTTGTTTAGAGTCCTGGAGACCTTGGCCATCAGGCTGCCTTCCCCATTTGGCCAATCCACAGTTGAGTCAGCGCTGGACCAGCCAATCCGATGAAAAGACCCCTCTACCCCACGATTCCTGTGATCCTCCATCAGGATCCTCCTTAGGCAGGCAAACCAACTTGGCAGGTGGGCCGTGGCACCAAGCTTCCACATTTAAGTACCGAGAAGAGAAACAGAATAGGTGAGGGTTAATATCAAATCATATCTATCATGTTACTTCTGTTTTAGTGCTAATGACAGTCTGCACAGTTAATCAGCAGCTCTAGTCAGGGTGTGCTAAGCTGAAGTCGTGAGTCTTCAGCCAGGATTTGAGAGCTGAGACCGAAGGGGCATCTCTTATAGTAGCAGGCAGACCAGTCCACAGTTTAGGGGTCCTGGAACTAAAAGCTCGACCTCCTCCTGTTATTTTATTAATCCTTGGAATCCTAAGCAGACCGGCATCTTGAGATCTTAATGTGCGCTCAGGTTTGTAAGTCATAATAAGTTCAGACAAGTAAGCCGGACCTCGGCCATTTAATGCTTTATATGTTAAAAGGAGGATTTTGAAATCTGCCCTAAACTTAAATGGGAGCCAGTGTAAGGATTTAAGAACTGGAGTTATGTGTTCATATTTTCTTGTTCTTGTGATAATTCTAGCAGCCGCATTTTGGATTAACTGGAGTCTGTATAAAGAACAGTTTGAACAGCCAGTGAACACCGCATTGCAGTAGTCAGTCCTACTAGAAATAAATGCATGAATTAATTTCTCAGAAGACATCATCAGTTTTCAGGTCTGCAGAGAGGGGAAAAGAAAAGACGTTAGAGAGGATTATTTTTTGATTTTATTGGCCAGGAATAAACAAGGAGGTCCGCCGCTTTTGTGTCAGCTGTGGCAGATTCTTCCATAGGACCATGTGAATGAACAAATAGGGGTCAATACTATAGGACCCCTACAGCTCTCTGCACTTGGTCACAAATATATTTTAGTAAATGTAGACTGCACCACTACGCATACAACTATGAAGTGTTTCGGGCAGTCAAAGGTAAACCCAGTATAATAGAAACAAAACATAGGTGTAAACGTCATGCAGATATGAGTCTCCAAATAGACTGCCTCAAGATGGCTGAGCTTCTGGAAATAAGGTCTCCTGGCAGGAAGAGGCTGGTCCAGGCAGGCGGACACCAGAAGTGACATCATGGGTGTTAAAGCTGTCAGTCTTCTGGTCTGCAGAGAGAGGAACAGAAACGGTATCACTTATATGAGCCTTTAAGCTGCCCCCAATGTGCACGTGTGTGACATCCTTAGAGTGGAGTGAAGATGGACAGCACAAGATGGTGTCTGTGCCCTTTGGCACAAAGTGCATCACTAAGATAAGGAAGATCATGGGCTTGAAGGGAGACCGAGAGAGCACTAAAATGGAGCTTTACAGCCCTGATCAGGCGTCCTCTGTCCACTTCTTCTCTCTTTAGCTGTAGAATTTCACTTAGTGCTGTGGCCACAGGCAGAATAAAAATAATCCTTTGGGAAATGCATTGGCACGTGTCTCATGATGGCAAAATCAGAAGGAGACACTTCCAATGGGGGCACTGACCACAATTCAGAATATCCAGTGTCTTTAGGCTTAGTCAGGTGAACCCCTGTTGTAAGAAAATAAGAATTGTGTCACACTGGTGACCATTACAGCCAGATCATGTGACCACACAGGTATGCCCCAAATTGTTCAGTTTGTTTTCCACTCCACCTTGTAGGTAGAAACAATATTACAGTTTTTTTAAATAAAACAAAGATCTGTGATGGGACAGACTGGCAGATGAATTCAACTGTGTGTGTAAGGGGACTGACTGGCACAGAGCAAGTGTGGACAACAGGTGATACCCACAGGATCAGTGTGAAAGCTATTGAGTGCCTGGTTTGTGTTACACAATAAAGACTTGGAAAAAGCAAAGAGGTGGGCACCCATGAAGAACTGTAGAAGTGTGTGTATGGGGGGTGGGAGTGGTATGACCATCTCTTGTTAAACTGACCATGTCTCTCCAGTTCAATCCCAGGGAAGCCATAAACTGTCATGACCCGCACTACATAAGAAGTCCCAGTGTGAAAGACAAGATGCACTGCGTTGTCTTTGTAGTTGACGCTAACAAAATCGTTAACTTGCCGAAATTTCAACTGTTGAAGAAGTTTAAAGAAATCAAGTCTGAAGTGAACAGCTTGGGTGAGTACATGTAGCCTGGTAGAGAATGATGGGATGTTAATCAGCAATGTAGCCTCTCAACACGTTGAATGAGATTAGCCATTCTGCAGCAGCCTCTACTGACACGCGCTACCTGGGCTACTCGAGTAATCCTTCAGTCACGCCGTTCGTTCTATTTGGTGTAAGCACAATGTCGGACTTCATCCAGTAAACGATGTGATGTGACTGTGTGACTGCAGTGTATTTCATATTTCATCTCATTGATTGTGATCAAATGTGGTGCACTGAGGCACAGTCTTAGCCCAATGCAGCAAACAAAATGTGTGCCGTATAGCATCTGATTAATTGAATGCTTTCAGTAATTAGCCGCATGAAATCTACAAGAAAAATAAAGATATGTGAGGAAGATGTCGAGACATCCAAAGTGGGACTGGTGCAAAGGAGTGTGCTTACATATGCAGAACGTCTGGTCAGACATGCATGTCCTCAGAAGGTGCCACACACACCAATAACACACTTTTCCCTTCCAGCCTTTCTCTTCCCATCTCTTCGCTGGGTATTTGACCCAGAAGCAGCTTAACATCCCAGTATGGAACCTTCTGTGGAGGCATCAGGTATTCGTGCAAACCTAAACTCCAGGGGCCTCATTTATAAATGTTGCGTACGCCCGTTTCCACCCTCACACCCTCACGTGATGTATAAAAACTCAACTTGGCGTAAATCCACACACATTTCCATGGTAGCTCAAACGCTGACATACGCAAGTTATCCCTTGGTTTTGCAAACTGGCGGCACCCGGAGTCAAAGCAATGCTTTTGTTCCAGTGTTGTTTCCCTTTCTATTTTAGATTCACATCCCTGACGCTGCTTTATCAAATACATTGAAATTAACCGCATACTGTTTATAAATTTCAGGCATCTGATTGCAGTCAACCTGTAACCATATAATGGTCCATGCAATGACCAAGCTATTCCAAATACCATAGTTGTTTCAGTGTTGTTACTCTCAGTGCACCACTCAGAGTATTTTAATCCCATGTATCTGAGTGTGGAATCATAGCTGTACAGCAGCTGATCGGAAAGTCCTGGAGGACATTTATAGCATACTCTGCCTCAGGAAAGCTCCTAGCATCTGCATGGAACCCACTCAGCCATGCGCACAGTCTATTTGAACTTCCCTTCTGGCAAACACTTCAGAGCTTTACCTACATGTACCTCAAGGCTCAGAAACAGTATCATCCCAAGAGCTCTAAACTTACTCAATCAGTCCATCAATTTTACTTATCCTTTCATGTTGTATATTTTTCATTTTTTTTTAATCGTACTATTATTGTTATTATATGATTTTATAGGAAAATAAGTTTAAGGAGGATTTTACATATCGAATCTCATTGTATCATACAATAACAATAAAGGAATTCAATTCAATAGAAGAGAGCACATATTTAAAGATGAAGACAACTGGCTTCTAAATAGATTTAGATTTCCGAGACCTATCCTCTTGGAGCTGTGTATTGTTGAAATACTAGGATGCATACTTGATATCATATTTAAGATGAAATGCATTAAAGTATGTATATTACATTATATATTTAAATAAATAATTAAACGTGTGGGCATTGTGGCGCAGCGGTAGTGATGAGCTGGCGCCCCGTTCAGGGACTGTTCCTGCCTCACGTTGTATGCCAGCTGGGACCGGAGTGACCCTGGATGGATATATGGATGGAATAATAAAACATGTATAACAAAGAGTTTCAATGTTCCTTAAAAGTTTTGTAGAATCAGCGTTCTAAGCTTACAGCTAGTTTGACATTTATTAAAGAGCTTATTGTGTAGCAATTGGTTATGTGGAGTAAGAAGAGGAAGGGCAGGAACTGGAGGTTGGTATGTTTGACAGACACAGTAACGCTGCATTAAAGTATTTCATTGAGGATCACACACATTCCAGCAAACATCTTGTGGGAGGCAGGAATAATGTTTATACATCTTAGTATTCTAAAATGTTCACAGAGCTGTAATATCATGAATGTAATGTAATGTATTGTCTGTGGAGATCACTGCCTGTGTGCTCTTGTGGCCTTAGAGAAAGAAGCACGTAGTGATTCACACACTTAGAACCCATAGAATACAAAGCATATCGTGCTACTTCAGTTACGATGGGATTTGAGAAGCTCTAGTAAACTAAACATCAACTTTAAGATGAAGTTTATGATGTTCTACTTTAATGACAAAATAAACTACGAGATTAAAGATGACAGTTCGGCCTTTTTTCTTCACTGTGTCCCTATCTTGTTTTTTAGTTTATGTAATATATTCTTTATGTGATGATAGAGATTGACTATTAGTTTTTTGTGGGCTATAAATGCATCCGCATTAGGGGACTGAACCGTGTAGAATAAGGGGTATATGGGAGGTTTATTGGGGTGTGATATTGGCCTATCCTTTTATCATCTACTGTCACTTAGGACAGATTAGCGGTAGTGATCGTCTCGTGTCAGCGTGCGGGACGAATTGTTACAAAGTTTGCAGATGATGCCAAGCAAGGAGGAGAATCAATTGAATCATCATGGAGGGACTTGAACAGCAGACAGGCTTGGGCAGATTTGTGGCAGATGAAATTTAATGTCAGTAAATGTACACAGGAAGTAAAAATGTGAGGTTTGAATACACAATGGGTGGTCGGAAAATCGAGAGTCCACCTTATAAGAAGGATTTAGTCATGATGGACTCTAAGCTATCGACTTCCTGACAGTGTTCAGAAGCCATTAAGAAGGCTAACAGAACATCAGGTTATATAGCGCCTTGATGTGTGGAGTACAAGTCATAGGAGGTTCTGCTCAGGCTTTATAACACAATGTTGATGCCTCATCTGGAGTTCTGGGTGCAGTTTTGGTCTACAAAATGGACATAGCAGCACAAGAAAATGTCCAGAGAAGAGCGACTGGGCTGATTCAGGGCTACAGGGGATGAATTATGAGGAAAAATAAAAAGAGCTGAGCCTTTACAGTTTAAGCAAAAGAAGATTAAGAGGTGACATAGATACACAGGGACACAGTTAAGGGTAAATTTCACACAAACGTTAGGAAGTTTTTCTTGACCCAGAGAACCATGGACACATAGAATAAGTGACCAAGTAGAGTGGTGGACAGTAAGACTTTAGGGACCTTTAGGGATTTAACAGTTTGTGTCTTTGTTGGACTGAATATATAATTACTGAGCCATCAGAGAAAAGAAAGTGCACAGCTGTAAAGTTGCTAAGCTAAAGGGATGATCTTCAGGATCTCCTGTGGCCTTTCATCTCACGGTGCCTTTAAGACTCTGCTTCACCTCACATCTTGCACCATTTTAGTCTGCCGATGTCTTTTTCCAGTTACTTTTGCTTTATTTGACACCTTAGATGCTGTTGCCTCATTCTAGTTCCTGCCTTCTTGTGTTTTGATCTGCCTCTTATCTGATGTAAATATATAAAATATACTTCATATTCACTGTGGCGTCTCTCCAGGACTGAACTGTTGGGTTCAGGTTGACTTGGTACCAGGGGCTGCACAACATGCATGTCTGAGGGGGCGTCTGATTGCATTTGCCTGACAGTCTGCAGTGCCCACCTCTGCCCAATCACCTGTCATAATTTGCAAACTACTACACTACTTACATTCTTTGTGGTACATTTTCCAATTAAATACATTTATTTAAAAAGAAACCCTCCTCTTACCATCCCTCTGCTTCTTCTGCTGAGGGGTAAACAGGCGAACATTACAGTGAATTGGAAAGAAACGCAAAGCAGAAATAAATAGCAAATACCAGCAGGAAATTCAATACCTGAACAACGAACGACCCAGAAACTCAAACAACATCCACAGTCCTCACAACATCCACAGTCCTCACTGCTTATCACATGAAACACTTCAGGTCTGCATAATGAAAACTCGAGTGTTGGCAATTAAAATGACGCAAATGGAGTCACAAAATCTCTAAAAAATCTGCAAGTCTCACCAGATCACTGAGAATCGACCACTGAGCTCGGTGTACTTGGCCCAGTGGCACAAAGAACATTGTTGTCCAGGCACTGCTGCTTCTTTGGCACAACTGGTGGCACTGTCTGCTTTTTTGTGAAGTGCCCTGGTTACCCTTCCCATAATCCGGGGTTCTGCAGAACAAACACAGGAGAGGAATCAAGTGAAGGACATCTGTCTGAGGTCTGCCACGGCCCTGGAGACAACTCAGACTATTTAAAAATCTAATAACCGTATGTAATTATAATGAATAATCTTTTAAAAATCATGTCTTCTTGTGAGCCCTTAAATATTTCAATTGCGCCGTCTTCATTCAGTGAGACAAATGGCAGGCAGATTAAGAAATTCACACAGACGTTCTTCTCTTCTCCTGCAGGGATTCCTCTGCTCGTGCTGGTGACTAAGATAGATAAAGCCTGCATGGAAGTTCAAAAGGACCTCACTAAAGTGTACAGCAGCTGCTACCTGTATGAAAAGGTGAGTCAAAGGGGCAAATGGGAGGCAGGATGGCATGAACCTGAATGAGGATAATGGGGATGTAGTCATAAGAAGTCGAGTAATAAGAAGTGTAATGGCAGCCCAACAAGCAAGAAAGTGGCAATGGACCTTTAGAGATTCTCAGTGTTCAATGTTAATTATCAGCCCCTCTTTGCTGCTTGATATTATTAAATGAAAGTCTTAAATGATAAAGTCTACCCTTACTCAAGTACCCGCTTGGAGCCCAGAAGTAACACCATACGACAATCATGTGACACTTCCCTAGAGTGGACCGTGCAGAAGAAGGGAGGCAGGATGAAGGGGACGTCAATCAGAGTGGTCTGTGCAGAAGACGGCTAGGGGTCCAGAAGAAAGCCATAAACCGGAGATGCGGAAGGATTGAAAACCTGGAATTAAACAGATGTTTCATCAGAAGAAGCGCAAAATTAGAATCACAGTCAAGAATTCAGAGTAAAATAAAGTCTGACACCAGTAAAGCACCAAAGAAAAGCTTCACAAGTACTTTAGCAAGCTTTATTTCATCATACAATGTAAAGCAGTGGTTCTCCAACTGTGGGGGGGGGCGCAAAGATGTGAAAAAAAAAAAACAAGAATCGAAAATATGAAAAATACATCCATTGAAACCAAAACAAATTAACTTAAACTACATTCTGATACTAGAAAAATAAATACAGAGTTAGATAAATGTCGATAAAAGTTAAGTAGGTATAATAAAATATGCATCTATGATATATCATTAATTAAAAAAGAACAAATTGGTATTAGTGGGCTCCTTTCAAAAAAACGTTAGAGGGGCGCGATTAAAACTGTTATGAAAACTCGGGTCGCAAATACTTAAAGGTAGAGAAACGCTGATGTAAAGGATACGCCAATATTTATATTGATGTCTCACATATTGTAACCCCGGAGAATTCTAGGACCCACTGCCATGACCGTTGTCTTGAATGTGGTCATGTTACCAGGAAAAACAAAATGGCGTCAATGGCATAAAGGTTAAAATAAGTAACTTTCTTGGTAAGACTTGGATCACAAAATAAATATCAAAATGAATTCCTTGGGTATTAAAACCCCATAAAAACGTAAAAAAATTTGAACCAAACATTTCAAGGAGGTGCTAGAAAAGTTCAATAAAGAAGCCCACCACAACACAGAGACAGAGGAGAGTCGGCATGGGGGGATTTATTGGGCCTGTCCATCTCTGTTGTATCAGTCAAAAACGTGTCCCTATAATGGGCCCAACCACAGCCTTCACTGACAGTCTGTCCGCATGTCTTCACAAAAACACCCAGGGAGTCACTTAATCTGAGGTTCACTGAGAAACACGCACCCTGTCTGCCACCCAATGAAATTTGTACAGATCATCCTGAATTAGTGTCACCGTCACAGGGTTCATCAAGTCTCTCGCTAGTTCTGCCTGTTCCCTAAACCTTTACAGTTACGGTCCTAACGCTTTCACTTTTCACAGTTCAGACCGATTTTCTTCCCTCCAATGGAAAAAGGCATCCAGGCCAAATGATTATTAATTCAGTTACATTTGATTAATGGACGTTTAAGGTGGTGTGGCTTGTTCATTCAGTGTTGACAACTGTGTCTTCAGTCGCTCAACCAACCTGTGCTGTTAAAGAGTCAGCGGTGGGATCATTGTAAAACTTTACCAGTGTCTGTTGTGGACGCTGGCCCGGACACAGACAGACGGACATCATTTTTGCACCCAACACACTGTTTATTTACACTATTTTACAAAGTACGTGCACCACAAACCCCAGTGCCTCCAGCACCGATTCCCCCAATGTCCAGGCCTCACAGTCCTTGTGCCTTCCTGGCCGCCTCCAGTCCTCTCTCCAGCTCTGTCCACTTCCACCCGACATCCACTGCTGACTGGAGGGAGGCAGACCCTTAAATAGGAACCCGGATGGGCTCCAGCTGCTTCCCGGCACTCCCCCTTGGACACACCCGTGTGGCGGAAGTGCCGGCTGTGCACCCGGAAGCCGTCCGGGTGTCTCCTGTCTTCTTCCCCCCAGCACTTCCTGGTGTGGCGGAAGTGCTGGGCTCCCGGGATATTCAGGCACTGGGGCGCCGCCTGGCGGTGGCCACGGGTCCCTACAGGGCTGGGCTTCCAAGCCCTTCACCCGAGGCCCCCAACATAACTAAGGCGGACGCCCCCTCGCGGTCTGGAGGAGGCACAAGCCCTCCTCTGGTCCTCCTGGGCATCCCGGCCGGGCTCCAGCCCCGGCCGGGTACCACACAGGATATTCCGGCACCGACCGGGGACCAAACTGTTTAAGTTTAAATATTTGAAGATGTTAGGAAACTCAGCCAGCAGCTCCATCTCTCGTAACACAAGTCTCACCTGGGTTTGTCTCTAGTCCTCTTCATCTTGACATCCCAATCATCTCATCCATTCTTCTGTTTTGCTTCCAGGTGACTCAGCTTGGACAGATGCTGGGAGTTCCTGTCTCCTCCATCTCCTTGGTTAAGAACTACGCAACAGAGACGGAGCTCAATTTCAGTATGGATCTTTTGATCCTGAAGGCCCTGCAGCAGATGCTGAGAGCCATTGACGTCTACTTTGAGGAAACGAATGTGAGGCGCACCACCTTATGGTGAACAAAAAGAAGATCCTGATGCTTTTATTCCTCAATGGTTTAATATCTTAATTTCATGTGTCCTTTTAATTTTATAAAATAGCTTAATCCATGACAGGTGTGGTTAAAGGGAACTCCATTCCACAAACAACAGCAACATTTATTTCTGTAGCACATTTTTATACAAAAGGTGTAGCTAATAGTGCTTTACAAAATGAACAAAGAAAGTTTATAAAAACACAAAAATAAGATTAGGCGACGCTAAATAACAAAGAATAAAGTAAGGTCAGATGGTCGGGAGGACAGAAAAAACAAAACGAAAAAAACTCACACCACACCAGCCATTTCAGACACACATCGATTAATCTAAGGGTGTGGGGGGACCTGAAGAAAACCCACAGAGACCTTGAAAGTCCAGCCTGTGCTCTGCAGCCATGAGGCTAATCGACCCCCCAATGTGCCCACATGTCAGTGGTGTGACGTAGTAATGTGGAGGGGCTGGGAATTGTCTGTTTGTTCTTCTGTTTTTGAGACATTCGTTGCATCACTCGGCTCTCCTCGTTATTTCACATTGCCTAACATAGACATTTGGTAATCAATTATAGTGGGCTTCCTCATTTGAGTTTGTGGATACAAAGCACTTCTAGCCAATCATATTCATTTTCTAAATATTATCTATTTAAAGTCTTCTTGGTGCTGACCCCTTGCTTTGATATATGTGACCATTACTTCTGACTCTCTGTTCAGGTTTTTTTTCCTGAATTTTTGACTACATCGTATCTCCCAGTCCTACTCCACATTTTCCTTGCTAGTCACATTAGTTTAACGCCCAAGATCCTCTTCTCCTGGACTTAAACCGCCTGAGGAAGGTCTCAGCTGTGGTGACCACCCACAGAGCACACGGGACGTAAGAGCTTACATGTGTAGAATGAACAATATGTAAATAGAACAATATTAACCGAAAATACATAAGTATAGAAAATAAGACAGAGTGGTGGCTCTGAGGCTTAGGGATCTGCGCTGGCAATTGGAAGGTTGCCGGTTCAAATCCCGTAAATGCCAATAGGGACTCTGCTGTGTTGGGCCCTTGAGCAAAGCCCTTAACCTGCAATTGCTGAGCGCTTTGAGGAGTGAGAAAAGCGCTATATAAATGCAAAGAGTTATTATTATAATTAAAAATAAACCAAGAAGACACAAAAGGCCAGGGAACAAACCTTGGCAGAAACAGCACTTGCTTTAAAGACTCGGCCGCACCTCACCGTCTACTCCTCCAGCTCACGTCCTCCCTCATTTGCCTTTCTTTTTTAGAGCTTTTGGTATTTCGGCCTCATTCTGTTCTTTTTTTTTTATTGCCTTCCATCTTTGTAGTCTGCCTTCCAAGTAAAAAGCAGGCTTGTCTTGAGAAGAACGGTAAAAAAGAAAGTAAAGGAGTAGTCAAAAACAGACGGTTCATTACTGATCGAGCAGGCAAAAAATATATATATTAGTCAAAAAATTAAATAATGCAAAAGTCAAAATAAACACAAGCAAGATGACAGTTAGAGTTTTACGACAAAAGCCAGAATAGCAGATGTTGTGCAGCACGGGGTCTAAAACCAGCTTGGCAAGTGATTCTCTGCAGGACCCTCTCAATCAACCCCCACAGGAGAGCCAAACTACCTGGCTGGCAAGCGTCAGTTCAACAAATGGGGGCAGGTGTGAAAGGCACTGTGTGCCCCCCATTGGTTCTGAAGTATGGCTGTTTGTGATTGGTTTGAATCAGAGGCCATTTTGTAGCACAACGTCCTATTGGTGTAACGATTTGGACTAAGAATGTAGACATTTGCTTGCTTTACCCCTCCCTCTCTCTCACACACACCATCATGATGAAGGAGCATCTCACACATCTTGGATTGAAAAGAAGACCACCCTGAGTAGCACAACTCGGCAGCCATATTGAGACAGGCATGCGGCCTGTCCTGAAGAAAGCTAGAAATGATGTCTCAACTAGAGACAATTAAAGTATCTGTGTGCCACCTGAAACTCCACATCAGCATTTATCAGGTTGTATGCTTGCCAATATTCACTTGTACTTTGCTTATTGTTATTATTTTATGAATATTACCAATAAATACATTCTTTAAAGTTGTAACTGAAGTCCTGCTTGTCTTTTACTCTATGTAATTACCTGAAGTTATAGACACAGAAGGGAAGGTCTGGAGACATTTACAGACATCATCGTTCTCCACATGATTGTTCCAGAGAAAAAATCTCACATTACTCACAAAAGAAATACACTTTTCTTAGATAAATAGTTTAACTACAATATTTTATTGATTCAACAGCTATTTGATAATAATCATTATATGCATGCTTATTCTGATTTTTGTTTAAAATTTGGTAATATTTCTTCAATAAGAGAATATCAAATGGTATGTGACCCTCAGATGGTTTTATTTTCTTAATTAAAAGTGGTCAGGCCATTGTAGACACTTTCTCATTATCTTTAAATGGAGTTAACATATTGGACAAGAGCTGTAATATTAATTTTATAAAACACTTATTAGTTCGCGAATACAAGCGGCTGAAATGAGTTTCCTCTGCAGGGTGTCTGGACTTTCCCTTAAAGACAGGATGAGAAGCTCAGAGTTGAGCCGCTGCTCCTCCGCATCCAGAGGAGTCAGATGAGGTGGCTCGGGCATCTGATCAGGATGCCTCTTGGACGCCTCCCTGGCGAGATGTTCCGGGCACGCCCAACTGGGAGGAGGCCCCGGGGAAGACCCAGGACACGCTGGAGGGACTATGTCTCTCGGATGGCCTGGGAACGCCTTGGGATTCCCCTGGAAGAACTGGAAGAAGTGGCCGGGGAGAGGGAAGTCTGGGCATCTCTGCTCAAGCTGCTGCCCCCGCGGCCCGACCTCGGATAAGCGGAAGAGGATGGATCGATGGATAGTTCATGAAACCAAACCTCCTCTAATTTATCTGTCATTCTATGTGAACTTTTTCTTGTAAGTTTTTTATAAATAACAGAATTAGAGAACTGTTGTTTAAAATATTGCACATATATTATAAGAGCCATTTGTTAATTATTTAGGTTAGGTTAAGCTGATACAAGTATTTTCTTAGATATGTTAAAATGTTAGCCTATAAATTAATGCAAAATGTATGGAGGGTCTTTTATAACCCCACAATCTAATTATTTCTTGTCCCTCTAACCACAGATTAGTCCCAGTTTATGATCTCCCTTAGAGTCGGTTGGTAAGACATGGCGGTCACACAGTTTCAAACCGTATCGTGTAACGTTGTACCGTCACCCCGGGAGAACAACTAAACCCTGGGTTGCTGCACAGTCAGAAAAATCTTATGGGGTAATGTGACCAATGCTCATCCTTTTATTTGATCTCTCACAACATACCCCAGCTCAGCATCAGATAATAAGCATTACCACAATGATGAAGAGAAAAAAATATATACATATAAATTTACATATAGACAGAAAAAAAGAATCAAAAGCAACCTTTCATAGATTAGGGGCGAGATATTCTCACCTAAGAGAAACAGGCTTCACAAGTTGGTTTACCTCCTTAAAGTCCTTGAGCAAGATGTAAAGTGGAAGCCTCACGGAATACGCCTGCCGCCGAGCTGATAACAAAAAAAGTTCTGCCCTAGCGGTCCAAAGAGTCGATTGCCCCGGCAAAAGCAAAAAAAAGTCCATCTTCAGAGACACGACTCCCTTGTTATGCTGAGTGAGGAAAAACTTCTTCCAACAGGTGTGTTCTTGGCGCTGCCTCCTCGTTGCTTCTCCTCGCTCCACCGCATGCCGTCTCTCTCTCTCTCTCTTTCCTCTTCTTTTCCAGTTAAAAGTCTTCAGCTCCAATCGTCCTGCTGATTTTTATAAAATGTCAGTTTTGTTGTTTTTTTTTTTATGTCTGCATTTAGTATGTCAGTTCAAAATGACTCAGTCAGTTGTATGTTTTTTTTTCTTTCTTAGTGACTTCCACATTTTGCCTGACATGAACATCGACGGGTGGACAGTGCTTAGGATGCTAACGTGCCTCTTGTCCTTCGAGTTGATCGCAGTCATTCTACCTTTTTGCCACACACACTACAAAATAAAATCCAAGTAAATGAAAAGTATTTATATCATGACATTAAATATTGTTTTCCTTATTGTAAGAATTATTCATTTGTATTTACGATCATTTAGGTTACATTAAGAATCTTCTCACATAAATTTTGCTTACCCCACTGGCAGATTATTTTGCTAAATTAATGTAAAACAATTCTCATTTTAATGTTTTTTTGTCTAGTTTTTGCATATGAATTGTTTGCTGTGCACCTTCTTGATTATGTTAGATAAACTTTATTAAGGCCAAGGGGAAATGTAAATACAGCAGGAGAAACATAAAACACAATTTAAAATGACTTTAAAACAAACTTAACAACGACACAGTTGGAAACTTGTTAAGGATAAATCCAAACATTAGGAAGGAGAGCCACAGACGCGTGGAATAAGTGACCGAGTCACAGTGTGGAGGACAGTAGGACTTTAGGGACCTTCAGAACTCGATGTTATTTTGGAAGAATTAAGTGGAAAAGACTGGCAAGGTCTGAATGGTCTGTTCAAATGTAAAAAAGATACAAACTCACAGGACAAATAAAACAATCAATCATTAGAACATTAGGACACTCTGGATGAGAACAGGCCATTCAGCCCAACAAAGCTCGCCAGTCCTATCCACTTGTTTCCTCCAAGAAAACATCAAGTCGAGTTTTGAAAGTCCCTAACGTCTTACTGTCAACCACACTACTTGGTCGCTTATTCCAAGTGTCTATCGTTCTTTGTGTAAAGAAAAACTTCCTAATGTTTGTGCGAAATTTACCCTT
>JANRMT010062857.1:49582525-49604688 GCA_026402145.1 Polypterus bichir lapradei | reverse complement strand
TGTAGGTAGAAGGCTGAAATTTGGCAGGCCCATTCCTTACACCTTACTTACAAAAGTTAAGCAGGTTTCATTTCGAAATTCTACGCGTAATGGTCATAACGGTCAACGACGTCCGCCATATTGAACTTTCTTATTCATGGCCCCATCTTCACGAAATTTGGTAGGTGGCTTCCCTGCGCTAACCGAAACCAATGTACATACTTATTTCGGTGGTATGACGCCACTGTCAGCCGCCATATTGAACTTTTCAACGTCACTAATTCTCCAACTTCCCGTGTAGGTAGAAGGCTGAAATTTGGTACTTATTTCGGTGGTATGATGCCACTGTCGGCCGCCATATTAAATTTTTAAGGGAAACCGATGTACGTACTTATTTCGTTGGCATGACACCACTGTTGGCCGCCATATTGAACTTTCCAACGTCACTAATTCTCAAACTTCCCGTGCAGGCTCATTCCTTACAGCTTACTTACAAAAATTTACCAGGTTTCATTTAGAAATTCTACACGTAACGGTCATAATGGTCAACAACGTCCGCCATGTTGAACTTTCTTATTTA
Source organism: Polypterus bichir lapradei (assembly GCA_026402145.1). NCBI lineage: Eukaryota > Metazoa > Chordata > Cladistia > Polypteriformes > Polypteridae > Polypterus > Polypterus bichir. The sequence continues at coordinate 49,604,129 of JANRMT010062857.1, read as the reverse complement.
CGGCCCCATCTTCACGAAATTTGGTAGGTGGTTTCCCTGAGCTAACCGAAACCAATGTACGTACTTATTTCGGTGGTATGATGCCACTGTCGGCCACCATATTGAACTTTTCAACTGTCTTTGTTACTTATGGGTCCATCTTCAAGAAATTTGGTACATGGGTTCCCAACGCTAACTGAATCCTACTTACGCACATATATACGTCCATAGCCTGCAGCTCAGTCACGGTGTGAGGTGGCGTTGGGTCCCCCATCCCAACGCCTCCCACGTTTTTGGCTGCCTGCCTATATAAGACCGTCCGTCGCTCCGGTCTCTACATTCCCTTCCTTGCTTCGCCACGGGATTCACGTCTCCCTACTGATAACTACAGCCTTTTTGTTTAATCCACGGCTTCTCCTCTGTTTTATTGTTTGTTTATTATGATTATAGTTATTGTATAGGTATTTTAGACTTACTTTACATTGCTCAGGTACCCATTTCCTTTATCATTCCAACCCCCATTACCATGTCTATCGAGGTGATCACTATTGATCAAAGAACTGTCACTTACTGAGTGGTTTACATGCCCGGAGATGGCACCTACCTTTTCCATTCTCTTTGTTACATATTGCACGGCCATATCAGGCTCACTCTTGATATCCGGAGGAACATTGTGTCTTATGTATTGAATGACTGGGACAGGTTCAAGGTGTGGACTGATGACGGTACAGGAGATAATTATACTACACAGGAGCACTAGAAGAGTGAAATGCTTAAGCCCTTCACCTATGGTTCTGCATGTGAGTTGATGGCTGCCGCTGAATTGTTCGGTTGTCGCTTTCAAGTGTACCGAAATGGCCAAATATTTTACACCTTTCGAGAACCGCCAATGCCTCTTAAACATCTTAGATTCACAGGTGACGATTTCAGTAGTGGACACTTTGATGTTTATGAGTGTTTAAACTCTCAAAAGCTGGATGTGATTTTATCGATGAAACCGGTTGTGTGCTTACAATGCTTGACAGATGCCGAATGTCACTTCAACACAACAAATCCTGCAAATACTATCGTAATTGAAACAAACCATGAAACTCAAACCGATTATGACAGCAGCAATCCAAGCTGTGAGATTTGAGACAAGATTACTGTTCACATGGCCAACTGTAAGTTGCATGCTCAAGAGTAAGCTCAGCGCACAACTTGGTCATGTTACAACCGGAGGGCCGAACTGACAACATGGTATACAAAGAGATCCTTAACAAATAATTATTGGCATATTTTCCCTCAGTTTAAAAAGGTTACATTTTCTTCTTTTTAAGGCAGTACTTCGCCGCTGCGAAGCGCGGGTATTTTGCTATCATTTATATATATTAAAAATAGCAGTGGCCCTAGCACTGCCCCCTGCTGGTCACCACTCTTAACATCGGCCAGTTCTGATGAGGTTCCTCACATCATCACCCTCTGATTCCTGTGTCTGAGCCAATTCTGCACCCATCTAAAAACATCACCCTGAACTGCCACTTCTTTTAACTTGATGCCCAACCTCTTATGTGGCACCTTATCAAATGCTTTCTGAAAGTCCACAGCAATAATATCATCTGCTCCACTTTGATCAGATCCTTTTGTTGGCTCCTCATAGAATTCCAACATGTTAGTAAAACACGACCTCCCTCTTCTGAACCCATGCTGACTGTTCCAAATAACTCCTGTCCTTGCCATGTGTTGCTCAATCTTATCCTTAATAATTCTTTCCATTAATTTTCCTGTGATGCATGTTAAGCTTACTGGCCTATAGTTGCTTGGATCTGCCCAGTCACCCTTTTTATATAATGGGATGATATTTGCCATTTTACAGTCCTTCGGAATCTCTCCAGTACGCAGTGACTTCCTAAAAATATGTGTCAAGGATTTATATCTGTACTCACTAGCCTCCTTAAGAACACGAGGATAAATATTATCTGGGCCTGGTGATTTGTTTGATTGCAGCTTATTTAATCTGAGCAGCACTTCTTCCTCTACAATTTCCAAATCCCTCAGTACCTCCTTAGTAGTCCCTGTTACTGCTCTGAGGTTATCCACTTGCTCACTTGTGAACACCTCAGAAAAATGTAAGTTTAGGGCATCTGCTATTTCATTGTCTGTATCTTTTAATTCCCTTTACTATTCCTGATGCACTTCACCTCCTCCTTAACTGTTCTATTACTATTAAGAATCTCTTAGGGTCGTCTTTCTCCTTATCTGCTATTCCTCTCCAGCTGTCTTTTAGCCTCCCTGATATCCTTCTTAATGGTTGCTCACATATTTTCATATGCTCTACGATTCACTTTGCAGTCATTAGTCTTATATGCCTTATACAGCAGTTTTTTCCTTTGCAAATTTTTTAAATCTTTATTAATCCATTGTGGAGTTTTTTTTAGTTTCCTATTAATTCACAATTTAGGTTTGTATCTGTCCTGCATTACATGTAACCAATAGTAATCAATAGATAGATAAACAAATAAATAATAATTATATTAAATAATAGTATGCTTGTAAGTTTTTTTTTCTTTTTTTCAAAGTTAAAGTTGAGCATTGAAAAGGAATATAATAATTACCCATAATTATCAGTGTTGAATGATTTGTGTTGATGTATTGAGGTGACATGAGGCCCACCAGTTTATTCATTTGCTGCAGTTGGGAGTCAGTAGAGGGTGCCAAGCCTTGTCACCTTAGCATGTCACCTAAGCATTCCTTATTGTCATTTGCTTCTCGGTCCCACAGCAGATCTGGAAATCACCTGGGGCCTCATGTATAACGCAATGCGTAGAATTCACACTAAAACATGGTGTACAGACAAAAGCGGAAATATGCGTACGCACAAAAAAATCCAGATGCATAAATCTGTGCATCTGCCAACTTCAACGTTCTCCATAAATCCTGGTCAGCGTGAAAAGTAATGTGCATGTGACTGCTGCCACTCCTCAAATCCTCCCAGAATTACCCCTCTTTGAATATGCAAATGAATATAAATAGCCCTTAAGCGCAGCATTCAGTGAAAAGGCAATGGCAAAAGCACAGGGGGAAATAGAAGAATTACAGCGAATTGCAAGTGGAGGCAAAGAAAAAACGTACTATTTGTTGGTTTAAACTGTGGTATAAACAAGAAAAGGAAGTTGATCAAGTGACAGAGTCTCGGAGAAACTCAAAAGCTCAAGTTCACAAAGTCACACAGTGCCCAAAATAAAAAAGAAGTTCTCAGATATCAAAGTCGCCGTGAAAAGGCAAGTCGTAGCCCACCGTCTGAGTGTCATATGAAAGCGTATTAGCGTACAAAAAAAAAAAAATAGGGAAACAGTGGGAAAAAAGCTCGAAACGTCAACTTTAATCTCAAACTTTCCACTTTAATCACGTAGTTTATTTTGTCATTAAAGTAGAGCAGTAACTGATATCGGCATTTGTAAGCAAATAACCGCGTCGTTCTAACAGCGCTTCCTTAGTTTAAAGGTAAAGAAAAAAAGGCCGCGGCTGACTTCAAAGCAGTAAAAGGTGAAGGCTCGTAAGGGCGTAAGAGTTCATTAATACGGGGGAATACAAACAGTGCAAGTGAAGAGCTTATAAGTAAGAGGAGCGCAAAGTTAGGAGAAGAGACAGAGAAAAGTAAAGTTAACCTCATAGAAAGACAAATAGCAGGCAGCAGAGAGGGAGAACAGGACAGGGGCTTAAGGGGAAAAGGTGTCAAATATCTGTAGCAGATCTTAGTGTTACCATTTAAGTTAAGGAGCAGCTGAAAGAAAAAAAAAATTAATTTTAAGAGAAAAAAAAGTTAAGACAGTTTACTAATCCCAAATCAAATTTTAATAATGAGGCCAGTGCAATGCAAGTCCTGTTGGATGTTGGACTTTTTAGATGATGGTTTGGAAGAGCCAGTTGTCTATGAGGTCTACATCTGCAGGAGATGCCAGCTCCTCGAGCTCAGGGTCTCTGAACTGGAGGAGGAGTTGACTGACCTGCGTTGTAATAGAGAATTGGCGGACTTGGCCCAGGTGTCCTTTACAGAGATAGTGTGCACCCCTAAGGTGGCGCGGGAGGAGATTCCAGACCAGACAGGTAGAAATAGGTACAGTATGTCACGGTCGCAAGGCGTAAGGTAAAGGGTGCACACTGTCCTGGGGCATCAACCCCAGAATTAGAAGTGTCAAACCGTTCTCATGTCCTTGCGGAGCTGGACGGTGACTCTGATTATTCTGAGGTGGTAGGCAGGGTTGAGAAGCCCCAACGGGCCACCTCAAAACCAGTTCCCAAAAAGAGAGAGGTAGTGATAGTTGGGGACTCAATCATTAGGGGGATTGAAGCGCAGGTGTGCTCCAGAGAGAGAGAGTCTCGCATGGTGTGTTGCCTTCTGGGAGCTCAGGTGGGAAACCTCCCTGGAAGGGTGGATAGCTCTTGGCCAGAGCGGGGGTGGATCCAGTTGTCATTGTCCACGTTGGAACAAATGACATACATAAGGGTAGTCTGTCAGTTCTGCGATCCAAATTCAAAGGGAAAGGTGCCAAGCTGAGGAGCAGAACTGACAAGGTAGTCTTCTCCGAAGTACTGCCTGTGCCACACGCCAGTCCAGATAAGATTGAGAAGATTAGAAGGCTTAACGAGTGGCTCAAATCTTGGTGCATGGTAGAAAGGTATAGGTTTATGGGGCATTGGAAGTCCTTTTGGAACAGATGGGACCTGTTCTGCCGTGACGGGTTACATCTGAACTGGAGGGGCACCAATGTATTGGGGAGGCGTATGTGTAGGCTAGTCAAGGATTGGGGGGCAGGCCAGGTTTAGATCTAAACATGGAGGAACAAACAACGGGGTAGAAATAAAAATACATAGTAATGTAAATTATAAGCAAACATTTAAATGTAGAAGGAGTAACACATTAAAAATAGCTTGACTTAATGCTAGAAGTATCAAAAATAAGGTAAGTGAGTTGGAGTTGTATGTAGCAGAGCATAATTATGATATTATAGCAATAACCGAAACCTGGCCAAAGATGGGGTTGAGTGTAACATAGAGGGATACACTTTATTAGGAAGGATAGACAGAACAGAAAAGGAGGTGGGGTTGCTGTTTATGCCAAACAGAATTTAAATGTAAGTCCTCTTCAGATGGATGATTAGCCCCATCTTAGTGAGGACATCTGGCTTCGCCTGGGAAATATTAGGGAAAGAGGTCTTATTTTAGGAGTGTGTTACAGACCACCCAATTCAGACAGTAATTTCAACACACATCTTTTTAGTAATTCAAAAAGGCAAGTTTACAGAGAGATATTATAGTCATGGGGGACTTCAAGTATCCAAATCTTAACTGGGATAACCTTACAGATGTAGGAGCACAAGAGCAGGAGTTTTTATAAGTAATCAGTGACTGTTTGTTAACACAGCATGTTAAAGCACCAACATGGGGTGAAGCCTGTCTGGATTTAGTATTCTGTAATAATCAGGATAGACTTGAGGGTGTAGAGGTGATTGAACCACTAGGGTCACGTGATCATAATGTAATACAATTCTCAGTATTTTGTAAGAGTACGGATACAAAGACTAAAATTGTTAAGTTGAACTTTGGTAGGGAAAATTTTGAGCAGATGTGACAAAGTCTAAGTAGGATAGACTGGGATAAGCTTTTAAATGTGGAGACAGTCGAGGAGCAGTGGAACAGGTTTAAAAATGTAATGCAGGACAGATACAGACCTAAATTTAGAATTAATAGGAAACTAAGAAAAACTCCACGGTAGATTAATAAAGATTTAAAAAAAGAAGTTACAAAGCAAAAAACTGCTTTATAAGTCATATAAGAGTAAGGACTGCAAAGTGAATCGTAGAGCATATGAGAACATGAGTGTTGTACTAACATGCTGGAATTCTATGAGGAGGCAACAAAAGGATACGATCAAAGTGGAGCAGATGAGATTATTTATCTGGACTTTCAGAAAGCATTTGATAAGGTGCCACATGAGAGGTAGGCATCAAATTAAAAGAAGTGGCAGTTCAGGGTGATGTTTTTAGATGGGTGCAGAATTGGCTCAGACACAGGAAGCAGAGGGTGATGGTGTGAGGAACCTCATCAGAACTGGCCGATGTTAAGAGTGGTGACCAGCAGGGGGCAGTGCAGGGGCCACTGCTATTTTTAATATATATAAATGATTTAGATAGGAATATAAGTAACAAGCTGGTTAAGTTTGCAGATGATACCAAGATAGGTGGATTAGCAGATAATTTGGAATCCGTTATATCATCACAGAAGAACTTGGACAGCAGACAGGCTTGGGCAGATTTGTGGCAGATGAAATTTAATGTCAGTAAATGTAAAGAATTACACAGAGCAAGTAAAAATGTGAGGTTTGAATACACAATGGGGGTCGGAAAATCGAGAGTCCACCTTATGAGAAGGATTTAGGAGTCATAGTGGACTCTAAGCTTTCGACTGCCAGACAGTGTTCAGAAGTCATTAAGAAGGCTAAGAGAATTTCAGGTTATATAGCGCCTTGATGTGTGGAGTACAAGTCACAGGAGGTTCTGCTCAGTCTTTATAACACACTGGTGAGGCCTCATCTGGAGTACTGGGTGCAGGCTACAAAAATGACACAGCAGCACAAGAGAAGGTCCAGAGAAGAGCGACTAGGCTGATTCCAGGGCTACAGGGGTTGAATTATGAGGAAAGATTAAAAGAGCTGAGCCTTTACAGTTTAAACAAAAGAAGATTAAGAGGAGACCTGACTGAAGTGTTTAAAATTATGAAGGCAATTAGTCCAGTGGATCGAGACTTGTATTTTAAAATGAGTTTCTCAAGAACACGGGGACACAGTTGGAAACTTGTTAAGGGGAAATTTCACACAAACATTAGGGAGTTTTTCTTTAATAAAGAATGATAGACACTTAGAATAAGAGACCAAGTAGTGTGGTGGACAGTAAGATGGTAGGGTCTTTCAAAACTCGACTTGATGTTTTTTTGGAAGAAATAAGTGGACAGGACTGGTGAACTTTGTTGGGCTGAATGGCCTGTTCTCGTCTAGAGTGTTCTAATGATGATCACGTGGACCTCTGGCCTGGTGCCCTGATCGGGTGGTGGTGGCGCAGATTGAACAGCAGAGAAAGTAGTGGTTAGTATGGATTGCAGAGCAATGATAGAAATGATAATTAAATGCATATATAGAATATCGGGGTTACATTACAATGAAGCTTTGAGGAAGCCATGTTACAATGATGAGTTTCAGCAGTTTTTAAAGAGCTCCACCGTATTAGCCTGGCAAGTTGCTATTGGTAAGCTATTCCAGACTTTAGTTGCATAACAGCATTAGGCTGTTTTAATTGTAATTTAGCTCTGGGAATTCTAAGCAGACACTCATTTGAAGATCTAAGGTTATGATTTGGAGTGTAAGGTGAGAGGTGTTCTGAAATATAGGATGGAGCAGATTATTGAAGGCGTTGTAAACCATCAGCAGTATTTTAATTCTCACGTCCCTAATGCTGGCCTGTTAAAATTTGATGGCCTTCTGGTTAATCAGTTCTCACCATTAAGTTGGAATCAGGAGGAGCCACGTGTGAAAGCTGGACTGCTCAATTAATAATTCAATTAATGATTACTTGTTGCACTGGCACCCCTTAAGGATAAAATCATAGGGCGTCTGTGCCAGTAAGTGACAGTGCACAGATTCACTGATCAGAGCTAAGCTATGGACAGCCTTGAGTGGACAAGCATGGTGATTCCTAACTGCTTGGAAGAAAGGAAAGAACATAAGCCTTAAATGATTAATTCTTACATAGCTTAAATCTAACCAGTTTAATGCATTCTGCTGTAACTTGATTTATGATTATAATGCTTCATAAAGAAGCACTGGCATAGAAACTTAAATGCTATCTAAAATCTATGGATGTGTGCTAATGTGAATGCCTGTGAACACCGTCAGTCAGCTGTGCCATTCGACAGAGTCATGTAGACACACACACACACACACACACACACACACAGAGTGTCTCTGACTCGCCAGCACAGGGCTGAGCTGCTGGGAATTGAAGCAAGTGGCCTTTGGCTCACAGACCTCCGTCTTTAATAATCAACTCTTAAACTCCTACAGTATATACTGCAGCTCAAACTAGCTAACATAACGGATTTTTCTATAACTTGTTGACCTAAGGTATTGATGAGCCTTGATATATAAACTTTAAATGCCATTTGAAACGTTTATAGGTTTATGCACTAGTAGAGGACTTGCTTAGTTTTCTTGAGATTTAAGGCCTTGAACGCTTGTGGAAGCTCATTAGTCTTCTGTGAGTCGGAAGCCTCAGCTGCCGTGTTCCCCAAACAACAGCCTGCTTGCTCAGTTTCTTTAGAGATCACAACATCCTTGACTCACAGAAGTTCAAAACAAAGCAAGTGAAAAGACAGGCAGGCTTTAGTAGACAGGGCCCGGTGGCCCTTATGCCAAACTAAATGGTGACCTTTTAAGCTGCCTCAAGCTTGAGCCTAAATATCTATGCTGCTCCACCATTTCAACAGTCTTTATATTGCTGAGAGAGGAGGTGGAGGAGAACATCTACAGTTTACTGCCATAGCCTTCATCTCAGAGAGGTTTAGTGGTAAAACAAAACAATCAAACCATTAAAGAAACTCATCAGCCATATGTGTGAGTGCATGGACTGGCAAAAGCAATCTCCTTATGTATGACAATGACAGGCCAGGTCCAAGTGGCTCAGTGTGCCATGTCAACATGATTTCCCATGCTGGACGACTCTCCCATGCAAGGGCAGAGAAGATGCTTGGAGACTGGAGAAACTCAACAAGAAATCGTAATGACTGCTAATAGCCATGTCATGAAATACCTGTGCATGGGGGGCTGATCTTGAAGGCAGGAGGTCTCCCCACTTGTATAGACAAAGAATTACATGGCTTGATTCTTTTTTAGGGGTTCAATGTTTGTTAAGCTATCTCAAATAGAGTGCACTGTACACATTTCTTATATTTCAAAGCACTGCTAACTTGTGAACCCATCTGTCTAAAAGAAAGAGCAACAATTTCTGCAACTTCAAATATGGATCAGCATTCAAACTGGAAGGAAACTGAAGAGAGGAAAATGAAGAACTGAGAATTATATCCAGTTCATTTTAGCCTTCAAATAATTTAAATGATATTTTTGGAAAAGAAAAAAATGTACAACATAAGGATGACCTGACAGGACACGCCTGAAACACAAGCCGCTAAAGTAAAGCCACTGGATTGCCACAAAAACCTCCAGGACCATCACCGATACCCACCATTGCTTTAAAGCATTTCATCATCACAATTATATCATCTAAAGTGTTAATCTTAGGGTTATAAATGTTCAGAGTGCTGTCATGACGTGAATTTAATGTCGACCTCTGCTTGTCACCACATTTAGCCTAACAGCAGGTTTAAGGAGCACTTAACGCTTCACGAGTGGCCCAGCGAGCAAGTTGAATATACGATTGAAATTCTTACTGACTCATATTATAATGAACATTCAGCACTCTCCGGCACCTTCATTAAAGAGAGGAGAAATAACACACCTGGAAACGTCTGTCGTCTTCACCTGATAAATCTCAACAGCATAACAAAAAGCAGACAAAAATCTGAAAACACCCAAAAGACGTGAGCTATCGAGTATATCAACTCAAATGCACGAACTGACAACAAATAAGAAAGCAGAAGTGTTTTTTTTTAATCCTTTCATCCATTTTGTAACTCAGCCTATACAGGCGATGATGCTGGCAGCAATGAGGTGTGAGGCACAAAGCACTTGAAGAAGCGACTTATAGTGCCGCATGTACGTTTTAACAGTAGACAAATCTATTATTATTATTATTATTATTATTATTATTATTATTCACTGTAACCCAGCCACAGGCGATGCACAAACCAGTGTGTTTCTTCGTGCCGGTCCCAAGCCCAAATAAATGGGGAGAGTTACGTCAGGAATGGCATCAGGTGTAAAATTTTGCCAAATCAATATGCAGACAAGAATTTTGGATGATCCACAGTGGCAAACCCGAACGGGAGCAGCCGAAAGAAGAAGAAGAAGAAGATTATTGTTAATTGCAACTTTCCTTCTAATATGGCATTTGTCCCATCAAACTTTGTACTCTCAGCAGAAATGAAAACCAAATCAAAGAAATGAAAGTGAAAGGTGCCTGAAGAGGGACAGTCAGAGGCTCAGCGGGTGACAAGCAGACAGGAGCGACTGCGGTGAGTGGCACAGTGAGTCAGGATTCCCAGGATCGGCATTCGGCGGGTAAACCTTCGCTTCCGACATTGTAAGAAGTGACAGCAGATTCAGCAGATTAGCGATCTTTCCCAGCGCCGGCAGGTGAGGACGCTGTAAATGAGAGCGAGCGGCCGCCCGACTGGCGATGTCACTTCACGGTCGCCACACTTCAGCACACGCGACATATTCAGCCGTCTTTAAACGAGTCACCTCCTCTCAGGATAAGCGAGGTTGCCTGTTGATTTGTCATCTGATCAGGAGACTGTCATTGTCACTTTTCTGTGATTCCTCTGTACCGTTATCCTTATTTTGTATTCGTTCTCTAGCACTGTAAGGAGTGGAGAAGTGAAATACAGTAAGCTTGTCAGTGGCGCGTCTTTACCAATGGATGCGCAATACCAAACACCTCTTACTGAGTTTCTCAAAACGTCTTTTCTCTTCACTTCACTGCTAGGCTATGACAAATGTGTTGTGCGATTTTTCAGGTAAGAAAGACAGAAGCTTCCCAGTATGGCAGCCCTGTTTATTAATTATGGCACTGGAGAGGTGTGACGTGGTGTGAGTTGACTGGCACAGGCAAGTGAAAATTCCACTGTGCCCTGTACACGAAACCAACACGAGACTGTAAACTGTTTTTGTCTATAATCCAAAGACAGGCATGTTTGTTTGACTTCTACAGCTAATGTCATTGTGTCAGAGGGCACTAGAGACTGGCACCCTGTCCAGCATTGGCTCTGCCTTGAACACAGACTTCTCCGCGCTGACTTGAGGATGTTATGTGTCATATTTTATCTGAAGTTCAAATAAATGTAATAATTTAGTTTAATAATGATATTAAGCCAGTAATTATATTAATTATAGTAATAGTAATAATAAAGTTGGTGCAGTAATAGCACTGGTGCCTCGCAGTAAAGAGACCACGGTTCCTGTCCCAGTCCTACCTGCATGGAGTCTGCATGTTCTCCCCATGTTTGCATAGATTTCCTCCCATAGTCCAAAGACATGCAAGTCAGGTGAATTGGCGATCCTAAATTAGCCCATGTGTGTGGTTGGGGCTGGTGTGTGTGTGTTTGTGTGTGTGTGTGTGTGGAATTGCCCTCCAATGGACTGGCGCCCAGTGCAGGGTTTGTTCCTGCACTGATGGAATAGATGAAATAGGCTCCAGCCTCATCAATGACCCTGGTCTGTATTAGGCGGATTATAAAATGATTGACTATAATAATAATAATAATAATAATAATTTATTTCATTAATAATTATTACATAATAATTTGAATCAGCTGTCTGAAATCATCATTGACAAAGCCAAAATAAAAAAAAAAAATGTGTCCTCTTACCGTTAATGAAAGCTCTGTGCCAGAGCAGGTGTGATGACTCTGCCATCATTTTGGCATTCTGGTCATTTTGCTGCTACCAGTTACAATACAATACAATACAGTTTATTTTTGTGTAGCCCAAAATCACACAGGAAGTGCTGCAATGGGCTTTAACAGGCCCTGCCTCTTGACAGCCCCCCAGCCTTGACTCTCTAAGAAGACAAGGAAAAACTCCCAAAAAAACCTTGTAGGGAAAAATGGAAGAAACCTCGGGAAAGGCAGTTCAAAGAGAGACCCCTTTCCAGGTAGGCTGGGTGTGCAGTGGGTATCAAAAGAAGGGGGGACAATACAATACAATACACAGAACAGAACAAATCCTCAAAACAGTATAAAAATAAAAAATTTAGAAGTACGGAGCAGAATTTAACAGTAGATGATATCACAGTCATCATGTTACTTATGTTTAAGTGTTAATGACTGACAACAGAGATGCAGTCTGCACAGTTAATCAGCAGCTCTAGTCAGGATATGCTAAACTGAAGTAGTGAGTCTTCAGCCAGGATTTAAAAGCTGAGACCGAAGGGGCATCTCTTATAGTAGCAGGCAGACCACCCCACAGTTTAGGGGGTCCTGTAACTAAAAGCTCGACCTCCCACTGTTATTTTATTAATCCTTGGAATCATAAGCAGACCAGCATCTTGAGATCTTAATGTGCGCTCAGGTTTGTAAGTCATGATAAGTTCAGACAAGTAAACCGGACCTTAATGCTTTATATGTTAAAAGGAGGATTTTGAAATCTGCCCTAAACTTAACCGGGAGCCAGTGTAAGGATTTAAGAACTGGAGTGATGTGTTCGTATTTTCTTGTTCTTGTAATAATTCTTGCAGCCACATTTTGGATTAACTGGAGGCTGTATAAAGAACAGTTTGAACATCCAGTGAACACCACATTGCAGTAGTCAATCCTACTAGAAATAAATGCATGAATTAATTTCTCAGAATCCTGTTTATTTAGAAAGCGCCTTAATTTCCTAACATTTTTAAGATGGAAGAAACATGTTTTGGACAACTTTAATGTGTGCTTTAAATGACCTGTTAGAGTCAAAGAGAACTCCTAGATTGTGGGCTGATTCAGTAAAATTAATTGGGATTCCAACTGAGTTAAATGATGACAAAATATTGTTGTGATCAGCGTCATTCCCTCCAACAATTAACATCTCTGTTTTATCGTTGTGTTTAAAGACAAGTAGTTCTCATCCATCCACTCCTTTAATTCACTAACACAACTAATTAAAGACAACATCGGAGAAACTTCATTTGATTTAAATGAAAGGTATAACTGGGTGTCATGTGCATACGAGTGAAAATTAACATTATGTTTCCTAATGAGAGATCCCAGTGGAAGCATGTAAAGTGAAAACAGTAAAGGTCCCAGTACTGAGCCCTGCAGGACACCATATTGAACTTCTGTGTATAATGATGGAGTCCTGTCAGCACATTTCTGTACATATTGGAATCGATTTGATAAATAAGAACTGAACCAAGCGAGCACGGGGCCTGTAAGCCCAACATCATTTCTAGCCTGCGCAGTAAAATCGAATGGTCAATGGTGTCAAATGCTGCACTTAAGTCTAACAGCATAATTACAGTGGAGTTTCCTTCATCAGAGGATATCAGAATGGTGTTTACAAGATGCATTAGTGCCGTTTCTGTACTATGACCAGTGCGGAAACCAGACTGGAATTTCTCAAATAAATTGTAATGCGTAAGGTGTGACTGAAGCTGACTGGCGACTACTTTTTCTAGTATTTTAGAGAGAAATGGTAAATTTGAAATAGGCCTATAATTATTTAGTAAGTGTGGGTCTAGGTCTGACTTTTAAAGTAATGGTTTAATGACTGACACTTTTATTGTATCAGGTACTGTGTCATGCAATAATGAACTATTGATAATGTTTAGAAGAGGCGCTGCAAGAACATCCATTGCACTTTTTACTAGTTTTGTTGGCACTGAATCAGGAAACAAGTAGTGGGCTTCATTTTAGTAATTAAAGTTAAGACTTCCTGCTCAGTTACAGGATTAAAATTATTAAAGTGCTGAATGCAATGTGCGGCAGGGTCTGCTAAGCTAGTATTTGGTTTGTACTGTGATGCTGAGATCTGGGATCTTATATTTATAATTTTCTCATTGAAGAAGTTCATAAAGTCTGTACTGCTAATGTCTGTTGGTATTTTGCATTGTTGATCTGAATTCCCATTTGTTAATTTAGCCACTGTTCTAAACAGTACCCAAGGATTTTTATTATTGCTATTTATTAATGTAGAATAGTATTCTGAGCGAGCTTTAAAGAGGGCTTTTTTTATATTTATTAACACTCTCTGTCCATGCAATTTGAAAGACATGTAGCTTTGTTGTTCTCCATCTGCGCTCCAGTTTTTGACACTCTAATTTAAGAGCTCGAGTGTTTTCATTAAACCAGGGAGAGTTTCTATGTGCTTTGATTGGGGGAGGCAACCTGATGGCTGAGGTCTCCAGGACTCTAAACAAATCCAAATCATATTATGTGATATCATCTACTATTTAATTCTGCTCCGTACTTGTAATATTTTTATTTTTATACTGTATTGAGGATTTGCTCTGTTCTGTGTATTGTATTGTATTGTATTGACCCCCTTTTTCTTTTTGGCACCCACTGCATGCCCAACCTACCTGGAAAGGGGTCTTTCTTTGAACTGCCTTTCCAGAGGTTTCTTCCATTTTTTCCCTACAAGGGTTTTTGGGAGTTTTTCCTTGTCTTCTCAGAGAGTCAAGGCTGGGGGGCTGTCAAGAGGCAGGGCCTGTTAAAGCCCATTGTGGCACTTCTTGTGTGATTTTGGGCTATACAAAAATAAATTGTATTGCATTGTATTGTATTTTGTTGTCCCTGGGTGCCACCAGGTGGTGCTGCTAGGAGCTGTGCTCCTTGGTTTTTAGTACTTCTGATTAACCCAGAAGTACTTCCATAAGACTGAGCCCTTGCATCAGAAGTACTCCTGGGTCCAAGATGAAAGGAGATGCTCTACCACATCTGGGCGAGTTGGAGTTGTGTGGAAGGATGACAAAGCTCACCTAGAGGTGTGAAGGTGAGGAAAGAGAGAAATAAAGAAGTATTGTGTGTATTGGAAAAGGCCTTGATAAGGTTTCATTGTTAATAAGTCACTCATTTGAACCCAGGGTTTGTGTTTGTGTGGTGGTGTCTGAGGTTTAGGGTGCTCCCAATGGCCACAAGAACTAAAGACACTATTTTTGAGGGAGTCCATACATTGTAAAAGAGGAGTGACAGGGACCTCTGAAAATGTGCTCATTTGCAGGGTTTAGCTAACAGAAAGCCAAGTGCCGGAGTCACGGTCAGATGACTGGAGATAAGAGACTGTTGAATTCCAGTATTTTATACTTTATTTAATGTAACAAACAACTGAAAACAACAAAACAAACAAACATGCCGTAGGTAAACCAATATGGCGGAAGCAGAGTCCCTTGTGAACAGTCAACCACTCTTGGTGGAGGGCGTGACCTTATTAAACTTTCTAACCTTCATATAGTGAGTGTCATTGTTTCTTCTCATTAGACATTTACTCAAGACCATATATGAACAATTGAACAGGGAACTGGAATAGCTGACAAAAAAACAAAGCGTATGATAGAACTGACTGCGATTTTCAAAAAGCCTTTGACTCAGTCGAATTGATTCTGAAACTAGAAGCTGTGGGCATCAGAGGCGACCTACAAAACTGGATCTCCAGTTGGTTAACCGACAGGAGACTAAGAGGACAGAGAAGAGGAGAACGGGGAGAGGTCAACGAGTAGCGGTGCTACATGAATGGGGACGTCTTAATGTGTCGAGTCACATCTTTTGCAGCGTTGTCCCATTTATGTAGTCTGTTGTGTCTGTTTAAATGGTTTCCCCCTGGAAATAAAGGGGGAAAGAGAAAGCTGTAAAACCGTGACCCCTTGAGGTAATTTTCCTGTCCATCTATCAATTCCATCCGGGTTATTTCCATATAAACAAGAGGACTAAAAAAAATAGGAGAGATAGTTACCACTTGGACATTTACACCAAAGATCAATGTAAGAAAGTCGATACGGAATTTGCACCCTTTTCTTTCTTGTTGCTTGCCGACCCCAGACATTCAACTACAGCCATTCCCCGCTACACAAACCCCGGGGTTCTGGTTCATTCCTTTACGCATGGTGAGACTGTTTTTTGTTGGTTGGGGAAGGTGCAAACAACCATTACATCTGTGTGATATTTACCGTAGGTTGGAATTCCAACCTGACAAGGTTGCTTCCATTAATCAACTTCAGTTTAATCTTTTGGACTTTCATGTGTGTTGCTTGTTTTCTGTGTGTTGTATCTGTTTCATGTCCAGTGTAGGGACAAGGGAGGGTTTGTATTGTATATTTATTGCTGCACCTTTTATTATAACGTTCTGTCATTCACTTTTGGGGTTGTGTGTGTTTGAGTTATATATATATATATATTGTTTTACTTCTTTTCATTAATATATATTCACTTTGTTATTTTACAAACGGTTTGCTTTTTTACTTATTTTGATCGTTGATTGGGGAAGTGAATTTGTAAGAAGTGTGGCTTGTTTAGTGTAACGTTGCCTCAGGTTGTCAAGCCACGGGTCTTGGCCCAAATTTATGCACCTGCCTGATTTTGTTTGAACAATTATTGCACACTTTCTGTAAATCCAATAAACTTCATTTCACTTCTCAAATATCACTGTGTGTGTCTCCTATATGATATATTTAACTGACATTTTTTATCGTAACAACCAACGATTTATACAGGAAAATAATTAACAAGGTTGCCCAAACTTTTGCATCCCACTGTGTATATATATATATATATATATATATATATATAGGACCTTCTAGTCCTTCTTTCTGGTTATCAGACTTCTAGGACTATCAAGGCAAATGTTCAAAGGAAGGACTTTAAGACAGTGATAAGACCAGCATATGGAGCTCAGACATATATATATATATATATATATATTGTAAAAGAGTCAATAGGAGACAGCAAAAAGGTTTGGGGTTTTCCGGCCCCTTATATTGTTTACAATCCACGGTAAACAACAATTTTTAAGCAGGTCACAACAAAAACAAATACAGTTCCTATGCGCGACGCCATACTAGGCGTCGGCGGCCATTTTATAAGGGAGGAGCCGGAAGTGCAGGAATGCTGGGAAGGAGGCGTGAGGGATGATGGGACCGTTGACGTCAGGAAAGATGGCGGAGGAAGGGCGGAAGTGGACGTACTGTGGTCAGTCTTTATGGCGGAGCGTCTTTCATTCTGGAAAACAAAGAAACAAGGTTAGTATCCCGCCACGCCCCGCCGGCGAACATCTTTTGAGGTGTTTTAAGGTCCCTCCGCGGCTGCCTAATCGCGCATGTGTGACACGACCCCCCCCTCAGCCCGAAACCGTCAGGATGGGCGGACCGAACCGAGAGGTCGTGAATACGAGAGAGGGCATCGGCGTTGGCCTGAAGGTTGCCACGCCGATAAGTGACCGTGAACTTATAAGGCTGTAAATCCAGAAACCACCTGGTGACTCGCGGGTTTGACTCTTTATGAAGGGACATCCACTGCAACGCGGCGTGATCTGTCACCAGAGTGAACTCGCGACCCAACAGGTAGTATCGGAGATAAGTCACGGCCCACTTAATGGCCAGGGCTTCCTTCTCCACCACCGCGTACCGGGTCTCCCGGTCCAACAGTTTCCGGCTCAGGTACATCACAGGGTGTTCAACACCATCGATGCTTTGGCTTAACACGGCGCCCAGGCCTGTGTCCGAAGCATCGGTCTGGAGAATAAATGATAAACCAAAATCAGGGGTTCTTAGTACAGGTGCCGACGTTAGGGCCTTTTTTAAGTCATGGAATGCATGTTCCGCCTTCTCGTTCCATGCCACACGGAGGGGAGCGCCTTTCTTTGTTAAGTCAGTCAAGGGCGCTGCCCTCTCAGAGAAACGGGGTACGAACCGGCGGTAGTACCCGGCTAGCCCCAAGAAAGCCTGCACCTGTCTCTTGGTACTCGGACGGGGCCATTCCAAGATGTCTTTAACTTTGGAACATTGTGGTTTCACCTGTCCTCGTCCCACAAGATAGCCCAAATATTTGGCCTCCTTTAAGCCAAAGAAACACTTACGGGGGTTTATACGGAGGCCGGCTTTAGCTAGGGTAGCGAGAACAGCCGAGACCTGCGATAAATGTTCTTCCCAGGTGTCGGAATAAATGACAACGTCATCCAGGTAGGCGGCACTATAGGACTGGTGGGGCTTCAGCACTCTATCCACCAGATGTTGAAAGGTCGCTGGGGCTCCATGCAGCCCAAATGGGAGAACTTTATACTGCCAATGTCCACTAGGGGTGCTAAAGGCCGTTTTTTCTTTTGCGGATGCCGTTAAAGGAATCTGCCAATACCCTTTTGTCATGTCAAGGGTAGTCAAGTATCGAGCCGCACCCAGCCGTTCGAGCAAGTCGTCAATGTGAGGCATCGGGTAGGCATCGAACTTGGAGACCTGATTTAGACGTCTAAAGTCATTACAGAATCTCCAGGAACCGTCCGGCTTGGAAACGAGGACGATAGGACTGGACCAAGGGCTATGACTTTCCTCAATAATGTCCATATCCAACATTCGTTGCACCTCCAATTCCACTTCCGCACGCTTTGCCTCCGGGAGTCTATAAGGTCTCTCCCGGACGATCACTCCGGGATCCATGACTATGTCATGCGCAATCAGGGCAGTCCGCCCGGGTGTCTCGCTCACCACTTCAGGGATGGCGTGGATGGTCTGGATTATCTCACGCCGTTGTACGGGTGTTAGCTCTTCTCCGAGGTTAAGGGCAGATGCGCCAGTGAACAGGGAGAGGGATCTACGAGTGTCGGGAGGTTCTTCCCTGTCCTTCCAAGGTTTTAGCAGGTTGATATGATAGATCCTTTCACTCGGTCGACGATTAGGTTGGAGAACTAAATAGTTGACGAGCCCTTTTCTTTCTTTAACCTCGTACGGCCCCTGCCAATGAGCCAGTAGTTTGGAATGGGAGGTGGGTACGAGAAGCATTACTCGATCCCCCGGCTGGAATTCTCGGAGGACGGAGTTGCGGTTATAACACCTGGCCTGCGCTGCCTGCGCACGAGTCACATGATCTTTTAGAATAGGCCTGATTTTGGTAAGCCTGTCGCGCAGTTGCGCAACATACTCCAGTAAATTAGGGGAGGGAATGGTCTCAGCCTCCCATCCCTCTTTTAATATATCCAAAATTCCCCGGGGTTGTCGCCCATATAGTAATTCAAAGGGGGAGAAGCCAGTAGATGCCTGAGGCACCTCCCGATAGGCAAAGAGTACAAGCGGTAGGAGCTGGTCCCAATTCCTGCCATCGGCGCTGACTACCTTGCGAAGCATCTGTTTAAGCGTCTGGTTAAAACGTTCTACCAATCCGTCTGTTTGGGGATGGTAGACAGACGTCTTTAGGTGCTTTATCCGGAGTAGCTTGGCAACTTCCCTGAACGTATCCGAGGTGAACGGAGTACCCTGGTCCGTGAGGACTTCTTTAGGAATACCCACTCTTGAAAATAAATTTACTAACTCCCGTGCGATATTCTTTGTAGTAGCGGAGCGCAGGAGAACCACCTCTGGGTATCGGGTGGCATAATCAACCATGACCAATATGTATTTGTAGCCACAGTTGGAGGGGTCGAGGGGTCCTACTATGCCGACCCCTATTCTATCAAAGGGAATATCTACTAGGGGAATAGGGACGAGAGGAGCGCGGTCCCTCCTAGGAATCTGGTGTATCTGGCACTCCGGACAGGACTGACAAAAACGCCGGACCTCCTTGTTAATCCCGAGCCAGTAAAAACGGAGCTTAATTCTCTCCAGTGTCTTCTCGGCCCCGAGGTGGGAGCCCAGAAGGTGAGCGTGTGCTAGTTCACACACCTCCCGCCGGAAGGTACGTGGCACTAGCAGCAATTTCCGCACCTCCCCCTCGTGAGTGGCTACCCGATACAACAGATCATTTTCCAGTACAAAGAAGGGCTCGCGTGGTATGGAACTATCAGCTTGTGAGCCGCCTGGAAGAACAACCGCATTCCGGGCAAACCGGAGGGAATCATCATTCCATTGCTCTCTCTTAAATGATGCAGGCGTGGACCGAAATTGATAGTCCAAATCAGTGAGATGATCTTCCGAGTGGCCTTGCGGGAGTGTTCCCTGGCTTGTCCCTTCCCTGGCGGATACTTCCGGGTCAGAGTCCACAGCCCGAGAAACGCCCTGCGAGGTGCCTGCGCCATTTTGGTCTGCCCTGGAGCATGGCGTGGAGACCGCGGGAAGGGTGTCTCATCCCCTCACAGCTAGACCTAAGGAAGCTTCGGGAGCAGTGCTCGTTTTACCGCAATTTGTTTGCGACCAGTCTTGTCCCAGGATTACCGGATAGGGAGGTTCAGGCAACACCGCGACCATCAGAGAGGAAACCTGCCCTTTCCATGTAATGAAGCACCGAGCGGAACGGTAAGACCTGGTCTCTCCGTGTACACAAGTGACTTGTAAATGTTGTGTAAGCCACTGTCGCGGTAATACGTAACGGCGAGCAACAATGGTAATGTTGCTGCCGGAATCAAACAAAGCCACCACCGAGTGCCCATTTAATAACACCACTCCCGTGTTCGGAGTTGCCAGCGGGTGCGACGGAGTACAGTACCTTTCCTTGGAGGCCCAGGTTCAATCCATCGGCTCCGTTGTTGTGTTGAGGGGACAGGTCGGCAGTAGATGTCCCGTCTCCCCACACTTGTAACAGCGCGGAGAGACCGACTTTTCTTTGGGTTTTAACGGCGCTTCCGCAGCGCGTCGAGAGGGCTCGGGGTGGGCCACCCGTCCCTGTCGGTTCCCACGTGCTAGCCTTTCGGACCCCCCGGCTTGGTAGGCCACGAGCTGACGCTCCAGTACCTCCAGGAGTCCTGACATGTCCTTGTAAGGATGGCGCCGGACCTGCTGGGCGAGAGAGCTGGGTAAAGCGTTAACTAGGCCCTCACAGGCCACCTGCTCAACCACTTTCCTGGCTTGGGGACCTTCAGGCCTTAACCACCGCCCCATCTTTCCCCAAAAGTCGAAGGCCTGCGCTCGGGCTGGCTTTTCTGGGTCAAATTGCCAGCTTCTCCATTCAGCCGCCTGCTGGCCCGGCGTTATGCCGTAGCGTGCCAGGATCTCCTGTTTCAGGAGGTCATAATTCGTGGCCTCCTCCTCGGGGAGGTCGTAATAAGCGCGCTGCGCGGGTCCCTTCAGGTAGGGTGCCAGTATGGACGCCCACTCGGACCGCTGCCACTTGTTCCGGGTGGCCGTCCGTTCAAATATACCCAGGTAAGACTCCACGTCGTCACCCTCCGTCATAGCCACTAAAGGCGGGGGTTTGGGAGCATGAGTTTCGGGGTGTACCTTACGTGCTTCCGCCAACTGGGCCTCTCGTTAACTCCAACTCCCGATTGGTAGCGGCTTGAGCTTGTTGTAAGGCCGCTATCTGGGCATTCATTCCCTGGAGCACTGAATTAAGGTCCTGTCCTTCTGACATCTTCGGACAAGGATCCTGCCGGCTACGCCAATGTAAAAGAGTCAATAGGAGACAGCAAAAAGGTTTGGGGTTTTCCGGCCCCTTATATTGTTTACAATCCACGGTAAACAACAATTTTTAAGCAGGTCACAACAAAAACAAATACAGTTCCTATGTGCGACGCCATACTAGGCGTCGGCGGCCATTTTATAAGGGAGGAGCCGGAAGTGCAGGAATGCTGGGAAGGAAGCGTGAGGGATGATGGGACCGTTGACGTCAGGAAAGATGGCGGAGGAAGGGCGGAAGTGGAAGTACTGCGGTCATTCTGGAAAACAAAGAAACAAGGTTAGTACCCCGCCACGCCCCGCCGGCGAACATCTTTTGAGGTGTTTTAAGGTCCCTCCGCGGCTTCCTAATCGCGCATGCGTGACAATATATATATATATATATATATATATATATATATATATATATATAT
>JANRMT010062857.1:49564360-49582425 GCA_026402145.1 Polypterus bichir lapradei | reverse complement strand
ATATATGTATATATATATATATATACATATATTGCCTTTTGACTGCTTCTCCTGGTTTACTCTCAAAATCAGTTCTCCTGTTGTTCTGCTGAGTCAGGACAATCTGAACTGCTTTTTGACTTCCCAAGTCGGTCCATCCCTTGATATCTTCCGGCCATCTTCTTCTGCGTCTTCCTCATTTTCTCACTCCTTCCACCCTACCAAGCATCACTGTCTATATCAGACTCTTGTCTCCCATTTTGCATATTTGCCCAAAAAACTGCAGATTCCTTGCTTTATTCATGTTAGCAACCATCATTCCTCCATTCAGATCTTCACCAACCTTTCTGTTTCTCACCACATCCGTCCTGCATATTCTCAATATTTTCAAATAAACACACCATTTCAAATGCATTCAACTTTCTTAAATATTCTGCTTTTAGAGTCCAGGACTCACATTTTGCTGCCTCCAGACTCACAAGAGCACTACTTGCTCTCCCAGTTCTACATTTATTTCTTGTCTTCTAGTCCTTCTTTCTGGACTTCTCAAATATATGAACTGCTGTTTTCTGATGTTTTCATAAATGTGCTTCATGACTGTTCTCCATCTCCATCACTTTCATCTTGTCCTTGCAGTCCAATTCATCATCAGCTTCACACTCTTCTGTTAACTGAGCTGGCAGTTGGTCCTCCTCTTTCCTCTTCCTCCCACAGATTGGTGTCATGTGCAAATCATAGTGATGGCTCCCTGTATTATCACACCACCACCATGGCCTTGCACTTCCATCATTTCCATTATTTTAACAGAATGATTAACTAACTGATTGATTAATATCAATCAATCTTCTCTTCTTCTCATGTCATTCACATTTCCTATGATACACTGACATTTTTCCTATTTCCTAATTTTCTTCCTCAATTATGAGTGAATGCCTGTATCTTTGCTATCCACAAATCATACATATGAAGGAGCCAGTCACCACACCACACACACTGATATTGCTGAAGCTCATTTTTAATTGGGCGCCTCTGTACCTATTTAACCCCTTGAAGACCCCTAACTTTCTTTCTAATTTTATAGATTGTCTTTCTATTCACTATAACAGTTTTTTACAGTTGACTCATTTACTCCATGCTCTTTTATGAATTTCTGATGCATTTAAGGTAAACACCTTTAGGTGTCCTGGGAGAATCAGGCCTTCAGTATTGAGTTCTACAGTAGTTGTCTTTAAGAATATTGCACAGAGCAATTAACTTTTATTCAAAGCATTAAAGAAAAATTGGGAGTGCTCTTCCCTGAATTTCTCATATACTCATATACAGTATGGGGAGGGATATTTGAGGAGTAAACCACAAGACAATGACGAGATTTTTATATTATGTTCTTTAAAGAACCATCATCAATAAATAAAATTAAATTAATAATATATTGAACAATTATTATAAAAGTAAAGTTGAATAAATTGGACTTTGCAGCTGCATGAATAAAGGGTAAAATAGTACTTATGGTTAGCAGAAATAGCCCAAAAGTCGATAGAAATCAACGTTTTGTACCGTATACTTGCATGCAAAATTTGGTTGACCAAAGTTATCATGTTTACACACACACAGACATACTGTAATTCCAAAAATAGTATTTTTGGACCCAGGGAAGTGTAAAACATTGAGATTCATCAAAATCTCGAAATGGAATTTTTGGACGATTCTAATACTTTCCCTATACTTCGTATACAAGAAAGTCAGGGAGGATTGTAACACCAGGGGAAACAGGACTATCGACCTACTGTATGCAAATGTTAAAGACGCATACAGCGCCACCCCGCTGCCTGCGCTTGGGAAAGCAGATCATAACCTGGTTCTGCTACAGCCTCAATACAAACCAAGAGTGAGGGCGCTACCTACAACCACACGCTCATTCAGGAAGTGGTCCCCTGAGGCAGAGCAGGCTCTGAGAGACTGCTTTGGAACTACAGACTGGGATATATTCCTGGGGTCACATAGTGAGAACATTGAAGAGGCTGTTGAATGCACAACTGATTACATCAACTTCTGTATGGACATTGTAGTTCCAGTAAGAACAGTACGCTGCTATGCTAACAACAAGCCATGGGTTACAAGTGACATCAAGGGCCTTTTGAACCAGAAGAAAAGGGCTTTTAAAGGTGGTGATCAGCATGAGCTCAAGCGCGGGCAGAAGGAACTCCGAGTCCAACTCAGGGCGGCGAAAGAGCAGTACAGGAGAAAGCTGGAGCAGAAGTTGCAGAACAACAGCATGAAGGAAGTGTGGGATGGGATGAAGATTATCACTGGCTGCAGCTCGAAGCGGGGTGCCGCCATCGAGACAGACGTGGAGAGAGCAAACCAAATGAACAACTTCTTTAACAGGTTTGATCACCCTAACCCACTCTCACCTCGGAGTACTGCATCCTCCAACCATCCTTCTGCTGGTACCAGCATAGGTGAGACATCCCCACCCACAATTACAGCAGCCCATGTGAGCAGAGAGTTGAAAAGACTTCGTGCCAGCAAAGCAGCGGGTCCAGATGGTGTATCGCCACGACTGCTGAAGGCCTGTGCGTTGGAACTTGGGAGTCCTCTACAGCGCATCTTCAACCTGAGCCTGGAACAGGGGAGAGTCCCAAGGCTTTGGAAAACATCTTGTATCACCCCTGTCCCAAAGGTATCACGTCCTAGTGAGCTGAATGACTTCCGGCCTGTTGCTCTGACGTCACATCTGATGAAGACCATGGAGCGGCTGCTGCTTCACCACCTGAGGGCACAGGTCCGCCACGCCCTCGACCCTCTGCAGTTCGCATACCAGGAGAAGGTGGGAGCGGAGGATGCCATCATCTATATGCTACACCGATCCCTCTCCCACTTGGACAGAGGCAGTGGTGCTGTAAGAATTATGTTTTTGGACTTCTCTAGCACCTTCAACACCATCCAACCTCTGCTCCTTAGAGACAAGCTGACTGAGATGGGAGTAGACTCACACCTGGTGGCATGGATTGTGGACTATCTTACAGACAGACCTCAATATGTGCGTCTTGGGAACTGCAGGTCTGACATTGTGTTCAGCAATACAGGGGCACCGCAGGGGACTGTACTTTCTCTGTTCCTGTTCAATCTATATACATCAGACTTCCAATATGACTCAGAGTCCTGTCACGTGCAAAAGTTCGCTGATGACACTGCTATTGTGGGCTGCATCAGGAGTGGGCAGGAGGAGGAGTACAGGAAGCTAATCAAAGACTTTGTTAAATGGTGCGACTCAAACCACTTACATCTTAACACCAGCAAAACCAAGGAACTGGTGGTGGATTTTAGGAGGCCCAGGCCCCTCATGGACCCTGTGATCATCAGAGGTGACTGTGTGCAGAGGGTGCAGACCTATAAATACCTGGGAGTGCAGCTGGATGACAAATTGGACTGGACTGCCAATACTGATGCTCTATGTAAGAAAGGTCAGAGCAGACTATACTTTCTGAGAAGGTTGGCATCGTTCAACATCTGCAGTAAGATGCTGCAGATGTTCTACCAGACGGTTGTGGCGATTGCCCTCTTCTACGCGGTGGTGTGCTGGGGTGGCAGCATAAAGATGAAAGACGCCTCACGCCTGGACAAACTTGTTAAGAAGGCAGGCTCTATTGTAGGAGTAAAGTTGGACAGTTTAACATCTGTGGCAGAGCAACGGGCACTAAGGAAACTCCTGTCAATCATGAATAATCCACTGCATCCACTGAACAGTGTCATCTCCAGGCAGAGGAGTAGCTTCAGTGACAGACTTTTGTCACTATCCTGCTCCACTGACAGACTGAGGAGATCGTTCCTCCCCCACACTATGCGACTCTTCAATTCCACCCGGGGGAGTAAATGCTAACTTTTTTCATTTTTATTACTATTTAATTTAATATTGTTTCTTTGTATCAGTATACTGCTGCTGGATTATGTGAATTTCCCCTTGGGATTAATAAAGTATCTATCTATCTATCTATCTATCTATCTATCTATCTATCTATCTATCTATCTATCTATCTATCTATCTAATAAAGTTCAGGAAAGTAGACTGAAGTGGTGAGAACGCGTGATGAGGAGAGACAATAAATATGTGGGCAAAAGAATGATGGGAATGGAAGTCCAGGAGAAGAGAAAGTGTTGAAGGCCAAAGTGGAGATGGTTGGAGATAGTGATGGAAGATCTAAAGGAAAAGGGCATGACTGGCGAGGAGGTGCAGGATTGAGCTCTATTGGCAAACATGTTACATTTCTTTTGACTATCAGTGGGCTTTGTGCAGTCTGTAACAAGCTTCCTCCATGTCTTCCGATCCTGTGCTGCCTGTTCGATCTCTCGTGCGTGATGTTATACTTGCTCTTTGATGGTGTTGGCGATGTGCTGCCACAATAATGTTATTGGGCACCTGATTCTGAGAGTTCCAAGGTGTTCCAGTGGCTGTGTATCTTCTGATATGTTCTGATGGGTCTCGACATTGAAGCAGACTGCAACCATTCAAATGATGCAACACAATGTATTCTTGGGGGATTTTTGTTTTTAAAGTGTATGTTAGAGCAAATATCTTTATTAACAGGTGATTTGGGTCTTACCTCCGTTTACCTTTGTGAGGTTCTCCTGTGTGTAAGGACTTGCTTGTGAATTACTGAATGGCCGTGTTTTATATATTACAACTAGCAGAATACCCGCGCTTCACAGCGGAGAAGTAGTGTGTTAAAGAAATTATGAAAAAGAAAAGGAAAAATTTAAAAAATAACGTAACATGATTGTTAATGTAATTGTTTTGTCATTGATATGAGTGTTGCTGTCATATATATATATACACACACACACACATATAAACATTTATACATAGGTGTGGCAGAAAAGTAATGAGACTGGCAACACTGCAAGCGATCTGGCAACGCTGCGCTGTTGTCCTTGATAGAGCACGTGTATCAGTACCTCCCATAGCTCAGTGCGAGTTTCAACTCCTTCCGTTAACTACGTGATTTTTGTGACTGCTATTAGCGAAGTTGTGTTTTTGGTTGTGCGTCACGCAAAATGGAACAGCGGAATTTGGAGCAACGTTGTGCCATTAAATTTTGTGTTAAGCTTGGAGAATCGGCAAGTGTGACGTTTGAAAAGTTAAAAACAGGCCTATGGGGAACATTCTTTATCCCGAGCTCAAGTTTTTCAGGGAGGCCTTCAACTTCGAAAACCAATAAAAACATCGAACATGTGAACACTCTTGTGAGATCAGACCATCGTTTAACATTAAGAATGTTGAGTGAACAATTAAATTTGAACAGATTTACCGTTCATCAAATTTTGACTGAACATTTGCACATGCGAAAGGTCTGTGCCAAAATGGTGCCGAAAAACCTCACAATTGAGCAGAAGGACAATCGAAAAAACGCATTCCTGTGGTTCCCCAGCCCCCTTATTCACCTGACCGCAGTCCGTGTGACTTTTTCCTTTTTCCTAAACTGAAAAATGTCCTCAAAGGACGTCATTTTGGGATTTTAGGAAACATCCAAAAGAGTGTAACGGACATGCTGAAGACCATATCGGCGCTGCTACCAACAGTGGGAACAACGTCTCCATCGGTGTGTAGCTGCCCAAGGGAACTACTTTGAAGGGGATAACATTGATGTTTGAAAAAAAGAAAAACTTTGGTAAATAAAAAATCAGTCTCATTACTTTTCTGCCACACCTCGTATATATACACACACACACACACACACACACACACATATAAACATTTATACATAGACATATATACATATAAACATATCTACATATACACATATCCACACATACACATATCTATAGATATATACATATACACATCTACATATATATAAATATATATACAGACACATATACATATATACATACATACATACAGATAAATATACTGTACATACATACACACACACATTATATTATAACTGATCACCCATTGGCCTCGCTCACAGAGTGGAAGGGAAAAAAATAAAATGTAGTCTATAAGTTATTAAAAGTAAAACATTAACGTTTCATTCAGTTTCTTGCTACAGCAATTTTAACTCTGTTTTAAAGTGATCCAAAGTCTCGTTTATACCTCATGTCTTCTCAGTAAATTTGTATCTTGCGAATACTGTAATTTGTGGTAGGCATGACAAACGGCAGCAGGAGTGTGTCTATAAACTTAATGTAAAGTTACGGTTAACGCCGTGCTTTGTTTCCGCAGTATCATGCATTGAGAGAACTTCCCCTTTGCTTGGAATGCAAAGTGTGATTAAATGCGTTATTTTTTAACGCGTTATGGAGCACATGCATTGAAGCTTCTCAGCTGTGCTTGTGCTAAGAAAATTAAACATTTTAAAAATAACGTAACACGATTGTCAATGTAACCTTTTGTAAGTAGTGCCTGGAGAATTCAGAGTGTGGAGAAACTCTAGAGACAGCGTGTGTATTAACTTGTGGATTTTTCTGTGAGTATTGGTGCACAGCCCCTCACCAGCAATTTTAACTTTGTTACAAAGTGATCAAAACTCTCGTTTATACCCTGCGTGCTCTCATTAAACTTGTATCCCGCATTAGTCATGGGCATGACAAACGCAAGCGGCAGCCTGTCTATGAGCTTGTATGCCTCACTGCGCATGAGAAACGGCAGTGGGAGCGTGTCTACAAAGTTAATTTAAACTTACGGTTTACACCGTGCTTTGTTTCTGCAGTAGCTGCACTCATGAATATGCTTCACTCGCTCACTTCTTATTGTTTCGCTGCCTTCTCAATTATATAATGCATGTTTTCTTCAGCGCTTTTTGGAGCTCTTCCTTGTTTTCTACGTACTGCGTTGACAGTCAGTTCATGTGATTACGTGGGAGGCGTGATGATGTCACACGATACTCCGTCCCCCACGGCCATCCAGCTGAACTCCATTACAGTATATGCAGAAAAATAGGTTACAGTTATGACCATTATGCGTAGAATTTCGAAATGAAACCTGCCCAACTTTTGTAAGGAAGCTGTAAGGAATAAGTTTGCCAAATTTCAGCCTTCTACCTACACGGGAAGTTGGAGAATTAGTGATGAGTCAGTCAGTGAGTGAGTGAGTGAGGGCTTTGCCTTTTATTAGTATAGATTCAGATTACATCAAAAGTGTCTAATTTGTTATTATCAAAGATCTGGGGTTGAATGGACACCTCAATAGTGAGTCAGGCCTGGCAGGCTGATATGATGCCCCTGCTTTTATGTGCTCTTCAGTCCCCATCTGAGTAAATGACACCATAAGTCATAAGGTTTGTGCATCTGAGGGGTTGACACGCTGTTACCTGTCACCATGTCCTACAAGTCATTGGCTCTCATTTCAGGTTTCAAGTACATTGCAAAAGTCCATGTTAAATTAATTATAGATCACATTTAAAACATCAGCATTGCTGTAGCCAAAGTGCTTTACATAAAACAGAACAAAAAATGAAACAGAAAAATAAAAATAAAATACATAAAATGTAATACAACCAAACAGCAGAGTAAAACAAACCACTGACTAAGAGGGTAGGATTACCAGTATCACTGAAGATCACAGAAATCTAAAGAATAAAAATGTGTCTTCAATCTCATTTTAAGCAGATCAATTGAAGGTGACTCCTTAATGGTAAAGAATTTCACAAACGGGGAGGTGTGGCTGCAAAAGCCCCGTCCGCCTTAGTTTTACACTTTGTACGAGGGACCACAAGAGACAACTGACAGGTAGATCTAAGCTCTTTGGATGGCTGGGGTAAAATACACAGTTCAGATAGATAAGTGGGAGCAGACCCATGTGATGATTTACAAACCAGCAGCAAAAGTTTAAAATCAACTCTAAAACTAACTGGCAACCAGCGTAAAGAAGCCAGAATTGAAGACAGAGAGGCAAACTTGCTTACCCCAAACCAAAAAACAAGCAGCAGCATGTTGAACCAACTACAACCTGCATATCAGGGGTTTCCTAATCCTGGAAGACAACGAGTTACAGTAAACAAGCCGAGAAAAGATAAAAGCAGGAGTGACTTTCTCAAGATCCCAGGAGATACAAACAGCTCAACCTTGGCTAAAAGGCGAAACTGGAAATAGCAGCTCTTGACCACAGAATTAATCTGTTTCTTAAAAGAGAGGTTACTATTAAAATTAACTGTCAATAATAATTGATGGACATGAGAGATCAATAACCCAAATTTCTTTCACCCCCAGGTGAGTTCCTTCATTTTAGACTTGTCAAGTCACGTCCGTGTCAGGAGCAGTTGGATGAAACAGAAGAGAACAGGCAGCCATGGCCTTTCTTTTCAAAGAGCTTTAGTGCCAAGACCTCCCACTAAAATCGACTCTTCTAGGCCCAAACAGGAGTTTGGTAACATTAAGTGGTCATCCTCTTCAGTAGTCTTAGTGGAGCTCATGAAGACCCCTCATGTGTGTACATTTGACAGTCAGTATATGGCACATTGACAGGGCACCTTGGTGTGTTACCGTTGTCCTAAACAAAGCTCTTTATTAGAATAGGAGACTCATTTGAAATACACGAAGCAGGAAGTCCATCCTTTTCTATCAAGTATGAGAAGCTAATCCAATGGTCCACCACTCAGTCAGCAGCGCCACACACAGCAAGCTCTGCCAGTCCACCTCAAAAACAACTCTCTGCAATAGTCAGATCTCCGGTCTTTGCTGTTTCATGTAACCAAGCGTCAAGCACATGGAGCAGACAAAGTAGTTAGTAAAAATGAAAATAAAGAAGAAAGAAGAAGTTGAGCATTCACCTCTAAAAACAGATAATCTCAAAAATGGAGTGTTGTTCTTTTTTATTGCGGCTTATATTTTATAAATGCAGTAAATTGTTTGTTTCTGTGCCACTTAAACACATTTAAACAACCATTTAGCAACTATCCATGAAAAATACCACAAATACAATACAACTGTGCATCATATCATTGTAGATTATAAAATTTGATTCTTATTGTAGATTATAAAGAGGCCTTTGGCAGTGTGGATGGTGGAGGTCTAAAGAGGAGCTAAGAGACTGTGAAGTCCTGACGCTACGAGAGACGACACATAAATTAAGGGCACAAGATCAGCTGTCAAAATATTTCCACATTCATCAAGGACTCAGGCAAGAAGATGCTCTGTCAGCAATGTCACTTATTCTAAGGTTAGCGTTTGTAGTAAGGAAGGTAAATGGAAATTTTGGTGGCCATATTTATAACAGAACTAGCAGTGTTAGGCTTTGTAAAACAATGGGCTGCCATTATATGTTGTTATGTTGTTAGACTTAAGTGCAGCATTTGACACCATTGACCATTCAATTTTACTGCACAGGCTAGAAAACGATGTTGGACTTACAGGCCCCGTGCTCGCTTGGTTTAGTTCTTATTTATCAAATCGATTCCAATATGTACAGAAATGTGCTGACAGTACTCCATCATTATACACAGAAGTTCAATATGGTGTCCCGCAGGGCTCAGTACTGGGACCTTTACTGTTTTCACTTTACATGCTTCCACTGGGATCTCTCATTAGGAAACATAATGTTAATTTTCACTCGTATGCAGATGACGCCCAGTTATACCTTTCATTTAAATCAAATGAAGTTTCTCCGATGTTGTCTTTAATTAGTTGTGTTAGTGAATTAAAGGAGTGGATGAATGAGAACTACTTGTCTTTAAATACAGATAAAACAGAGATGTTAATTGTTGGAGGGAATGACGCTGATCACAGCAATATTTTGTCATCATTTAACTCAGTTGGAATCCCAATTAATTTTACTGAATCAGCCCGCAATCTAGGAGTTATCTTTGACTCTAGCATGTCATCTGAAGCACATATTACAAAGTAGTCCAAAACATGTTTCTACCATCTTAAAAATGTTAGGAAATGAAGGTTTCTGAGAAATTAATTCATGCATTTACAGTATCTCTAGTAGGATTGACTACTGCAATGCGGTGTTCACTGGCTGTTCAAACTGTTCTTTATACAGCCTCCGGTTAATCGAAAATGTGTATTATTACAAGAACAAGAAAATACGAACACATAACTCCAGTTCTTAAATCCTTACACTGGCTCCCGGTTAAGTTTAGGGCAGATTTCAAAATCCTCCTTTTAACATATAAAGCATTAAATGGCTGAGGTCCGGCTTACTTGTCTGAACTTATCATGACTTACAAACCTGAGCGCACATTAAGATCTCAAGATGCCGGTCTGCTTATGATTCCAAGGATTAATAAAATAACAGTGGGAGGTCGAGCTTTTAGTTACAGGGCCCCTAAACTGTGGACTGGTCTTCCTGCTTCTATAAGAGATGCCCCTTCGGTCTCAGCCTTTAAATCCCGGCTGAAGACTCACTACTTCAGTTTAGCACACCTGACTAGAGCTGCTGATTAACTGTACAGACTGCATCTCTGTTGTTAATTATTAGCACTAAAACATAAGTAACATGATGGTTAGAATTGAATACTAACCCTCACCTATTCTGTTTCTGTTCTCAGTTCTCAAATGTGGCACTTAGTGCCACGGCCCACCTGCCAAGTTGTTTGCCTGCCTATGGTAAAGTCATCCCTGATGGAGGATCACAGGAATCATGGGGAAGAGGGGCCCTTTCATCGGATTGGCTGGCCCAGCACTGTTTCAGCCGTGGAATGGCCAAATGGGGAGGCAGCTTGATGGATGAGGTCTCCGGGACTCTAAAAATATCCAAATCTTATTATGTGATATCATCTACTGTTAAATTCTGCTCCGTACTTCTAAAATTTTTATTTTTATGCTGTATTAAGGATTTGTTCTGTTCTGTGTATTGTATTGTATTGACCCCCTTCTTTTGACACCCACTGCACACCCAGCCTACCTGGAAAGGGGTCTCTCTTTGAACTGCCTTTCCCGAGGTTTCTTCCATTTTTTTTTTTTTTATATTATATTAGGTAAAATGTTGCAGTTAAGGCTTTGGACTTCAGAGCCTGAGGTTGTGGCTTCAAATCCCACTACTGACACCACTGTGTGACACTGAGCACCTCACTGCACCGGCCTCTGCTCCAACTGGAATATCACATAATGAAATGTGACGAAAGTGCATCTCAAGTGTTTTAAGTCACTTTGTATAAAGGTGTCAGCCAAATAAGAAATTACAATAGGATTATTAAGTCACTGGAGCTGATTATTCTTGAACATGTTATACACAAATGTCCCGGAGCAAAACATTCCTGCTTTTCTCAGTAACTCAGCTTTTGTTGACAGTCATTGCAAAGCACAATTTTACAGGAAAGCGTATTCTTTGACTTGAAACAGGTACATAGTTTGAATAACGTGACATCTGACTATGTGATATCATTATCATTATTAGATGCTTATGAGTTTTTTTTGTTTACGTTGTTCAAATATTTGTATATGTGTTTTTTATCACTTGTATATTCAAGCTTGTATTTGTTTATTTTGCCCTAGCTATGGGCAGACAATAAAGTGCCAGCTCTAAATCGTGTTTTACAACCAGCAATGACGTTTACAGGCTGCACAATTAGACAGCCCATGAAATGAATGGAATGTTTTTATTTCTGGGGTTATTTTCTTCTAGTGGAAAAAAGAACTGCTGGTACTCTGATTTGGAGTTGGGGTGGGGGGTGGTCCCCTTTAACACTCTGTGTTTTAGAGAGCAGGAGGGCAGGGCAACCCTGCTCAGATTAAGCAGATGTCTATGCAAATATAAGTGATTCCTTTTAAAATCCATAGGTGTGAATGCATGTTACAGTGAAACAGCTCGTGTAGGACCCATTAAGTTTAAACTGATGCTGTGGACCCAGGTGTCAGGGTCATAGCCCCTTCTGTTACTGTCACACGTGGCCTATGAATGTATGTATATAAAATCAAAGAGTGGGCGAAGGGAGTGCCTTTGTGTTTTCATACACGTTCATATAAAGGTATAAAATGTTGATCACGGGCTATATTGTATATGCTTAACAAAGTGGTGAGGGGCTTACTGCTATTGATCATGTATATAATTAAGAAAACAATCAGGGGCTTGAGCCTCTGAAACCTCTACCCTTTCACTGCATGTGGTCCAAGCTTTTGTAGGATCTGAGGACACCACGTCCACACTCACGGCCACAGTGCTTGCTGTCACTTTATAGTGCACTTGCTAACTGTTAAGATTTACATCTTTATTGAGCTTTGCTAAAGTTTCTCCTTCTCTTTCAGACATCACTGAACATGCAAAATGTCATCATGTTTCTTTTTTCCTGTCCAGGACACAGCCCTTTTTTCACTCGTCCATCCATCCTATTGGTTAGTGCTTCTGTTCAGCCTGCCAGTTGCTTCTATTCTGATCTTCATTTGCATAAAACAAACTGTCAGGGTAAAACACAGCAATGCATTAGCATAATATTAATAAGTATCAACAAATATAAAATCATGGGTCAGCTAATTTCAATAATGTCAACAAATTTCAATCAAATCAGTCAAATCATTTTTGAGATTTTGGGGCATTAAGTTTATATTACCCCTATGTACTGAAATGCCCTTTTTTAGCGGATGACTTTTGCTCTCGACATGTCATCCTGTCAGATCTCAGTGTTTTAACTAAACAGGAAATCATGAGTGAATGAACCACTCATCTTTACATCATATATTTGTATATGGAGATGCCGTTGTGTTTAGCCCATGAAGATGTTGTGCTGATTGTTAGAAACTAAAATATCCTGACAGAGACAACCAGAGTACTTGAAAATCAATGTTAAAAAATACAAAGGTCTGCAAATCAATTAGCAAAAAACAAAATACACAATGAGCACAAAGAGTAGAGTAAGAGTTGACGATGTGGAGAAATTGAACTAAATACAGCAATCATAAAGTTGAGATGGCGAATGAATGTAAATATTTAGGAGTATTTTATAATGAAAACTGAGAAAGATTCTGAAATTAAAGCAAGACGAGTTGTGGAAACAAGTCCTAGCATAGTGAAATGGTGATAGAACCCTTAAGAAATAAATCATAATCCACAAGGCAGTAGAAGCGTTAGATGACTAAGAAAATGCTGACTGAAAGAAGTGGAGGCTGATTTGAGTAAACTCCATGTGAGAGTCAAGTCAAGTCAAGTCAAGCTAGGGAGCATGCACTGGTACAGTGCATTGCCGCACCCACTACATGACGAAACAACTCAGGATCCCGTTTGGCAACCCCCCAGGCAGATACGCCGTCCAGTCCCACCCTCTGGAAATGACCCTCTATCTGCCGCAGCCAAGTGTTACATGGGTGACCCCTTGGCCTGGTCCAGCCTCTCAGGTCCCCAACAATGAGGATCTTACGAGCCGGATGACCCTCGGGAAACAAGCCACATGACCGTAGTGCCTTAACCGATGCTCCCTCACAATGCAGGTAATGTGCTTCATTCGGGACTCCATGATCAACTGCTCATTCAACACAAAGTCAAACCAGCGGTACCAAGGATTTTCTGGAGAGACACAGTACCAAAGGAATCCAGTCTTTGTCTCAGGTCACAGGATAGCGTCCATGTCTCACAACCATATAGCAAGACAGGACGTACCAGGAAGCTAAAGACCTGGACCTTCGTCCTTTTGCTGATATTGGGAGTTCCACACACCCCTTTCTAGCGACCTCATGACCCACCATGCTATCCCAATCCGTCTACTGACTTCATAGGAAGAGTCGCCAGAGATATGAATGTCACTGCAAAGGTAAGTAAACCTCTCGACAATGTCAACACTCTCTCTCCACAGACAGACACACTGCTGATGGCCATGCCTAAGAGGTCATTAAAGGCCAGGATGTTGTTTTTTATCAGGACATTCGCAAGCCCAGACATTCAGACTCCTCACTCAGTCTCTCGAGCGCCCCGATCACAGCCTCCATTGACTCCGTGAAGATCGTCAACATCGTCAGCAAAGTCAAGATCCGTGAATCTCACTTCACCAACAAAGGCCCAACAACCGCTGGACCCCACAACCTTGCCTAATACCCAGTCCATGCCAGCACTGAACAGGGTAGGTGCAGAACATACCCCTGACGAACCCCAGAATCAACTGGGAAAAAGACAGAGGTTCTGCCTCCACTCTGCACAGCACTCAGAGTACCAGTGTACAGGCCGGCCATGATATCCAGCAACCTCGAGGGGATCCCGCGAACCCTCAGGATGTCCCACAGGGCAGCTCGATCAACTGAGTCAAACGCATTATGAAAATCGACAAAGGCTGCAAAGAAACTCTGAAGATATTCGTGTTTGAGCTCCATGAGAACCCTCAGTGCCAGGATGTGGTCGATGGTAGGCTTCTTAGGCGTACAACCAGAGACTGTTCTGGTCACTAGTAGGTGAGCAAGTGATCAAGGATCCTATTGAGGATGACCCTAGCATGGACCTTACCAGGCACCAAGAGCAGTGTTATCCCCCTGTAGTTGCTGCAATCCTGGTGATCACCCTCCCCTTTCCAGATAGGGACAACAAGTCCCGTTTTCCAGTCATTTGCCAGTATCCCAAATGGAAGCAAAGATTGCTTGCAGTGCCAGGAAGACAACCTTACCACCAGCCTGGAGAAGTTTACCCCGGATACCACAGATCCCTGCAGCCTTTCCTCCCCTCAGCTGGTTCACCACCTGTGCCATCTCAGTGAGATCAGGTGCTTCACAGCTAATTGGAATCAGCCTCAAGAACTGTGGACCAGAGATATTCAACGAGGATCAGCTGCTCAAAGCAGCCAGCCCAGCGGGTCACAACTGCAGTACTTTGGCTACTTTGGGCTGGGCTGCTATAACACCAGGGATTGGTGAAATATTTAAACAAGTGAGGGGGCTCCACTAATTAACCCTTAACAAAGGATTTCATGATTGAGTTGTGCACGGCACTCATTAAGGCAAAAAAGGGGGCTATTCTGAAGAACCCATAATATAAGATCCTTTTGATTTGTTCAGAACGTTTCAATTCTCTGCATAAATCCAAGTGGTCTTCACATATGTTTTGTTTTCTTTACAATGCAAAAAGTTTTTAAAATAACAGAAATATCCATTAAAGACTATACAGTAGACGTGCACAGACGTTTGACATCACAACTGACAGAATATACAGGACCTGCGCACAGTAAGTGCTGCCCGTCGCCATTCCTTTTGGTTTCAGAACATTTCCACTCCACCTGCCCACATATTTGTTTGTCTGTTCAACATCTTTCATGTATCTGAAGGAGTGCGGCACAACAACATGAATTTCAGTTTTTAAAATTTCCTTCTCTGTGTTGGTGCTGTGCAGATTGTACCTGCCTGATGTCAACGGGACTCAAAAGCCTTTTCATTTCCTATGTCAGCTACTTTTCCACAGAAGTAGGGTGTTGTACCGTGTTAGCCGTTATGGATGCAAAGAGAAGTCAAGCAAAATGACACCCTTCCTGGAAGGACCGAAAGGTGGCCTGTATGTCCTCCGGTCCACGAGGGGGCAACCGCCCTGGATCAGAGGAGGACCACTGGAGAAGAACAAGGAGGCTTACGCCTATTGGGACCCATGGCCACCGCCAGGGGGCGCCCTGAGTTTCAGAGTGCCCGGGACTGATGTACTTCCGCCACACCCGGGAAGATGGAGGAGGATCCCTCCGGAGACGCCCGGAGTGCTTCCGAGTGCTCTTCCGCCAAACCAGAAAGTGACATCAGAGGAAGTACCTGGAGCACATCCGGGTGAGAATAAAAGGGCCTGCCTTCCTACAGTCTGGGAGCTAGAGTCAGGAGTGGGAGCAGGACGAGGCTCCCGTGGAAATAGGAAAAGGCAGCCCAGGGACAGTGAGAGAAAGGCCCAGGTGAAAGGTGACTGGGGCAAGAGGCACAGTGTGTTGTGCAGGACTGAGTTGTGTGTTGATGGAGGAGAAAATAAATGTGCTGTTTATAAAGATGCGGTCTCTGCCTGATGATGTCCGGGCAAGTCTCACAATATATATATATATATATATACAGTACAGTAAAAGAGGACAAGGCAAAAGTAAAGACATGGGGAGAAATTGCGAATTCGTATATTGTAAAACCAAGAAAATAAATGCAGCTTTTCAGCAAAAAATGTCCCTAAAGATGCAAGTCTCAGATTAGACCATCCAAGATGTCAGCCAGGCAGGAAGAGGCGGGTCCAGGTAGACAGGCACATCAGGGGTGGTGAGGCTGTCAATCATCTAGTCTGCAGAGGGAGGAAGAGAAGACACATTAGAATATAGTGCCCGCCTTTGGACTGGCAGGGAATCTCCAGAATCTGCAAGGTGCATATGGGAAACAGTGTGTACGTGTGTAATATATATATATATATCTCTATACTAATAAAAGGCAAAGCCCTCACTGACTCACTCACTGCCTCACTCACTGACTCATCACTAATTCTCCAACTTCCCGTGTAGGTAGAAGGCTGAAATTTGGCAGGCTCATTCCTTACAGCTTACTTACCAAAGTTACGCAGGTTTCATTTCGAAATTCTGCGTGTAATGGTCAGAACTGGAACCTATTTTTCTCCATATACTGTAATGGACGTTAGCCCGATGGCCGTGGGGGGCGGAGCGGTGTGTGACATCATCACGCCTCCCACGTAATCACGTGAACTGACTGTGACCGCAGTATGTAGAAAAGAAGGAAGAGCTCCAAAAGAGCGCTGAAGAAAAATGCTGAATACTTTATTCGTGAGATACAAGTTTAATGAGAAGACACAAGGTATAAACGAGACTTTGGATCACTTTGTAACAGAGTTAAAATTGCTGTAGCGAGAAACTTTTAAGTGCCGGGTCTTAGCTAACATTAAATAACGCCGTGGACATTATGAGATCGCAGGAGATAGCACAGGCACAGCTCAGAAGCTTCGATGCATGTACTCCGAGCGGCTCACGTGAACTGACTATGAATGCAGTGCGCAGAGAAAGCAAGACCTCTAAAAAGCGCGGAGAGTTTTGCTCACGTGAAC
Source organism: Polypterus bichir lapradei (assembly GCA_026402145.1). Lineage (NCBI taxonomy): Eukaryota > Metazoa > Chordata > Cladistia > Polypteriformes > Polypteridae > Polypterus > Polypterus bichir. The sequence continues at coordinate 49,565,531 of JANRMT010062857.1, read as the reverse complement.
GTGTCTGCAAAAAGTGGCGTTTCGTGCACTGCAAAAATACTACAAAAGTCGGGCAGCCGGCGCGCGCGTGTGTAGCTGTGCCAGCCTTTGAGACGCTGACTGCACTTCTGCCTTAAGTGAAAGTAAACACTTTTAACTTTTTTCCCCCTTCCCATTAGCTATAGCCCAGACAACTGTAAACACGGGATCCCACTTCTAGACCGCGGCAAACTAATATTAAGGCGCTTCCCACTTTCTTTTACACGTATACGATTATGAGGTCGTCGGGTCGGATTATGAAGACACGCACAGGAGTGGAGGACCGACAGTGCCATCCCGGACAGTTAATGGCAGGGCCGTCTCTCCAGTCTACACGAGACCCACCGCGACTGTCCCCAAAAGGCGATCATATCGTCAGCGAAGACCTCTCTCTACACTATATTAAAGAAAATGGCAAGTTTCCTTTCTTTACACCTTTTTTCCTTTTATCTCCATCCAAACCCTTTCTCTCTTAACACTGCAGAGGACACAAAAATGATTTTCTTTTAATTGCTGGTAATGCCGGTAAGGCACATTACCAGAGGCAGAAATTTGGACGTTCACATAGAAAATGTGATTTCTATACCACAGCAGTCGTGTAGCGCCTTTCAAAAGGGATCAACTACCGAGAGATGATCCATATACATTTTAGCTGCTGTTAGTACTACTTACCTGTTATATTATACCGGCTTTAAAATGTAGTTTACCTGAAACCACTCCACTGGTGCTCAGTGTATCTTTACTTCTTAAAACGTTAATGTTTTACTGTTTAATAACTTATAGACTACATTTTATTTTTTTCCTTTGCACTCAGTGAGCGAGGCCAATGGATGATCAGTTATATATATATATTGTGAGCTGGAGAGCTGATCGTCGCCCTAGGAAAACCACAACCCCCCTGAAACACTGACTACCCTCACATTACTCCTTATCCGTGCACTATAACGCGTAATATAAGCCTCGCACGGCACTCCGCCGACTTTAAAAGCCTTGCGCAGTGCCTTTCTTTTTGAGGTATTGATTTGTTTTACTTTCTCTCTCTCTCAGACTACTACTACTGCTCCTGACGCGTATTCATTCGAAGAAGAAGGAACTTACCTATAATTGATAGACGAAACTGTCAACTCTGTTAAGGAGCAAGTTTGAAGAGAGA
>JANRMT010062857.1:49547842-49559360 GCA_026402145.1 Polypterus bichir lapradei | reverse complement strand
AGACTTTTGATCACGTGAACGTGTCTGCAAAAAGTGGCGTCTCCTACACTACAAAACTTGAGCAGCTGGCGCGCGTGCATAGCTGTGCCGGCCTTTGAGATGCCAACTGCGCTTCTGCCTTAAGTCAAAGTGAACGCTTTTAATTTTTTTCCTCCTCCCCCATCACAGCTGATTAATGGCAGGGACGTCTCATCAGTCTACACAAGACCCACCGCGACTGTCCCCAAAAGGCGCTCATATTGTCAGTGAAGACATCTCTCTACACTATATATAAAAAAAAGGCAAATTTCCTTTCTTTACACCTTTTTTCCTTTTATCCCAAACCAAAGCCTTTCTCTCTTAACACTGCAGAGGACACAAAACTAATTTTCTTTAATTGCTGGTAATGCCGGTAAGGCACATTACCAGAGGCAGAAATTTGGACGTTCACATAGAAAATGTAATTTCTATACCACAGCCGTCGTGTAGCGCCTTTCAAAAGGGATCAACTACCGAGAGATGATCCATATACATTTTAGCTGCTGTTAGTACTACTTACCTGTTATGTTACACAGTCTTTAAAATGTAGTTTACCCGCAACCACTCCAGTAGTGCTCAATGTACCTGTACTTCTTAAAACGTTAATGTTTTACTGTTTAATAACTTATAGACTACATTTTATTTTTTCCCTTGCACTCAGTGACCAAAGCTATACACACACATATAGACACATACATACATACACACACACACATATATATAATTTGTGTGTATGTATGTATGTATGTATATGTGTGTATATATATGATATATATATAGGTGTATATATATGATGTAGATATGTATGTGTAGATATGTATATGTGTATATATATGAAGATATGTATGTGTATATATATGTATATACCTGTATATATATGTAGACTTAAACCCATTATGACAGCAGCAATCCAAGCTGTGAGAAAACAGTAAAAAGGAGGCGTGTCAGACGTCGTGGTACATTTTCTGATGCAGCAAGATGAAAACAACTTCGTGACGCTGCCGCCAAATACACAAAACAATTACTTTGACAATCATGTTACGTTATTTTCAAAATATTTCCTTTTTTTTTTCTTTACTTCTTTAACACACTACTTCTCCACTGCAAAGCGCGGGTATTTTGCTAGTATATATATATATATATACACTATGGAGTTTGCCTCTGCTCGCTTCACTCACCAACCCCCCCCCGGCCTGCACTATGCACCAGCCACTTCACGTCTCTGCCGCTCGCGTTGCTGCTGCTGTCGTGCTGCGTGATCTGCATCTTGCGTGGTGCTTCGATCATTTAAAAGCCTGTACAGCAGCTGTCCTACTCTTTGTCTTTTATTATTGACCCTGGATGTGGCTAAATCTCTTGACACAAAGTCTCGTCTCATCTTGTGGGTTTTGGGGGTCTGCTATTTCATGTCTGTATTTTTGAATCCCCTTTACTATTCCTGACGCTCTTCACCTCCCCCTTGACTGATCTTTTACTATTAAGAATCTCTTAGGGTGGTCTCTCGCCTTCTCTGCTATTTTCCTCTCCCTGTGTCTCTTAGCCCCCCTGATATCCTCCTTAATGGTTGTCCTCATCTTCTCATGCGCTCTGCGATTCACTTTGGACTCCTTACTTTAATATGTCTTATTCGTCTGTTTTTTTTCCTTTTTAACTCTTTATTAACCCTCTTCAGAGTTTTTAAATTTCCTTCTTATTTCAAACGTAGGCCTGTGCCTGATACTTCTAAACCTGCTCCTCTGCTCCTCGACTCTCCCGACACTTCACAGCTTATCCCAGTCCATCCTTGTTAGACTTTGCCACATCTGTTTTAATGTTTCTTGACTTACACTTTTAGTCTTTGCGTCTGCACTTTTACAAAACACTCAGAACTGTAGGATATTATGGTCACGTGACCCTTGTGGTCCAATCACCTCTACACCTTCAATTCTACGCTGATTATTCTGAAATACTAAATCCAGACCAGCTAATTTAATTGATCTTTCGAGGAGAAACTCAACTTTTTCTAACGTGATGCTCCAGGCAGTTGAATTGTAACAAAGCCAAGGAGCTCCTGCAGGTGACGGGGGTCTTCAGGTCTCCTTCATGCTTACAGGACTTAAGCTAGGAAATGGAGAGATGTGATTAGGTGGCCATCTTGTGCTGCTGGTTTACATGTGTGCCATGACGGCACCGAGAGGTTGTGACAGTGTAGGGTACTAAAAGAAAAAGGTGACCCTGCAGAGTAAAAGCAGGACTGAACGGTGAGGAGGGCAAAGTGCCATCATGCTGGAAAAACACCAAAAGAGCAAAACCTTCAGGTGCCATGAGTGGACGCACAGCTGAAGACCCTGGCGTGTGTGCCTGACAGCTTGTAATGTCCCGAGTGTATCTGTTTATCCCTTCCCAGTTTAAGGTCCTGGCCCTAGTGATGGCCACTGGCCTTCATGGACAAGAGGAGCAAATTCAAAGCTTTTATTGTGCATTCTGTGGCTTTGCTAGTTTCAGACATTTTCAGGAGGTCCACTGTTCCCGACAAGTCCTTACACTGCCCATTAGTCCTTCTCAGCTCTTCTTCTCAATGCTTTACTGACCCAAATACTCAACAGGGTACTCCATACCCGTTCTTGTCCATTTGTGTACCCACGCTGCCCCAGCAGTACCACACACCTCTTACTCCAGCTTAATGTCACAGAAGAGTCTTTTTGGAAGCTACCTAACACTGTCACATCTGTGTTGTTCCAAGCGATCACCATGACGTCATCTTTGGAGACACTGGACATCCAGGGACAGACGAACCTCCCGCCATTTTCCTTAGCTTTATCAGCAGGGGCTCCACGGCCAGGGAGCACAACATCAGAGAAAGAGAACCACCCTGCCTAACCCCACTGGGACCCTTAAAAGTCCATCAGCAGTCCGCTTTGGACGCCATTCTAGACAGATAGATAGACAGATACTTTATTAATCCTCAAGGGGAAATTCCCATACTCCAGCAGCAGCATACTGATAAAGAACAATATTAAAGTAAAATGCAGGTTAAAAAATGCAAGGTGGAGAGTGCGAGGGAGGTATAGCAGACAATAACTTTGTATAATGTTAACGTTTACCCCCCAAGTCGCATAGTGTTGGGTCTCCTCAGTCTGTCAGTGGAGCAGGACGGTGACTGTAGTCTGTCTGTCGCTGAAGCTGCTCCTCTGTCTGGAGATGATCCTGTTCAGTGGAATCTCCATGATTGACAGTAGCCTGCTCAGTGCCCGTCGCTCTGCCACAGATGTCAAACTGTCCAGCTCCGTGCCTACAATAGAGCCTGCCTTCCTCACCAGTTTGTCCAGGCATGAGGCGTCCCTCTTCTTTATGCTGTAAATAATATAATTTTTTAAATATTTTCTATGTCATTTGTGCAGAACAAATCTGCGCTGACTGTTGGAACTTTTTATATTTTTCTTTTATTGCACAAAATGGGCCAATTTGTAATGAATTTTAGGTGAATTTTAATGTTTGAGTGTTTTTTACTCTAAATGTCTACAGCACACAACATTTCCTGCTCCAAGACGATATGCTGGGCTTTGTTATTTTCTACCAGCCATACTGATCTCTGATTCCATCTCAGGCACATACAATTTATAGACAGAATTTTGCCACCTGCAGGCCTGCAAAGATATAAAAAATCAGAAAACAGAATCTACTGTGTTCAGACAGGTGTGATCATGAAAATCACGGGGGCTTAGGAAGAACAGGGCTGTTAGGCAGGAATGAGTGTGCAGAGCCCACCTAACTGTATTGAGGGAAACAAAGAAAAACAAGCATGTAATGTGAAGGTTAGGGGCAGTAAGACTTGAATAGCCCACCATAAGGGCAGTTAAACCATAATGAGCAGAGCAAGAGCAGGTAATAAGAGTACGGACAAGCACAGAACAACAGAGACAGTGGCTGAGATTAGGAATAATATATACATTATCTAAGCCTGTTTATCCACAGCAGGATCACAGGAAATCTGGAGCCTACTGCAGCAGGTTTGGATGTAAGGCAGGAAAAATCCCTTGTATGCAATATGCAAGATAAGGCTGATGTTAAGAGCAAAAAGAATATGATATTTCAACTACCTATTTTGAGACATTGAAAAAAGGGAGACAAATATTTTAAAATATAATTCTGCTAATGGATTACTTTCACAATATCAGGTATTTTGAGTTGTGAATATGAACTAAAAACGATAAATTAAAAAATATAGAATAAATACAAAAACCCATTAGTATGTTTAGTTTTTCATCACTTGGCAGACTCTCTACCTTTGTTTGTATCGCTTCATTGTTAAACAATGTTTTTAAAGCAAAAGTGATTGGTCAGCAACAATATGCTGATCTTGTATAATGACTTAGTCAGTCTCTCGATCAGTGACGTTTTATTTTCGAAAACCGGGAGTGGTCTCCCCTGGACTTTCTTGTATACTCAGATATGGGGATGGATATTTAAGGAGTAAACCGCAAGACAATGATTCTATTTTTATATGTACGTTAAGGAACCATAAACAACAAATCAAATCAAATTAATGATTAATTTAAATTAATTAATTAAATTAAAATCAAACTCTGCAGCTGCATGAATAAAAAAAAAATCGAGTATGTGTTCAGGTAAAGTACCACTTCCGGCTGATGGATTTGGCCCAAAAGTTAATACAGATTTACAACTTTTGGTGTAACAACCACATGCTGAATTTCATCCATCTATCTCGTTGCGTTTTTGAGTTATTGCGTTTATACACACATACACACACAGATAATTCCAAAACACCTTATTTTTGGATTCAGGGAGGTCTATAACGTCAAGATTCATCAAAATATTGAGGTCAATTTTTTTCATGATTACTATACTTTCTCAATACTTCATATATGAGAAAGTAAAAGCAATTTCTCCTGTGTGAAGTGGCAGGTGAATTGCTGTCAACAAAAAGTAGGCACCTGAGAAATAAACTGAAACGTTACTCACTTGTGATTTTTCTGTCCATATGGTAAACGTTTTGTTGAGCAGCACATTCTTATTTCAGCTGTTTGAATTACATCTTGATATACAAAAAGCGCAAAGAAGGGCAGCACGTAAATCTCTTTCTACTTCATACACTTTACGCACGTATTCAGCTCGCTCTGTCACCACAAATGCTGTGTGAACAGCCGCCCTCCAACACCAGCCGCCGTTCACTGGATAAATATGTGCGGGCGGCTTGTAGTGGATGACTTTCTGTTTTACAGTTAAAACTTGCAAGGGTTAAAGACTAACGGCAAGAATATTCATTCAAAAATGAAAACTAAAAATATTTTAGTAAATTATTATTTTATTTCAGTTAGTCTTTCCAGCTACTTTAATAGTTTCATTTAGTTTTAATTTTTCATTTCAGTTTTGTTCATTATTTCATTTCAGTTTACAAAAATATTTTTTTAATAATAATTTGAGTTTTGATTTTGGTTTTCGTTAACTATAATAACCTTGTTAAGGGGTGTCAGCATTTAGGTCAGGGTTATATCTGGGTGGCACGTGTGTGTGGTTTGTGCTGAAGTAGTGAGTCCCTGTGTGGAGTGTTGAGGAGTGACAGGCTGTTCAGGCCTCAGTCATAAACAGTTCTTGAGTGGTGGGACGCTAAAAGTGCCGTTCTGCACCTGATCCTGTTGTGATTCACTCTTACTCCTAAAGGTCTTTGATTGTTTTGCACTAAGTGATGCACATTTAGCTACCTCAGCAATTTCACAGCTGGTTTGATCCATATTGCCTACAATGAGATGTAATTCAAACTACTCAGGTTCCTATTATTACATTTTTGATACATTGACAAAAGAGAAAAAAGACCCCAGTTAGTGTAATCTGATTAAATCGTTCCTTGACAGGTGACCACCTGTATTGGATCCACTCCCCAGATCTGCTCTCCACCAGCTGCGTGTTTTAACCCTCTTTAAGATTTGATTTTAAATTTTACTCTGTAGCGGTAAACAGGGAACTGGATACTCCATAAGGGGAGAAAAGATATTCTGAATAATGAAGGCAGGAGGCAAAGCAACAAAGGAGTTTACTGAAAAAAAAAAACAGATAAAGAGCAAATGGAGATTTGTGATGATATGGATACAATTAATGAAATGTGTAAGGCATACTGCATAGGCAATACTAATGGAATTTGTAACAACAGGAACAAGTAGGGAAGATGTCAAACAGACATTGGAAAGAATGAAGAATGGGAAGACAACTGGACTGGAGGGGATACCAAGTGAGGCATGGAACAGTCTGAGGGAAGAAGGAACAGAATTGTTATGGGAGCGGATGTCAAAGATCAATGTGAAGAGAAAATGTCAGATCAGCAGAGAGACAGTGGGATTGTGCTGATATACAAAGAAGGGAGACATCCAGAATTCTGGAAGTTCTAGGGGTGTCACATTCAATGAAATGATGACAAAGGATAATGGATAAAAGCGTGAGAAGACGGTAGGGGATGCACAGTTTGGGTTTATGGCAGCTAAAGGTATAACAGATTTGATTTTCATCTTCAGACAGATTATGGAACAGTGTAAAGAGAAACAGAAAGGATAGCTCGTGGTATTTGCAGATTTAGAGATGACATATGATAGAAGTTCCCAGCAAGAAATGTGGGGATATATGGCAGAAAATGGAGGACCAGAGAAAAATGTAAGAATAGTTAGGGATATGTAAGGGAAAAATAGTGTAGAAATAACTGCCATTGTGCATTGTGTGCTCTGAGAATATTATAGAAAGCAAAATGGAGCAGCAGAGAAGAGCTATGGAGGACAGAAGCCTAAAGATTAGTGGGAAAAGGGACATTAAATCTGAGATGTAAGAAACAAAAACAAGATGGAGAAATTAACCTCCATGGAGAAAGGCTTAAAAGGATGGAAACACTCAGATATCTCAAATCAACAATAACAGAGGATGGAGAGCCAAATCTACACAATAAACCAATCAGGTTAGAAAAATTGGAAAAAGGAATCAGGAGTGTTATGTGACTGAAGGATCAATGAAAGATTGAAGGGTAACGTGTATAAAACAGTGAGAGGTCAGAGCAGCCCTGATGTGTAGAATGAGACAGCTGAGCAATACAAAAAAACATGAATGAAAGGAATATGGACATTACAGAAATTAGTATAGTGAGATGGAGGAATGGAGTAATGAAGGGTAATACAATCAGGAAATGACAGAACCAGAGGTAGAGTTAAAATCGGGGAAACCTCTAAGAAAGCATGGGGAGAAGGTTAAAGTGGTATGGGCATGAAGTGAGAAGTGAGAAGAAGAGTTTTGGATATGGAGGTTGGCATGAGGGAGAAGAGAATGAGAAAGTTTGAGGAGAAAAGGGTATCAGACGAGGAAGATACAACAGACAAGGGCAGAGGAGGCTGGATCGCTAGAGTGGTCTCACACAAAGGTGGGAAAAGCTTTTAGAAGAAGAACAAACTCACAGTACATCAGTTTGTCTAAAAGAGAGAGGGAGGATGACCGTACATCTTATAGTCTCATGGACTGAAAAGTTGGGGACAAATAAAATAACGAGTGCGCTTAGAGTCTTTAAGCAATCATGGGCGATTATATCTGGGCTTAATATGTTTGTTACAAGCCAGCTCAGTTTGTCCGGTTCAACTTACTGTACTAACCTGGGGCCTCATGTATAACGCTGTACATGGAATTCACACTATAACATGGCGTACGGACAAAAGTGGAAATGTGCTTACGCACAAAAAAATTCAGGTGAACAAAACTGTGCATAAGCCAACTTCCACGCACTTCTGCTCCATAAATCCTGGTCAGCATGAAATGTAATGCACGTACACGCACCAACTCCTCCCAGAGTTACACCTCTTTGAATATGCAAATCAACATGAATGGCCCCTTAGAGGCAAGGAAAAATGTACTATTTGTTGGCTTAAGCAGTGGTACAAACAACAAAAGGAAGTTGATGGAATAAATACAGCAAGGCAGAGATACTAGAAAGTTCAAGTTCAGAAAGTCGCACAGTGCCTGAAATAAAAACGAAGTGGTCAGATATCAAAGTCGCTGTGAAAAGGTGAGTCGTAGCCCACCATTTGAGTATCGCATGGAAGCCTATTAGGGTACAGAGAAAAGAATAAAAATGGGGACACGGTGAAGATAAAAAGGTTGAAATGTCAACTTTAATCTCGAAATTTACACTTTAATCTTGTAGTTCATTTTGTCATTAAAGTAGAATGTCGTAAACTTCATCAGAGTTTCTCAAATCCCATCGTAACTAAAGTAGCACATTAAATGCTTCGTATTCTGTGTGTTCTTTGTGTGTGAATCACTACGTGCTTCTTAAAACAGACTTCCCCTTTTGCAGACAGGAGCACACAGGCACTGATCTCCAAACAGAATATGTTACATTCATGATATTACAGCTCTCTGAATATTCTAGAATACTAAGATGTTTACTTGATATCATTTGCATTCTGAAATGCATTAAAGCATGTATTAAACATGGGAACACGGTGGTGCAGTGGTAGCGATGAACTGGCACCCCATCCAGGGATTGCTCCTACCTCCCCCAAGATGGTTGCTGGGATGTACGCAAATCCTTGATGAAATAATTTATTGCAGCAGTACTGTGTCTGTCAAACACATGAACCCCTAATTCCTGTCCTTCAGTCCTTTCTCCATGTAACTAATGTCCATACAATAAGCTCAATAATAAATGTCAAACCAGCTGTAAGCATAGAACCCCAATTCTCCAAACCTTTAAGGAATATTGAAATATCTTTGTAGTACATGTTTAATTATTCCATCAATCTATCCATCCAGGGTCTCGCCAGTCCCAGCAAGCATATAGCATGAGGCAGGACCAATCCCAGGATGGGGCGCAAGCTCATCGCAACGCTGTGCTACAGTGTCTCTACATTTTTGATTATTAACAGTATACATTATTTACATGAAGTTAATTTATCTGTAAAATGTATACATTCATAATATACATTCATTTAATCATAAAATTTTATCAAGCATACATCCTAGTATTCTAACAGCACACAGCTCCAAGAGGATAGCTCTTGGAAATCTAAATTGACTTAGAAGCCAGTCGTCATCATCTGTAAATACGGGTTCTCTCAAGTCAATAGAATACCTTTATTGTTATTGTATGGTACAATGAGATTCAAGATGCAAATCCTCCATAAAATTATTTTCCTATAAAATAATAATACTAATACTAATAATTCAATACAAAACAATGAAAAATCTATATTAATAAAAGGCAAAGCCCTCACTGACTGACTGACTAACTGACTGACTGACTCATCACTAATTCTCCAAGTTCCCGTGTGGGTGGAAGGCTGAAATTTGGCAGGCTTAATCCTTATAGCTTACTTACAAAAGTTGGGCAGGTTTCATTTCGAAATTCTACGCGTAATGGTCATAACTGGAAGCTATTTTTCTCCATATAATGTAATGGAGTTGAGCTGGATGGCCGTGGGGGGGCGGAGTTTCGTGTGACATCATCACGCCCCCTACGTAAGTACGTAGAGAACAAGGAAGACCTCCAAACAGTGCTGAACAAAAAACGCCATTTCACAATTGAGAAGGCAGAAAAAGATTATGAAGCAAGTGATGCATACAAGCGTATTCATAAATACAAGCATATTCATAAGTACAGCTACTGTGGAAACAATGCACGGCGTGAACCGTAAGTTTATATTAAGTTTATAGACACACTCCCGCTGCCGTTTGTCATTCCTACGACGAATGACGGTATTCGCGACATACAAGTTTACTGAGAAGACACAAGGTATAAACGAGACTTTGGATCACTTTGTAACGGAGTTAAAATTGCTGTAGCAAGAAACGTTTAAGTGCCAGGTCTTAGCTACCATTAAATAAACACATCCTCCAAATACGAACCTGATTGCAAGAAATAATGATGATCAAATCCTTGATGACGGCAACATTCACAAAACAATTACTGTATATTGACAATCATGTTACGTTATTTTTAAAATGTTCCCTTTTCTTTTTCATAACTTCTTTAACACACTATTTCTCCGCTACGAAATGCGGGTATATATGTATATATATATCCCGATCTACATACTCTCAAATAGACAAGACACATGCCGTGGTGCAATGGTAGAGGCTTTGCCTCTAGCGCTGACATCCGAGGTTCGATTCCCGAGAGGGGGTGCACTGAGTATGTACGCACGCTTCCCAATTCATTTTACCCTCGCATCCCCTTGGTTTGAGACGTATGAAAAAATATGCGGTTAACGAAGAAAGACAGATCACCAATTGAAGCTTTATGAATAATGAATACTTTATTCGCCATCAATGATTGTTTTGGTAAAGCCATACTCAGTGTAATCATTAGATGAACGGTAAAAAAGTAAAAGCGAGGGGAGGATGACTTATTGACTCACGCAGGCAAAACCACAATAGCACGCGGGCTCGATGCGTCGGTGCGCGTCAACTCGATCTGAATTGAGCGATCACATTCGAAAAAATATATCTTTTCAAGTTCTATTTAGTCGACACAAATATCTTTGATTGGAATGTAAGGTGAATTTACTCTTTACATTTGTATGGTGAAGAAAAATTTATGCAATGATGACTAAATTTAACTATATAAAGTCAAAACTTGTATATATAAAGTCATTCCCGAATATATAAAGTCAAAACTTGATTATATAAAGTCATTGTCGGAATAAATAAAGTCAAAACTTGAATATATAAAGTCAGCACTGGAATATATAAAGTCAAAACTTGAATATATAAAGTCATTCCTAAATATATAAAGTCAAAACCTGAGTATATAAAGACAGCGTTGGAATATTTAAAGTTAAAACTTGAATATATAAAGTCAGCGTCGGAATATAAAAAGTCAGCGCTGGAATATCCATCCATTTCCCAACCCGATGAATCCGACCACAGGGTCACGGGGGTCTGCTGGAGCCAATCCCAGCCAACACTGGGCGCAAGGCAGGAACCAATCCTGGGCAGGGCACATGCATCATTTTCAAAACATTAACCGAACAGTGTTTTTTTAATTTATTTTTCTGAATACGTTTTTGTTAACTTAGTTCAGTTTAGAGTCGTTTCAATCAATATATTTTGACTTTGACTTTATATATTCAGGAATGAGTTTATATACTCCGATGTTGACTTTATATAATCAGGAATGACTTTATAAATTCCGACGCTGACTTTATATATTCATCTTTTGACTTTATATATTCAGAAACAAGTTTGACTTTATATATACCGATGCTGACTTTATATATTCAAGTTTTGACTTTATATATTCAGAAAAAAGTTTTGACTTTATATATACCGACGCTGACTTTATATATTCAACGTTTGACTTTATATATTCCGACAGTGACTTTATATATTCAAGTTTTGACTTTATATATTCTGACGCCGACTTTATATATTCAGAAAATCAATGTATTTGCCTGTTTGGCACCCCATAGTATATGTGTGTGTGTATGTATGTACACATGTATGTATGTATATATATATATATATATATATATAT
>JANRMT010062857.1:49497255-49542842 GCA_026402145.1 Polypterus bichir lapradei | reverse complement strand
CATGAGTTAAGAGCACCTCACGCTTTCCACATAAGTAAAACATTATTAATAGTTGTAGCCGCCAGGGTGTAAAGCGGGTTCAAGCTCGGGTAAAACCTGTGCCGAAAGAAATCTCTCAGTCCAAAAGTTCATTTTTAAAAAATATTTAGTGAAATTTAAATCAAATAATCCACTCAGGAATAAAGAAAAAAGTTGTTACACACGTAGAATAAAAGGCAAAAAAAAGGAAAAATGTATCTTCTCTAAACTTAGCTTTTCTTGAGAAACAGTTTCTATACTTAAAAGTTCTTTACTTCTTCTATATTTAAACATTCTGAGCTTCTTAATCTGTACCCTTTAAACATATGGCACAGCATTTAAATTAAGCGCTTTGTCTTACGTTACTTAACACACACAAATGGCACGAGGGGCACATTGGCACAGTTTAAAACCATGTTCCCTTTATACCTTACACATGGCAAGGCTGATCACTAACTGAGAATAATGTTTAGTCAGAGCAGTTAGAAAAGGCTAGAATATACCAATTCAATTCTACTTATGGGGGTTATAGGAACCTCCCATAGATTATGCATTGTTATTTAGTAAAATAGGAAATGGCTCTTACAATGTTTATTACAGATAAATTAATGGAAGAAATTATTAAGGAGAAGATTGAGCAGCACATGACAAGTACAGAAGGTTTACTGAACAGTCAGCAGGGGATCAGAAGAGGGAGGTCGTGTTTTACCAACGTGCTGGAATTCTACAAGGAAACAAAAAAAGATACAATCAAAGTGAAACATATGATATCATTTATCTGGACTTTCAGAAAGCATTTGATAAGGTGCCACGTGAGAGGATGGGCATCAAACTAAAAGAAGTGGCAGTTCAGGGTGATGTTTTTAGATGGGTGCAGAATTGGCTCAGACACAGGAAGCAGAGGGTGAAGGTGCAAGGAACCTCATCAGAACTGGCCGATGTTAAGAGTGGTGACCAGCAGGGGGCAGTGCTGGGCCGCTGCTATTTTTAATATATATAAATGATTTAGATAGGAATATAAGTAACAAGCTGGTTAAGTTTGCAGATGATACCAAGATAGGTGGATTGGCAGATAATTGAGAATCTTTCCGTGAGAACCCTAAATCCAAAGAGGACTGTTTCATTTATTTTAGGTAGAATGCCCAGAGGGGACTGGTCAGGCGGTCTCATGGTCTGAAATCCCTGCAGATTTTATTTTTTTTTTCTCCAGCCGTCTGGAGTTTTTATTTTGTTTTTTCTGTCCCCCCTGGCCATTGGACCTTACTCTTATTCGATGTTAATTAATGCTGATTTATTTTGTTTTCATATTGTGTTTTTTATTTTTCTATTCTTTATTATGTAAAGCACTTTGAGCTACTGTTTGTATGAATATGTGCTATATAAATAAATGTTGTTGTTGTTGTATTGAATCATCACGAAGGGACTTGGGCAGCAGGCAGGCTTGAACAGATTTATGGACGATGAAATTTAATGTCAGGAAATGTAAAGTATTATGCATAGGGACTAATAATGTAAGGTTTGAATACACAATGGGGGGGGGTCTGAAAATCAAAAGTGTACCTCATGAGAAGGATTTAGGAGTCGTAGTGGACTCAGCAGTACCACCTGCCAGACTGTGTTCAGAAGCCATTAAGAAGGCTAAGAGAATGTCTGGTTATATAGCGCCTTGATGTGTGGAGTGCAAGTCCAAGGAGGTTATTCAGAGCTCACTTGTGGCACTTGGTGTCACTGCTCTACTGCTTAGTTGTTTGCCTGCCTATGGAAAAGTCATCCACCTGAAGCTAAGCCTATTCAGGCCCGGTCAGTACTTGGATGGGAGACCAGGGTTACTGCTGAGAGAGGTGTTGGTGACACCACAAGGGGGTGCTTACCCTGTGGCTTGGGTGTGGATCCCAATGAGTCAGTGCAATGAGATGGACTCTATGCAGTAAAAATGAAGATGTCCTTCAGATGAGATGCAAAACTGAGGTCCTGAATCTCTGTGGTCGTACAAGATCCCTGGGCATCATTCATAAAGAGTAAGGGTGTCCTGGCTAAATTAATAGCCACAGCCTGGTCATTCTGGCCCACTAATCATTCTCTGTCCATAATTGGCTAACTGTCTCTCACCACTTACCCACCTAGCAGTTATTGTGTGGTGAATATACTGGCACCAAAATGCCTTATTGTAGTAGTCCATCTCGGTACATGACTATCAACGCACCGGAAAACGAGTGTCAAGAAGGCTACAGACACCAACAAGCTGAAATGTCCTTGGCTGTTATATGAACTTCCATTGAATGCTGCTCTGTGTCTTCATAAATCGGAGGCTCTCTATTCCTCACTTGTGTTCTTTGGTGATGTTCACTATTAATGCCATGTAATGTGAAACTCAGCATTGTTTATTCACCCAATTTGTTGGCTTCCGCCCAAATCTGCTTCACCTTCTTCAGAAGAAATGTATCTACAAAGCTGACTTTATGGGCATAAATGATGTACACAATGCAGTGCACCTTATCTGCCAACGTGGGATTTTCATTGTAGCTCTTGCTATTAGCAGTGATTTCTGCTTTTGGCATAAACTTAAGAGAAAATATCAGTTTCATGTGAGAATCTTTAAGACATATCTTTATCACACATTCAGATGAAGTTATGCTTTTTTACTATTTGAAATGTGAAATATCACGGCTTTGCTTTTCATGGTAAAGTCAAACTTGGGTCTTTTCAGTGGAGATGTTTACATGTTACTCACACTCTGGTTTAAGATCTCCAGCACTAATCACATTTGTTTCTTTTTCATGTCTAGCAGGGACAGTCACTGACAAGTTTCATATCTAACACTGTGCTACTTTCAGTGAGTGCTCATTCAGGCGAGGCCTGGTGTAGCCTGTTGAGTTAATAGTTAGATGTGCACCTCAGTGAAGCCTGAGATCTTTGACTTCATCTGATGTTTCTCCATCACTGTTGTCAGGACTTTTACAAAACTCAACTTTTAACAGACTCAGCAATCTTCCACTAGACATTTGTCACCTGCAAGGCATCACTCAGGATCTCACTCCTCACACATAAAAGTGGGCTATGAACTATGGGCCTCCAATTGAGAAATAGAAGTTTATCCATTGGACCACAAGGAGAACTCCTTCTCCTCTGAGCTGAGCAAGTGTAGTCTCTGACTTTATAACTGCAACTTGTAGACTATCATATTACGTGGTGACGGGTTCTCTCTTTCTCTCTCTAAGTGTCGCTGCTCCCTTCCTTCTTCATCACTCTTCATCTATTGTCTAAAATGTTCTTCTGTAATAATTGCTATAAATAGCAACTATCGACTGTTTATAGGACTGAAAAAATATCAAATACTGTCCGATTGTATAAAAAGGCTGACTGGGCAGATCTAAGTAAATGTAGGCTAATAAAGTTAATGTGCATCAGGTCAGGTCAGGTTGGGAACCATGCACTGGTACACTGAGTTGCCACACACACCACATGACGAAGCACCCTTCGGAAATAACCACCTGTCACAGCCAGGTGTTAACGTTGGCATCTGTGACACGCCGTATAGTGGGAATTTGGGTCACCAGCCTACACTCCAGGTGTCTAGTATGCGGGACCGAGCGTGAATAGGATGATGGTGTAAGACAGGGAGACACAGACACAAAAGGGTTGGGTTTTTTGAAAAAATAAAGTAAGGTTTTATTTACAGCGGCACTTAAAGAAAAACAAAAATAATGTCCTGTGGAAAATATGTATCAATATACAGTCCAATACCGCAAAGGACACACATAAACAGTAATTAAATGGAGGTAAAAATGATGAATATCTACAGTATTTACAGTGCTGACTGAAAGTCCCAAACAAAAGAAAAATGCATACAAACTAGTGAAACTCATTTCTACACAAAAATCAAAATGAAGCTGTCTTCCTCCACAATGATCCAAGTCAGGAAGCTGCTCCTTCAAACAGTGTATAGTACAGGATTCACCAAAAACAAGAATATTCAAAATACAGAAAAAGAGAAAAAGTGTATATACAAAAATAAACCGTGCACCATTAACCACGACCCAATAAAGACCTCCGCAAAAGTTAATTCAGAGATATTTATCAAAATATATACAAAAAAAAAATATTTACAATAATCACAGCACAGACAGTAGTGCTTGGTAAATTCAAGACGGTATTCTCCATGTACTTTCCTCTTAGCAAGATCTAACCACCAGACCCCCACTAGAGGCCGGAAATTCCCTTTTGTATTCAGCACTCTTGCGCCGACCAATTAAGCCGTCAAACATCATCCGTTCGCGGGCACACGATGATGTGGACGCATCTGCAAAAAGTGCCATCTCTTGTCCCACACAAATTAAAATAAAAGTGCAAGCCTTTGAGACGCGGACGGCACTTCTCCCAAAAGTGAAAGTAAGCACTTTTTTTCCCCCTTCCCTGAGCTACTGCCCAGACAACTGCCGATATGCGATCCCTTTTCTAAACTGCGGCAAACAAATACTAAGGCCTTTCACACTTTCTCTCATTCTTCTGGTGTTATGAGGTCGCAGGAGACATGCGCATGAGTGGAAGACAGACAGTGCCATCCTGGCCGGTCAATGGCAGAGCCGTCTCTCCACTCCTACATGAGACCCGCCGCGATGCTCCCCAGAAGGTGCTCATATCATCTGTGAAGACGTCCCGCTGCACTTTCTAAAAAGAAAAAAAAGGCAAGCTTTTATTCTTTATACTTTTTGTTCCTTTTTTCCTTCACTAACAAATGCCTCTCTCATAACCATACAGAGGACACAAAACTCTTTTTTTTTCTATTTCTGGCAATGCCAATGAGGCACATTACCACAGCACCCCTTTGGCCTGGTCCACCCACTCAGGGGTTCTCAACAATCACCCTTGGGCAACTGCACCACATGACCATAGGTTCATACCTGACGCTCCCTCACAATGAAGGTAATGTACCTCATTCAGGACTCCATGATCAAAAGCCAGGGATACTCAAGGATTCTCCGAAGTGACAGTACTGAAGGAGTCCAGTCTTCATCTCAGGTCACTAGATAGCAACTATGTCACACAAACAGGAAGCACCAGGACTCTAAAGACTCTGACCTTTGTCCATTTTTAGAGATATCAGGAGCGCCAAACACCCCTTTCCAGCAAACTTATGAACCCACATGTTCTCCCAATCCATCTACTGACTTCACCACAGACATGAATGTCACTGCCAAGGTGCATCAGAGGGAAATTAATGGAAGGAATTATTAAGGACAAGATTGAGCAGCACACGGCAAGACCATGAGTTTTACTGAACAGTCAGCATGAGCTCACAAGAGGGAGGTCATGTTTTACTAACATGCTGGAATTCTATGAGGAAGCAGCAAAAGCATATGATCAAAGTGGAGCTTATGAAATTATTTATCTGGACTTTCAGAAAGCATTTGATAAGGTGCCACATGAGAGGTGTTGTGATGTGAAATTTTGCATACAAGTTGATATTAGTGTTGCATTTGTGAAAAGCATTCATGTCCCCCCAGGACTAAGTCATATGGGCTCGTATGTTTAGGTAAAGATTAATTGGGAAAATATGGAAGCCCTGCTGCAGTTGTCAGCAGTGGTATAGGCACAGGACCAGTGGGCCAATTCTGAACCGAGGTGTTTAGCATAACAAGTATGCATATGGTGAGCAAACAACTCTAGGGGTGGCCTACAGGGGGAATGATGAGAGTTGCATAGCTGTGACGTCTCATGGTGGTGATGCCAGCCTAAACTGGTAAAGGCTGATGGCAGTCAAGGGTTGCACCATGGGTCAACCCCAAATGTGTGAAGAGGAGCCACAAATGTTGGTTTGTGAACAGTTTATGCAATGGCACATGTTCTCTCACTTGGGCAGAAGTGGTGGTACTGGCACCTGTGGTATGTTACCTTTCAAATTTTGATCTTAATTGTACAGCTGCATATACTTAAATGGATAGTTTGGGACAGGGGTCTAATTAGCTGTTTGACACAAAATCAGCACAGATCCTTCCTTCCATCCATCCATCCACCCTCTTCTGCTTATCCAAGATCGGGTCATGGGGGCAGCAGCTTGAGCAGAGAGGCTCAGACTTCCCTCTCCTTGGCCACTTCTAGCTCTTCCGTGGGAATCCCAAGGCGTTCCCAAGCCAGCCGGGAAACATAGTCCCTCCAGCATGTCCAGGGTCTTCCCCGGGGCCTCCTCCCAGTTGGACGTGCCCGGAATACCTCACCAAGGAGGCATCCAGGAGGCATCCTGATCAGATGCCCGAGCCACCTCATCTGACTCATCTCGATGCGGAGGAGTAGCGGCTCTACTCTGAGTCCCTCCCGGATGACTGAGCTTCTCATCTTATCTTTAAGGGAAAGCCCAGACACTCTGTGGAGGAAACTCATTTCAGCCGCTTGTATTCGCGATCTCGTTCTTTCAGTCCCTACCCATAGCTCATGACCATAGGTGAGGGTAGGAACGTAGATCGACTGGTAAATTGAGAGCTTCGCCTTACGGCTCAGCTCTTTTTTCACCATGACAGACCGATGCAGAGCCCGCATCACTGCGGATGCCACACCGATCCGCCTGTCGATCTCACACTCTATTCTTCCCTCACTGGTGAAGAAGACCCCAAGATACTTGAACTCCTCCGCTTGGGGCAGGATCTCTCCCCCAACCCTGAGAGGGCACTTCACCCTTTTCCGGCTGAGGACCATGGTCTCGGATTTGGAGGTGCTGATTCTCATCCCAGCCGCTTCACACTCAGCTGCGAACCGCTCCACAGAGAGCTGAAGATCACGGCCTGATGAAGCAAACAGGACAAAATCATCTGCAAAAAGCAGTGACCCAATCCTGAGTCCACCAAATTGGACCCCCTCAATGCCCTGGCTGTGCCTAGAAATTCTGTCCATAAAAGTTATGAACAGAATCGGTGACAAAGGGCAGCCCTGGCAGAGTCCAACTCTCACTGGAAACGGGTTTGACTTACTGCCAGCAATGCGGACCAAGCTCTGACACCGGTTGTACAGGGACTGAACAGCTTATCGGGGGTCCAGTACCCCATACTCCCGGAGCACCCCCCACAGGACTCCCCGAGGGACACGGTCGAACGCCTTTTCCAAGTCCACAAAACACACGTAGACTGGTTGGGCAAACTCCCATGCACCCTCCAGGATTCTGCTAAGGGTGTAGAGCTGGCCCACTGTTCCGCGACCAGGACGAAAACCACACTGTTCCTCCTGAATCCGAGGTTCGACTATCTCATGGACCCTCCTCTCCAGGACCTCCAAATAGACTTTTCTAGGGAGGCTGAGGAGTGTGATCCCTCTGTAGTTGGAACACACCCACTGGGTGTATACCTCCCCTTCTTAAACAGGGGGACCACCACCCCGGTCTGCCAATCCAGAGGCACTGTCCCCGATGTCCATGCAATGTTGCAGAGGTGTGTCAACCAAGACAGTCCTACAACATCCTTGAGCCTTGAGGAACTCCTGGAGTATCTCATCCACCTCTAGGGCCCTGCCACCAAGGAGTTTTTTGACCACCTCGGTGACCTCAGTCCCAGAGATGGGAGAGCCCACCCCCGAGTCCCCAGGCTCTGCTTCCTCATTGGAAGGCATGTTAGTGGGATTGAGGAGGTCTTCGAAATACTCCCCCCACCGACCCACAACGTCCCGAGTCGAGGTCAGCACTGCACCATCCCCACCATATACAGTGTTGACACTGCACTGCTTCCCCCTCCTGAGACACCGGATGGTGGACCAGAATCTCCTCGAAGCCGTCCAAAAGTCATTCTCCATGGCCTCCCCAAACTCCTCCCAAACTCCTCCCACGCCCGAGTTTTTGCCTCAGCAACCAACGAATCCGCATTCCGCTTGGCCTGCTGGTACCTTTTAGCTGCTTCCAGAGTCCCACAGGACAAAAGGGTCCCGTAGGACTCCATCTTCAGCTTGATGGCATGGGATTGCCGCCACGACAGGCACCGACCACCTTACGGCCACAGCTCCGGTCAGCCGCCTCAACAATAGTGGCACGGAACATGGCCCATTCGGACTCAGTATCCCCCACCTCCCTCGGGACGTGGTCGAAGTTCTGCAGGAGGTGGGAGTTGAAGCTGCTTCTGACAGGGGACTCTGCCAGACGTTCCCAGCAGACCCTCATAACATGTATAGGTCTACCAGGCCTAACCAGCATCCTCCCCCACTATCAAAGCCAACTCACCACCAGGTGGTGATCAGTTTACAGCTCCGCCCCTCTCTTCACCCGAGTGTCGAAGACATGTGGCCGCAAGTCCGACGACACGACCACAAAGTCAATCATCGAACTGAGGCCTAGGGTGTACTGGTGCCAAGTGCCAAGTCTAATAACAAAACACCGCTCGGGTTCCGATCGGGGGGGGCCATTCCTCCCAATCACGCCCTTCCAGGTCTCACTGTCATCACCCACGTGAGCATTGAAGTCTCCCAGCAGAACGAGGGAGTCCCCAGAAGGTTTGACTCCAAAAAGGGTGGGTACTCCAGACTTCTGTTCGGCGCATACGCACAAACAGTTAGGACCCGTCCCCCCACCCGAAGGCGGAGGGAGGCTACCCTCTCGTCCACCGGGGTAAACCCCAATGCACAGGCTCCAAGTCGGGTGGCAATAAGTATGCCCACACCCGGACGGTGCCTCTCACTGGGGCAACGCCAGAGTGGCAGAGAGTCCAGCCCCTCTCAAGAAGATTGGTTCCAAAGTCCAAGCTGTACGTTGAGGTGAGCCCGACTATATCTAGCCGGAACCTCTCGACCTCACACACTAGCTCAGGCTCCTTCCCCTTCAGAGAGGTGACATTCCATGTCCCAAGAGCCAGCTTCTGTAGCCGAGGATCAGACTGCCAAGTTCCCCGCCTTCGGCCACCACCCAACTCACACTGCATTCAACCTCCTTGGCCCCTCCCATAGGTGGTGAGCCCATGGGAAGGGGGACCCATGTTGTCTCTTTGGGCTGTGCCCTGCTGAGCCCCATGGGTGCAGGCCCGGCCACCAGGCGCTAGTCATTGAGCCCCAACTCCAGGCCTGGCTCCAGAGGGGGGCCCTGGTAACCCGCGTCCGGGCGAGGGAAAACGCTGTCCAAAATTTTTATTCTTCATAGGAGGTTTGATGAACCGCTCTTTGTCTCATCCCTCACCTAGGCCCAGTTTGCCTTGGGTGACCCTACCAGGGGCATAAAGCCCTGAACAACAAAGCTCCTAGGATCATTGGGACATGCAAACCCCTCTACCATGATAAGGTGGCGGTTCGAGGAGCGGTCAGCACAGATTAAGAAAATAATTTACACAATGGACTGACATTGCAGTAGGTTAGTTTAGTGGAAGGTGTGGACTTGTCTCATTTTGAACCACCAGATCTGATGACATATGTAGACTGAAAAAAGCTATAGGAACAGTTGAAGCAGATACAAGTCATCAGCAGCGCATCCACATTCTTCAGATTGTCTTTGAAATAAAAAAGATATGTAATGGACAAATGGTCACGCACAACTTTTAACACTGGGAGAGCAAATACTGCAACTCATTCAAGCAGTTAAGACTGTTTAATTATAATATAAAGACTTTGTACAAAAGATTTATCGGGGTGGAGTATTGTGATGTGAAATTTTGCATACAAGTTGATAAATATTTTGTTTGTCTTTATTTGTAACTTAGACAAAGCAATGCGATATTAGTGTTACATTATTGATAAGAACAGCAATGGTTTAAGAACCCCTTCCCCCCTCTTAGGAATTAGAGTCTTTATAATTTTACAATAGAGTTGGGTGAAGTGCCTCAAACAAGTTTGGTAAATGTTTCTCTACAGGATTCTCAGTCAACCCCAGAGGAAAGCCAGGCTGCCTAACTGGCAAACTTTAGCTCAACAAATGGTTTTGGGGGGTGGAAAGTGTGAAAATGTTTTGTGTTCCCCCATTGGTCTGAAGTATGGCTGTTTGGAACTGGCTTGTATCAGAAGCCTCTAAGTACCACAAGTGAGGACTTAACTAGAGACATTTTAAGTAACTAACAAGTCTTTGTGCCGCCTGAAACTACACATCAGCATTTATCAGGTTGTATGGTTGCCAATATTTAAATGTACTTTGCATATTGTTATTATTTCTGAATATATTCAATAATACACTATTTTATGTGTAATTTAACTCCTGCTTGTCTTTTACTACACCTAATTGCCTGAGGTTATAAATGTAGAAGGGAAGGTGGGGAGACATTATATACTATGATACCTCATAAACAGTGATGAATTTTGTGAGATTTGAGGCATTCTGACAAAGGCTACATATTAATAATACAAAAGGGGAAAGTAGAGCAATATAATACTGTACCAAGATAAAACAAGAGGTTAATAATAAAATTAGGAGAAGTGAAAAGGACCAGAGCCAGGCCTGTTGGTCGATGAGCAGCTGGTGGTTGGGCCTTCATCTCTGGGGCCCAACCTGAATGAGCAACTTGAGGCCATCCACCGGTTGTAGTGGCTATATGACTTTACATATGAATTAATATCACAGGTGTGTTTCTGGATTACACCATTTATCTGTGTGCTGATTGGTGTGTTTGAAATTCTTTATAGTCATTATATTTAAATGAACCTAGTTGATTAAAGGAAGCTTTCAGTGTGGCATGATGCTTCAAACACAACATTGTGAGGACTCCACCTGTAGGTGTAAATGAAGGATAACCATATTTGGAGTTCATACATAATGATGACTCAAGATTCTTTTTTATTTACCAAATATTTTCTGCAACATGCCATAATTACAGACTAAGGCCAGATCAGCACAGAAGTATCCCAAGCTCAAAGTAAACTGCAACTAACTGACCCAGAAAGATCATGTCAACATGTTTAGGGCAGTCTTAAATTAACACAGCATCTTTTTAAAATTGATTGCAAACACAAGATTATTTATAAATGCATTAAAAGATCACAAGATTCCTCGATGTCCTGCTTTACAAGTTCTGTAAGCTGCAAGGTAAAGCTGCTGGCTGAAAGTAATGAAACACAAGGCCATGTGATACATGTGTACAGACTTAACAGGAAGGGTGCAGTTTAACCCAGAAAACTCCCAGCAGTGACACATTACTTCTTAAACAGGTAGTTCAGAAGGTGGTGTGCAGATAAGCCTCATATGATATCGAGGCCTGGATTTAACTCCTTGTCCATATTAAATCTGAATGCCTTCTCCATGTCCGTATGGCTTTATTTTCCAGGTCTTTAGGTTAACTAAACTGGTCTGGTATGTCTGTGTGTGTGCGTGTGTGTGTGTGAGTGACAGAGTTAAAGTCACATGAATTGACCCTGTTATTGATTACAGTATCATGGAAAATTAAAATGAATGAAAGAAAGTTGTTGAACCATTGTTTAAAAAAAATTGTGAATTGCTTCACCCAGTGAGACCTCTCAACTTCAGATCATCTAAGTAGACATCAGCAGCAGTCAACATCATCTGCAGGGCCTTCAGGATCAAAATATCCACATTTTGGTTTAGGTCTACTTCAATGGAATAGTTCTTAACCAGGGAGATAACAGAAACAGGAACTCCAAGCATGAGACCAAGTTGAATTACCTGTAAATTAAACATAAAAGAGAGAGTGAGCCGACAGGAGCCTTCTCAAGTCAAACCCTGGGCAGACTTAACTCTAGAATCATGAAATAATCTTAGTTACTGGCTATGATACCTGACTGATCATTTTCATTTTAAAGCACTTGAGCTCATCAAACCCAAATGTGGTTGATGACAGTCCCACCGCTGACACTCAGTCGAGTGAATTGTTCATGAACAACAAGTGTGCAAATACTGAACGAAGTAACCAAACTTGTCACATAGTCAGAGTAATTGTAAATAATGTCACTCTGGCTATATATACAGTCATGTGAAAAAGTAAGTAGACCAAAAGGAAATGGTTGACTTTTTCAACATATTTGAACAGGCAGACACTAGATGTTCATGCAAACAGTGCCAGCAGATAATGGTACGCCTGCACCATCACAGGACAAACCCTGGACACACTGGAAGCTGTTGTAGAAAGAGGATGATAGCAAAATAGGACACCATCATGAAAAATCCCCTCCATTCCCTCCAGGAGGATCTCTCTTGGGAACTTTTAGCCACAGGCTCATTCCACCACAATGTGCTAAGACTTGCCTCTGGAGGTCTTCTCTGCCCATTGCTATCAGGCATTTCAGTGCTTCCTCCCAGGGTACTCGTTATGTAAGTTTATTTTGAAATACCATTTTAAAATATCAAAACAAGCATTTATTTATTTATTTGTTTGTTTGTTTGTTTGTGTATTTATTTATAGATTGATTGTTTGTCTGTATTATTTGTAATGTGACTCTTTATGTCACTATTGTTTGACAGTGTTTGATGTCACTACACTGGTTACCTGTGTCATTCAGAATTGACTTTAAAATTCTGCTTATGGTTTATAAAGCCTTAAATAATCTCGCTCCATCTTATATATCACCCTATATATATCACCTTATATATGTCACCTTATATTCCAAATCGTAACCTTAGATCATCAAATGAGTGTCTCCTTAGAATTCCAAAAGCAAAACTTAAAAGAAGTGGTGAGGTGGGTGGGCGGCCTTCTGCTGTTATGCACCTAAAATCTGGAATAGCCTGCCAATAGGAATTCGCCAGGCTGATACAGTGGAGCACTTTAAAACACTGCTGAAAACACATTACTTTAACATGGCCTTCTCATAACTTCACTTTAACATTAATCCTGATACTCTGTATGTTCAATTCATCATAATAACTATTCATGGTGGCTCTAAAATCCGTACTGACCCCTACTCTCTCTTCTGTTTCTTTTTCCGTTTTTTTTGTGGTGGCGGCCTGCGCCACCACCACCTACGCAAAGCATCATGATGCACCAACATTGATGGATTGAAAGCCAGAAGTCTACGTGACCATCATCATCAAGTCCATCCATGAGAACCCTAAATACAAAGAGGACTGTTTCATTTATGTTAGGTAGAATGCCCAGAGGGGACTGGGCGGTCTCATGGCCTGGAACCCCTGCAGATTTTATTTTTTTTCTCTCCAGCCGTCTGGAGTTTTTTTTTTTGTTTGTTTTTTCTGTCCTCCCTGGCCATCGGACCACCTTACTCTTATTCTATGTTAATTAATGTTGACTTATTTTCTTTTCTTACTGTGTCTTGTATTTTTCTATTCTTCATCATGTAAAGTACTTTGAGTGACATTTTTTGCATGAAAATGTGCTATATAAATAAATGTTGTTGTTGTTGTATCCTTGTTTTTATGTTTCTACTGCGCTATGCATGTGAATTTCACCTTGGGATAAATAAAGTTAATCTGATCTAATCAAATCAAATCAAATCTGATATATAAAGCTCAATGTGTGTATGTGTTTGTTCTTCAAACAATTCCACACCCTGGGTCCAATGTCAACAAAGCTTTGCACACATATCTCACATTGTCAGGAAGAGACTACTTCAGATGCCAACATTTTGACCCTGGGGTACCATTCGGTGGGGTGGTTCCTTTACACTATGGTACGTTTCAAGAACAGTGCCATCTGGTGCCTCACCTGTGTGACTGAAGTCCAGGGCAAATGAAACACAAGAACAGACTGACGTCACAGTAGGAGCTGAAAATTACGTACCCTGGCAACATCATGTGCTGCTGCTAATACTTGCAAAACAAACACAAAGGAAAATGTGCCTTTTTAAATAATTTATTCAACACAAATATCATTAGGTGAAATGTTCTACTGTGGAAAAAGTAAGTACACCCTTGGCCTCAGCAGCTGGTATTGGTTCCTTTTGCAGGAATGACTTGTTGTAGACATTTTCCGTTAACTGCTGACCAGTCAACAGTATCGACTTGGAGAAATTCTTGACAACTCTTCCAATTGAAATTCCTTCAGTTGCAAGATGTTTCCGGGTTTTTTTCCGTGTCCAGCCAGTTTCAAATTTCCCCACCATATTTCAATGGAAAGCAAATCAGGACTTAGACTAGACCAGTCCATTATCCTCCATTTCTTCTTTTTGAGTCATTCCTTAATGGATTAGCTAGTATGCTTCGGATCATTGTCATATTGAAAGGTTCATTTGTGGTTCAACTTTAACTTTTGGACAGATGGCCTCACATTCTCCTCAAGCACACTTTGATATGATGTGATAAAACATTGGAGAGGGTGGTGTGGCACTTGCTATTGCGGCCTACATTAGCAGTTCACTCCAAACTACTAAAGCCACCCAGTTACAGGAAGAAATGGGCAACAAGGATCTGGGCTGTAAATACAAAGTCGACTCCAGACTAGGGTATGACCTTTGATATCAAACCACTGCTTTTAAACAATAATTACAATTACATTTCTAAATAGTGGCAGGACTAGCTTAGAACAACAATTGGTATTCTTAAAAATGATAAGGAAGAAGAAGATTATAGTTGTCTTTATGTCAAGAAGGTTGAACTATATTTAATGAAATCTCCTTTTAAACTAAGACTTAGGATACATCTGTTGACTTTAAAAACTTAGTTGTTCTGAGAGAACAAAAGGGGGGGGGGGGGGATTGTAAGTGGAAAAACAAAAAGTGATTAAAACTGCCTGTCTGTTAAACTAGGACACCATGATATTATTTGTACCAGGCTCTAAACAATCTTGCACTTTCATATACTATATTTCTGGATGTGTGTCCCCCTTATATCCCTAACGGTAACAATTCTCTACATTTATATAGTGCTATTGTCACTACTCAGAGCCCTTTTCATAGTGAGTGGGGAGCTGCTTCAACCACCACCAATGTTTAGCATCCACCTGGATGATGCGACGGCAGCCATTTTGCATCACTATGCTCACTACATGTGAGATACCAGGTGGTGAAGAGGTGAGAGACAGCCGTTTAGAGACAGTGGATGATTAGGGGGGCAGAATGACTAATCCATGGAGGGCAATTAATCAGGACACTGGGATACACCCTACTCTTTACAAAGGATGCTCAGGATCTTTAATGATCACAGAGAGTCAGGACCTAAATTTTACCTCTCATCCAAAAGATGGTGCAATTTTTACATCACAGTGTCCCCGTCACTGCACTAGATCATTGGGATCCCACTCAGACCACAGGTAAGTGCCCCCTGCTGGCCTCACCAACACCTCTTCCATCAGTAACTCAAGCTTTTCCCGATTGGTCTCCCATGCAAGTATTGACCGGGCCTAAACAGGCTTAGCTTCAGGTAGATGGATGACCTGTTCTGATGTGCAGGTGGTGTGGCTGCTGCTGACATCTCAGAGCTTTGAACAATGGCTTACTCAACGGATATCATTTGGTTGGCTGGGATATTTGATTTTAGTGTCTTAGCAATCTTTGCCAGTAAAGAGACTTATTTTGGACTTCTAGGTGTTCCTCTAGCGTTTGCTACCTTCTACCTTTGCACGACAAATATTTCTGAAAAACATTTAAACAACAACTTTTTCTCTTTTGGGCAGTAAAACATAATTTTTCTAAACTTCTTAATATAAACTTCTGGCTATTTTGAAGAAATAAGAAGAGAGAAAAAATACTGATGAAGAGCAAAACACGGGTAAGAAATACTTGGTTTTGTGTTGTTTTCACCTTGACAAAAGGGAAGACTGACATTTTATCACTCAAAATCTACTTCATATAATATACTTTGTGGACTACAGCCGGCAACTTATCCCGGCCAATACCCCCAAGCCGCCAGATGGAGCACTCCCTGTGACGTGGAGATGCCCCCAAATTTCAGCAGGGCATCATGGTCTTTGGAGTTGTAATGCACAGCCCTGCTGGATAATGTCGGGGCTGCCAGGGGACACTACAGGGAGGCCCAGAGACTTATATTTTCCATACAGCCCGGAAGTACGTCCCAGTCACGGGGACAGAAGAAATGACGTACTTCCGGGTTGAAGTAAAAGGAGTTTTTTACCCGACCCGGAAGTGTTGCCAAATCACACAGGCAGAGAGACAAACACTTCCGGGTCATGAAGTATAAAAGGACTGTGGGAGATCCCAGCAAACTGAGCCGAGTTGGGAGGAAGGGTGACTGAGCTGCTGGGAGGTGTGGAGGATTGTGAATTGTGATTATTATTATTATTGAGAGTTGTATTGTTTATTGAAGGAATAGTGGAGGGGGAGGTGCTTTGTGCACATTATTGTAATAATAAAGTCAACATTTGGACTTTTATCTGGTGTCTGGCATCTGGTCTGAGGGTTCAAGGGGACGACAGCGCCCCCTATCTGTCACAACTTAGTATGAAAAATACTTAAGCCATAAAATAAAAGTAACTTATTTTTGAAAAATTCAATAATTTTTTTTTCCAAATGTTACTTTTCACTTTACTCAATATCTCATGGAAATGGTTTATGGTATAAATTGCAATTTCAGAAATGGGTTCAGCACACTTACATCTCTAAAGTCCACTGATTTTTTTTGTGCAAGACGAGTTTGGTGTAGGCCAGTGTTATTTAATAAAAATGTGGTGAGGAAAAGGTGACATGCTGATGAAAAACGGGACTTATGTCATCAGTAAGAGATAATCAGCTGTCATGAGGAGCAGAAGTGAACTTGTATCATCCTGACTACAAGCAGCCCTGAGACGATGAAGGCCTGCTACTCAGAGTGTCCCTCGGTTTGTGGTCAAAGGTCTGGAGGAGACTTGTGCTGCCTGTCTGGATGAGTTTACCTCACAATCACATTACAACACAAACCAAACAATTAAGGACACAATTGAGGGATCAGAGGCCCTTGACATGTCAAGGTAGAACACAAGCTGATTCAGAGAAAAAGGAAAGATTTCCAAAGACTCACTTTCCACTCGTCTTATGGGGTGGCACAGTATTTTCTACTCGTATTACAATAACAGGGCCATTTCCTGATCCAGGCTTATGACTACCTGCCTTCCATCTGTCACTTTGACTTACCCTCTCATAAAGGTAGCGGCTCTGGTACACTTTAGTGAGGTCCTTGTGAACTTCTGAACAGGATTTGTCGATCATAGTTACCAGTATGACGAGAGGAATCCCTGTTGGACAATAAAAGAAAGTCCATGTGAAATTATAATTCTGCCTCTTGCTTTTTACATCAACCCTAACAGATTCAAAGTGACACTGATAGCTCTGTGCCAGGTTTCAAGAACACCTCTTTTTAAATATGATATTATTAAAATAATTTGTTATGAAGTTACATGAATGTCAGTTGTCTTTGAGGAGTTCCAGGTTCACAACTGGGCTGAGGCCACTTTCCTGCTCCTCTGTATTTGCTCTGCAGGACCTAATGAGAGATCTGAAGGAAATCACACAGAGATACAACTGGATTATGGGAAGGACAGCCAGTTACTTTATGGCTCATAGACATCACCAACCATTCAAAAGGAGCTGCATCTTTGGTGTAGTGGTGTCTGGATGGTCTTTTGAAGTTGAACCCCTGCAGATTTTTTTTCTCCCCTCCTGGACGTCTGACCTCATCATCAGACTCATCTTTAGCGACTTATATTACAATTTTATATGTAAGGACTCTACTTATGTCCTAATTATACATCTATTTTTAAGTAAGCCTGTACTGATTTATTTTTTTATTATTTATTCCTTATTATTTTTAACTAATTCAATTTGTTTTTCTTTTCTTGTAATTTTTCCCTTGGTCATCCTGTGAAGCACTTTGAGCTACAGCCTGTGTGTGAAAATGCGAAGCAGAAAGAAATATTGTTGTTCTAATCATAGAGGTGCATTGGTGTAAATTTACACAATTACATTTTAACACAGTTAAAGGTACTGCTTGTTACATCATAACCAGTGTCATCCACGCGCGTTGGAGGACCTCCTCACAGTCTCATTCAAAGTATGTGATTGTGGTATATTGTGAATTAAGGTTTTAAATAAAGTTGTTATAAACCAGATAACCAATGAATAAATAAGGGGGTGTGGTTAGTAAAAGAGAGTAATGGAGACGGGTGTCTTTTGTAGAGTTCTGTTTGGTGTGCTCTAATAAATTAAACACCTTTCTGAGTTAACCATCTGCCTTGCACTGAAACATTCACGGAAGCTTCCAGAGCGAATAAAGAATATTACGGTGATGGCCTGCTGAGACGAGATGGCGTGCTGCTGTTGACGTTGTCATCTCCTTCCTTTCTCACAGTGTCGAGAAGCTACTTGGTGAAGACATTTAGCCCTTCCCTTTCCGGCCCATAAAATCCTGGGCATTCCAGAAGGATGTGTCATTAAGGGAGTGCAATCTTTGTCTTTCTTTGGAAATACCCGCTGAAGGGACACATGCCAACAAGCGTTGTTTTTATTTATTCCTGTCTATTTTGCTGTCTCTGGACAACAAAAGGGACAACCCTGCTGGCACCCCAAAATTTTCTCATTGCATCCTGAGCTGTCATGCCTGCACCTGGCCAAACCGTTCAATCCTAATGTTTCAGTCATCTTTTCCAGAGAATTCTATTTTGATTATTACAGACTAATACATCTAGACAGGCTTCTCTTCTCATTTATTTTGATCCACACACTGAGTGACTGGCTGTCCTTGTGCTCCAATGTGTGGAGAGTTTTCCCAATCATTAGCCCAGTTCCTAAGGTTTCCAGACCAAGCAGTCAGAATGCCTTGTGTCACTCATGTCCTTTATAATGAAATGCTTTGAACACTTAGTGAAAAACATTTTACCTCCTTGATGTTAACACTGAGTGTGTCTCAGGCCCAGAATGCTATGCAGTTACGGTTAAACACAAGTCAGGCTCAGTGTGACATGTAACGATAAGCTTTATAGAGTTAAGCCTGAGCAACGCTTGCGACAGTATTCTGCTGCTATCTAGTGGATGGAAGAACTTCGTGCTGCAAAAAAGCACAAACATATCTAGGCTTTCTGCCACTTTATGAAAACTCTAAGGTAACTCATCAGTGTTCATGATACTGTCATGGCAATCAAAAAGCTGTAAAGGCAGTTTTAGAATAAACTGAAACCAAACCACTGCTCAGATTAACTGATAGCGATGACGATGTGAATTGGTCTTCAGATAGTGACATGGAAATTGAAACTGATTCATGATACTGCGCTGTATGACCAAATGCGGTGGAATACAGTCGTGTGAAACTTCACTGTGGTACAAAAGTAGTGACGTGACAAGAAGCCAAAAAATGTGTGATCAAGTGCAAGGACATGCAAGACTTTAGCCCCCTGAGCACTGTTCACAATACAGCAACAGTGAATGTTCCTGTCAAGTGACTAATCCTTGTGTTGTGGTAGCCCACAATAACACAAGGGGCTCATCCATCATGCAGTTCAGGTACTGACATTCTACCCTCTTGTGTGCAAGCAGAAAAAAAAAGATAAGAAAAGTGCATAAAGAATCACACTTGTACTGTCCCGATTGTGACGTCAAGCTGTGCCTTGGTGACTGTTTCCAAACAAGTCACATGAATAACATGCATGAATAATATGAATAATCTGCATCAGTACAGCAGTGGTCACTCGACAGACCTACTGTATTTGTATTGACATTTCAGTATTTACATGTTTCTGGTACACATAATGACATTTTTTTGTTGTTAAAAAAACTCAAAATTTTTGGCTTGTTTTTTCTTGGGTAAACATAACGTTAAGAAGGTTAATGACAGAGACAAAGAAATTACAAGGTGACCACCAATTTGCTTACTTTGCATACAGAACTGTGGAAGAGAGCTCTGCTGCTATCCTACATAAATCTACATTTTTCTTCGGCATTCAGTACCATCCAACCTCATTTACTTATTGAGAATCTGAACAGGAGGAATGTTAGCCCATTTATTATTTTATCAATTCAGGATGTTCTTTAAAATTGTAAACAGGATTGCTATACTCGCCAGTATGCTAAGAAAAAGTACAGATACTATGTGTTTAAATTGGAGAAATCACCGAGGCATCACTCACCACAGTCGGAGAATACACTGAGACAACAGACAAGGCACCCACAGAGTGCCTTAGTCTGAGACTCATAATACACTCATTGAAATGAGTGACCTCAGACACCATTGGAAGGAGTCGGTCCACCATAGCAACAGCTAGTCCCCGAGTATGATAGCCATCAGAGTGACCAGACCAATAAAAGGTGTATTCACCTACAGAGATCCCCAGTCTGTGCACCTCAGAGTGTGCTGGCGCTGAAATGTGGAGTTTATGCAGCTCCTCTGACCGCACAGGAAGATGATCAACAAATGCCGAAGAGACAAGACTTTCCAATGCCTAGGCAGATGGGCCTCCTCAAATTGGGACACGGGTGTCGCCATCCAATGGGTGATACCTCAGCACCATACCAGTTCTGACCCCAAAAGGTGTGACCACATTGGCTCTCGGGTGGTTTTGTCTCTTCCAGGGATGAGGCTCCCAAGGGTTTTCTCCAATCCCCTTCATAATGCAAGCAGCTTTCCTATGGGTGGCTGCAGTAGAGCAGAGGAGAGCAAAAAGGAATCCTGTCTATCGTTTCTGAGCTGCATGAAGTTTTTTTTTTTTTTACAGTGGCTGAATTGCCAATCCTGCCACCAACCCCCAAGTTTTCCCTGCAAGCTGGCAGAAACTTTTACAGTGTGAATGCAGTTTAATTAACATCATACCCAAGACAGATGGGATGAGATGGGTTTACTACTTATTTAATTTTTGCAAAACAGTGCCATCTGCTGAGAGATAGGGGTAGTGCCCCATTAGACCTTAATGGTAGATACCATTGGCTACTTGGGACCTAACATATGTCATCAGGTAGTCTTTATACAGATATAGAGAGCTTTTAAAAGAGGAATCATCATAAAGTGCTTTACAAAACAAGGTGAAGGAACATGAAAGACGCATATTATTGACAGCAGACACACGGTCGCATCACTTGATTTGTTATGTAGGGTGTGAAGTGTTTGAATGCAAAATTTTGTGAAATACATTGGAAGGGATGCTCTGAGCAAAGATTTAAAATGAGTAGTGCCTGTCACTAAAGGCAAACACAAAATGGCCACATTCATTGTCTAATGTTGGGAGGTCACATGCACTCCTTCTGGGCTCATCTATTTTAATCCTGAATAATGTCCTATCATGCCCTGCCAGGCTTCACTTACTTACCCATCTTGTTAACTTCCGACTGGATGGCCTGAAACCTCCTCAGTAGAGTTTGATCCATGATGCTGATTGTATCTGCTTCAACTACATAGACAACACAGTGCACCTTATCAGCCAGGCTGGGCTCCTCTCTGTAGTGCTCGTCCCCTCTCTTTATTGGTGCCCAGGGATTGAACTGGAGAGACATTGTCACTTTTATATCACACCTTGTCAAACTACACTCAGACATAAACATCTACAGTTCTTCATGAGCGACCATCTGCTTGTTATTTTTAATTCGTTATACTGTAACACACACCTGGTACTCCAAACATTTTCACAGTTGAGTGCTCATCCCGAAGTGGTCATTTTAGATTGACACTTGCTCCGTACCACTTGCAGGTAGACAGTCTTCTTTATTGTTGTCTGCACAGCAGAATTCACTGGATATCCTGTGACCTCAGAGCTGACAAGCTTTTGTTTTCCACTTAAAACCTTTGGAATACTGATTCCACCCACGGAGTGCGATGCACTTAGGAACATGCAGTATGTTGTCCCAAGACTCAACTATGGAGATCACCAGTGAAACACAATTCACATTTTCTTCCATCAGTTCATCTGACTGAGGCTAAGTGGACTGGATATGTGATCAGCTTGTGAATTGCTGATGCAACATGATAATGTAACATGATAATGCATATTTTACAAAGTATTACATTTATATTAGCTTGTGGCCACAGCATGGAGTGAAGTATTAGGACTAAAGAGAAGAAAAAATGGAATGGAGAAGGACTGAGCAGCCCATCGATGATGTACTCAGTAAATATCATTTACATAACATTTCCATTTATTAACTTTGCCAACTCTTATATCCAAAGTGACTTACAAAAGAGGTCAACATAATAGAGTAACCATTGGGAACAAGTGTGACAGGACAAGTGAAAAGCTCAGAACAAAATGCCAGAAAGTTCACAATTCCTACATTACAAAACCCTAACAGCTAATATCAGCGAGAGGGGAATTGACAAAACAAGAGGGTATTCAAACACTTCTTAAACACACTGACAGAGTCAAAATGTTGAATGGAGGTGGGCAGTTTGTTTCACCAGCAAGGAGCTACACATGAAAAGAGCCTGGACTGAGATTTGGCATCACCAGACAGCATTTATCAGCAGACTTGAGTGGTCGATAAGAAGCCCAGGACCTCATGAGTGTCTCCATATGTGTAGGTGTTGACTCATTGACTACTCTGTTGGCAAGCCTCAAGGATTTGGACTTAATAAGAGTTGCTGCAGGGAGGCAATGTAGTGACATGAAGGGAGGATTAACAGCTCTCTGTCTCAGCTGGTTGAATACTTTGAATCACCTACAATGGCTTGGTGACACATGCTGGTACTCCAACCACTAGAGAGTTGCAGACAAGGCCAAAGCCTGGTCTAAGAGTTGTGTTACATCCTCCATTTAGATGTTTACATAAAATTGTGACTGATATGATGGGCTGTCACACAGTCCATCCTCAATACAACATTGGGGGATCACTTTGATGTTTACTTTAATTTGTTTTTCTGGAGACGTCTTCAGATTATCTCTATTCACTCTTAGAGGTAGAGTGAGAAGTGCAGACATCCAGGAGACAATCAGAGTAGAGCTGCTGACCCTCCATATCAAGGGGAGCCAATTGAGATGGCACCTGATAACGATGCCTCCTGGATGCCTCCCTGTGGAGGTTTTACAGGCATGACCAGCTGGGAGGAGACCCTAGGGAAGACCCAGGGCTCACTGGGAGGATTATATGTCTCAGATGGCCTGGGAATACCAGGGGATCCCACAGTATGAGCTGGCAAGTGTGGCTGGAGAAAGGGACATTTGTGCTTCACTGCTAAGACTGTTGCCCCTACAACCCAGCTTCGGATAAGCAGTGAACAAACGAATGAATGAACTTCACTTCATGGCACCACAGACACCAGCAGTTTTTTTTTCTGTACAGATATCTTATGTGGGAACATTTCACTTTCAATAACTATTTATTGTGTAAAAAATGTTTAGGTTCTACCTCATATTCCTGGTCTAAAGTAGTGAGTGGACAGGAGAGTCTTACCTCATACATATTCTGGACATGTCCTTTGATGATGCTGATGATGTCATCCACATGGATGCCATTCTTATAACCAAATTCCAGGCCCTGGGTGTCACACAAGATAAATGGCAGGCACTTCCCACCTTTTCCATCATAAACTCGATACTCTCTGAGCTGAATATGGAGAGAAAGAATGGAGTGAAATCAAAGCCATCATTCTGACTTCAGACACACACCACCTCACACTTTATTTTAAATGAATGAATTAATGCAAAATGATTGAAAACATGACAAAGGTAAAGAGAAGGAATGGCGGAAATCCTTTTAACACCCTTAACTTACTCCATGGGAATATCCCTACATTCACCTTGTCATTAGTAGGAAGTCATTAAGTGAGTGAGTGAGTCTTGGGAGCACATGAAGCACATGAAGCTTGATCTGTGATCCTCAACAGGAATGATGGCAGAGGAGTAGACCAGGCAGAAGCACTGCCTGTGATCCACAGCATAGCGATGAGTAAAATAATTAAGATTTGTTTTGCAGCTGAAAATGATTTCACATATAATTTCACAGTTTTTAAAGAAGAAACTAAAATTAGAGTTTTGTTTTTTGGAGGAGGTAAAGTTTTTTGGAATAGAAAGAATGGAATATTGATCTCTGAGGCCTCTTCCAGTGCTGAAATTGCTGCCTCGCTCCATCTGCCTTGTGCAATGCCTGCCTGCACATTCACGCTGCCGACTCTGCCTCACGTTCCCATAATACTTAAGCCAAGCCACACCAGAGTGTTTCCAGAGGATTGCCAGTTTCCATACCTTGGCCAATGGATTTTAGTGATACAGAATTTCCTCTGAAGTGCTTACAGCTAAGTGCTCTTTAGTCATGCCCCCATTTCTACATTCTGCACCAGAATCAACTTTCCTGTGCTTTTACACATTGAGAACAATGTTGGAGTTGACATTGAACATATGTGGTGTTACACACATGCAACTTGGGAGACAACTTGAGGGCTCATCTAATGGTAATTCTACTCCAAGTCGAGGGTTGGCGCTGTTGCCTAATGCTTCTCCTCCTCTCTCCCTAGCAGATCTGACTATCTGGATCCACCTCTTCCACTCTGGCTTCCTCTTAAGACATTACACCGCCATCTTGAGCCAGACTAACTTATTGACTTAAATCTGAGAAGACAGTTCACGATTTTTGTGATCTTTTTGATGTGTGTTTCATCCAAATATATGGGGTTTGCCTTGGTGGTGCCCCAACTTTTATTAACTTTCCTGTGTTTTTCTTACAATGGCAATGGCACAGGTTTCCCTGGCTGCAAAACACCATTTATTTCATGGATTATTTACCCTAAAAATGATTACCTTACATCTTGCTGTGAATTTAATTTCATTTTTGAATCCTATAAATAACTGAGCTGGAGTGGCTTAGTGAGGGCAGGGCCAGATGAAAATGACCAAAACGCCAACAGAGTCATCACAGTTCTAAACACTTCTTTCTGCTCCTCACTTACTTGTCTGGTTATAACGGTGTCTCCAGGGCCAGCCGCAGCTTGGAAAGTCACATGACCTCTGAAGATGCTGTTCACCGAGTTGAAGAAGCTGCTTTTACCACATCCACATATCCCAATCAGGAGGATTTTGGGCTCCACCGACTCTGTCAAACTCGAGTAGTTCCGGATTCTTTCTAAAAGTTTGTTCTTTTCCCTGCTTGTGGCAAAGTAAGGACAAGTATTAAGATCGAAAGTCGCGTTATTTTCTCTTCAGGATCAAAGACTTTCATTTCAAAGAGAGACAGGACGTTTAAGGTCTACATTGCACCAAACCATTAGAGGGACAAGTTCAAGAAAAACAAGAAACAGTAAATGTCATATTATCACCCATACAAAGCACTCAGCCATACTGCACTCCCTCTGTTCTTTCAAAATGAGAATATCGGTGTAATTTAGCAGTCAGTTAGTGGTGACATTGTGTCTTCAGACACTTGGCCTCTTCTGGTTCACACAGTGATTGTAACATGACAAGTGAGCAGACAAAAGGAAGACTGACTAAGGAGAAAGGAGGAGGACACAATGATGCTTGGTGAGGAAAATCCAATCTTTTATGTGGTGCTCAGTTTTATGATCATCATTTCAAAATCATTTTCTTTGAAATGTAAGGGTTAGGGTTTTAGTTGCACATGCAGGACTGTTCTGAACACTCGACTTCTAAAGTCATGCAAAGAGTTGTCGTAATCGGGAGCAAATTACTGAGGCGTGGAGTTGAAGCAGAAACCTGGACAGACTTTAAGAAGTCCCAGGATAAGATATTTGGGCATATTAGCTAAACACATGGGCTTAACAGACTAATGATTTCCTCTCATTTGTCATACGTTAAATGGAACACAAGGCATAGTCTCACTTCATAGGCTTCCGGTATCTTTTAGAACGGATTTCAAATACTCTCAATTGTATATAAAGCTGACAACAATCTTGCTTATTTAAATACTGTTTGAATGCCGTCCTGGTGTGGAAAATCTTTTGAACTGCAGACTGTTTATATTAAGTTATAATTATTTTGCTCAATTAAATCCGGGTGAACTAAATTTACAGGATTTCAATTACATGCATTGCAAGCATCCTTTTGTATTGTATCAGTCATTTATTCATTTGTTCCAGTCAGTTTTCTTTTCAATTACTTTATTTCCTGGGAAAAGGAAATAGGTGCAGATGCCATAGAATCTGCTTTAATAAATTATATCCTGGGAATGAATGAATGCCGTAGGGCTAGGTATTACAGATTTAGTTTAAAGCTCGAGAAAGGAAGGCATGCTGAGGTACTTAAATGATCAAACATTTTGATCAGAGTCATTAGTCGTCAATGTCACATATAACGAAACCCCGCATGTGCATTTTAACATAAATACTGTATGGCTTGTCTGATGGCCTAAAAAGAATGAGAAAAAAAAAACAACAGAAAAGAGACATACGAAGCAACACCAGAGATCAAGAGACATGAGACCATCTGATTTGGACGTCAGAAAACGTAATCTATGAACAACACCTGCTACTAAATCAAAAGCCGCCCAGGACAACAGGACATGTCTGACTTTCAGTAATCTTTTCTACAACTGTTTATATACTGACTTTTCTATCTGTTTTATTTTATATTTTGTCTTCTTCTATTTGCTATTGATATATGTTAATAAATACCACATTGCTTTTATATTTTTTATACTTTCTGTTTTATCAAGAATGACTGAAATAACAAAAGGGTAACAAGGTTTATTAAGGCTCTTGAAGTCGCTCCTCAATAAACAGAGCAACTGCAGTACACGTAAGACACAGTTTGGTTTGTATGTGGCACATGAACAGAAGAGTTGCACTTTTATGTGTGTTGTGATAAAACCCGCATATTTGCTGGTAATAGTGAGTCCCTGTACAGAAAAATCTTATGCAGAATATTACAGTAGATAAACTTTATTAATTCCATTGGGAAATTGAAATGCATACAGCAGTAGAAACATAAAAAACAAGAATACAGACTCGCAGGACAAATATGGCGGAGTGACTGTAAATTGGCACCACTCGAGACTTTGTCAGTCTAGAATCTCTACAGTAATATGTGTGTGTGTGTGTGTTCATCTTCAAGGTCAAGAATAGATGAACCAATAAACGTTCCTGGTATGTCTCACGTCTCACAAACCTCACAATAACAAAATGCCTATCACTATTTGTTCTAAATTGTCTTCTCTGAACCTCAAATATCAAATATCCTCAAGATTCCCAAAATCTATATATAATTCATTAAGGGCACGCAAGACAGTGAGCGCAAGCAAAATAGAGAGCCACACCTGCCAACTCACAGAGCCCCACCCGCCAACTCTAAGACCATGGGATACGCTTGACAGAGCCCCGTCCGCCAACTCTAACCCTCCTACCGCGTCATGGGATACACACGACAGAGCCACGTACGCCAACTGTAACCGTCCTCCCGTGCCCAGCGTCACTCTCGAGGCATGTGCACTGCCTGCTCATGTGCCCGCACACAACAACTCACCAAACACAGCCTTCATCTGTGTAAAAGTCCACATGCACCTCTGAGCCACGTTGACTTTTCACCGCACGCAAGACAGAGAGCCATGACCGCCAACTCACAGAGCCCCGCCCATGGGTTACGCACGAAAGAGCCACGAACGCCCACTCTAACCCTCCTCCCACGTCATGGAGAACGCACGACAAGGCCCTGCCCACTAACTCTCACCCTCCGCAGGCTTCCAACGAAGCTTCACTACACCTTAATGAACAGGTGCTGAAACTTATCCCGACAGACGAAGTAACTTTCACCAGCGTCGACTCCATAGTCACAGACAATCCTGCAGATCACCTTGCATTCCCCGAAGAATTTCTTAATAGTCTTACTCCCACTGGCATGCCTCTGCATAAACTCAAAATTAACATCAGTCATCATGCTTCTCAGGAACCTCATGCCAGCAAAAGGTCTCTGTAATGGCACTAACCAGCATTCACTGCAATGTGCTGGAGTGTAAGACTATCACATCTGCTACCTCACAAACTGTCCTTATTCCCTGGATTTCCCTGACCCCATCAGATTCTAATTTGCCTTTTACTTTTACATGCAGACAATTTCCTGTTAGATTGGCGTTTGCAATGACTATTAATAAGGCACGAGGACAAACTTTCAAAAAAATATGCCTGTATCTGCCAAAACCTGTTTTCACTCACGGACAATTGTATGTTGCTCTCTCCAGAGTTCCATCTTTTCATTCACTGACAGTTGTATTCTCAAACCCATCCCATTTGGACAACTGTGTCTTTCAGGAAGTGTTCACACATCAATAAATAGTTATGCGGCGTATGCTACGCCGCGGGTTGGCTAATGAAGTATTAATAGGAAAGGAAAGACAGATTTTTTTTTGTTTTTATGTTGCAGCAGCGCTACTTGATTCCCAGCAGTCCTGGGAGTACCATCCCATTGGGCAGCTTTGGAGACACTGGAAATAAGAGCGATCGTCTTCTCTTTTGTTTTGTCTCTTACACCACATTATCGAATTACAAATGCAACCACTTTGGATCACAGTTTTTCTGTATTTATGTCCTTGTCCTGTGCTGCCTGCTTGTTCGTGTGATTTTGTCTTAGTTAGAATACGTCTTTGTCTGGAGAACACCAACAATCATCACAAATCTGCATGTAACAACTGGAACATGGAAGGACAATACTTTTCATAACATTCAGGAGGCTGTTCACTTGAGATGTCAGTTTATTTTCATCGTCTTCTGCACCTTCAATGTTTGGACACAGGTGTTAATCTTTTATCGTGTAGAGCTTAATGTTTTGTTGGGTTTCATGTGTTTAGTTAACTGATTATCACCACTGGGGTTATTTGGGTGAGCTTTTGCATGTATGTTTTATTATTGTTTTTGCATTTATTCTTCCTATTACTCATTTTTGGTCATCTGATTTCCGTGTTACATGTCTCTGTTTGTGAGGGTGCAAGCTGAGTCAAGGCTGCGTGTGTTCCTGGTGTCCCCAAATTAAAATAAATAAATCACCATTTACAGACAGTGAGAATCTGAGCACCTTGCGACCAGCCACTGTAACATACAAATAGATAGAGATGTGTCAGAAAAGCACTTTAGAGCATTTTGAAAAGATCCTAAATAGTATCTTTTCAGTTTGATTTTTTTCATAAGAATTCTTAGCTCTAGTTTAAATAATATTAAGACCAATATGTACTGAAATGACTTTAGTTAAGAGTTTGCTTAGCACGGCTGAGTTGTGTGATGACACATCATCTCTAGGGATTGTTGTGAGCTGAGAGTAAAGACAAGGACAAAAGTTAATTCCTAGCTGGGGACATGCCAGGGGCAAAACCGGTTCAGCAATAAGCATCAAGCAACAAAATGCAAGGGACACCAAAGAGAGAAGTCAAAGACAGAAGGAGTTTGAAACGATAATGGAAACCAGCGCTTGGCCTACTTTGAAAAGAAACTAACTCTACTAAAGAGTATGATTTAAATTCAACCGAAGATTAGTGTATCCTGGTAATGACACCATATTTATATGTCACTAATGGTGATGTCACAAATGTGACAAACACAGTCATGTGATGGGACTCCCAGTAACATAAACAAAGGTAACTTAAAAAAACAGTTTTTTACCAAATTGATAAAATGCTCACATCAATTTTTGAATAAATACTGTAAATATTCAATGCATTGCCTTTGTTGTACAAATAAATGTATTATTATTATTATCCTTTTAATTTAATGTTTTTTTTCTTAGTTTGTGCAGGTTGATTTTTACAATAAACCCACCGGGTTCCTTAGGTCTCATTGTCTAATGTTCAGAACTATATGAAGCAGTTCCGAGGAGGGCATCTTCTGCACCTTTGAGTGGCAGTTCCTCCAGATAGTTTTAGAGACCTAGTCGCACAGATGACAACAGGAGTCACACAAGCTTCTGTGTGCCACACGTGTGAAATCTCAGTTTCATGGTGTTTGCATTTGCTGAGTTTTTCTACCTTTTTGATTGAGACGAATGGAAAGATCAATGAGAAGACCTCTTGCTTCTGTAAACCAGGCTCCAATAGTACCACTGGTGTTCACATCCATATCGTGCATAACGGTGGTGATCTCTACCTCCACTATTATTGAGTGATTGTGAAGCTGAGTCTCTTCACTTTACTTTTCTCTGGCTGACAGCCTTCATAGTCAGTGCCCAATGGGCATCCATATTCTGGACATAGTATAGCAGTGGGCTGTGGCTGCACCTCATGCTGCACTGAAATAAGCAAATTTGGACAAATAACTAATGAATCAATATCCTAGGTATCAGATACTGTATCAAGTAAACCTGGAATTTGCAACCATAAAATAAGACTAACATGGAAAGAAGAACTGACACCCTCAACCAGTTACTGCTCACAAAATCAGTCACCCATTATTTTATGTCAGGTCGCAGACTAGCTACAAACTTAAAGATATACTCTTATAATTCCTTAATAAACATGACAAACAGAGGCATCCTAAGAGTACATGTATTTGATTCCCACCACTGTTTCTTCTCCTATTCCTCTTTCTCTTTCACCTTCACCAATGGAGCTGCTGCCACTGTACGGCCTAAAGCAGTGTTTCCCAAACTCGGTCCTGGGGACCCCCTGTGGCTGCAGGTTTTTGTTCCCACCAGATTCTTAATCAGTGACGACACCTGATAACAGTGAGCTCATTTAATTAGCTGGGATTTTTCTTTCTTTCATTCTACATTCAGAAATGCAGAGCACCAGGATTTTTACATTTATAAAACATTTAGAAATATTTCTGCTTTTGCTATTGATTTAAATGGTTAAATCTTTAGTTGATTTCATTTTATTTTGCCCTTTCTCTGTGCAGTTTTTCCCCTTCATTGTATCTTATTATTGACAATTAAAAATGAGCAGAGCAGACACCCAGACAGGCAAACAACACGGAATAGTCAAAGGCTGCAACTACTTTTACGTCAGACCCACTAATTAATAAATAATGAATGAATTAAACAATTAAAACACCTGAAAAAGTAGAATGAAAATAAAGATGAAAATATTGTTAAAAAGAAAAAAATACATTATTCCCATATAACTGCTTGGTACATTTTAATATATATATATATACTGTATATATATTGTGGACGCGGCCCGGACACAGACAGGCAGACATGTTGTTAAACACCACCACACATTTATTTACAATACTACATACAATAATTTCAAGTGCACACACGAACCTCCACACAGTCCTGGCCACACAATGCCTTCCTCTTCGGGCCGCCTCCACTCCCTCTCCTGCTTTGTCCTGCTTCCACCCAACTCCAGCCCCGAATGAAGGGAGACGGCCCCTTTTATTTCATCCCGGATGGGCTCCAGGTGTTTCCCGGCACTCCTCCCTGGACACGCCCCAGTGTGGCGGAAGTGCCGGCTGTTCTCCCAGAAGCTCTCCGGGTGTCCCTGCTCCTCTTCCCCCCAGCACTTCCTGGTGTGGCGGAAGTGCTGAGGTCCAGGGTCCCCAAGGCATTGGGGCGCCCCCTGGCGGTGACTACGGGTCCCTACAGGGTTGGGCTTCCAA
The DNA here is from genome assembly GCA_026402145.1 of Polypterus bichir lapradei. Lineage (NCBI taxonomy): Eukaryota > Metazoa > Chordata > Cladistia > Polypteriformes > Polypteridae > Polypterus > Polypterus bichir. Next base: position 49,511,602 of record JANRMT010062857.1, on the reverse strand, counting down.
GTCCTCTACCCGTGGCCCCCAAAGCAACCAGGGTGGCGGCCCCCACATGATCCAGAGCGGGCGTAGACCCTCTTCCGGTCCTTTAAGGCGTCCCGGCCGGGTCGTTGCCCCTAGCATCCCTGACAATATATATATATATATACATATATATTGTCAGAGGTGGCTGGGGTGGCGACCCGGCCGGGACGCCCAGGAGGACCGGAGGAGGGCTTGCGCCTTCCCCAGACCATCTGGGGGCGACCGCCCTGGTTGCTTTGGGGGCCATGGGTACAGAGCTAAAAAACAGAAGCTGGTTGGAACAAAAACCTGCAGCCACAGGGGGTCCCAAGGGCCGAGTTTGGGAAGCACTGGCCTAAGCAGTTGTCTCATTTTTAGTTAAGCTTAAGTTTAGGCTCGGGTTCACCTTTATTGCCACATATACACAGTGCCATGCATGCACATTTCAGCAACTCCTAATGGGCTTGATTGAGGTACGTGACAACCCTCTCAGGCAAGAGGGGGCACTGTCACTGGCATTCTCTTCTCCTCTCCCTGCAGTACTGAGAATCTGCCAAGTGAGGGCACTTGGACCCATACCTTCCTGTTCATATAATATAAGAAGCCTGGCTGCACAGAAGGAGGTGTCATTTTCAGGCAGAGCAGACCGTCGGATGAACCTCCAGTGACAGACCCTGATTTCCACAGCAAGGAGATGAATGACATTTGTTATTTAAATTGCCTAATTTGTTGTTTATTGAGACCAAGACGCATATTTTTTTTGCTGGACTCTCCTCATTAATCAGGATGACGTGGATGGTGTCCCAGCTATTCCTCCGCTTTTACGACCTGTCATTTCTATATCCAGCTACAACAGTCACAGACCATATTGAAGAACCAGTGAAGAGAAATGAGTCCCTGGACCCATTTTCATTTTATGGAGCCTACACCACACTCCACCATCTGACGTAAGCGCTGTAGAACTAATCTTTCACTGAAGGCTTACTCTTACTGTGACCCATCACCTTGCAAGGTGGACAGTCAGATACTCACCGTTCACTGAATTCCTGGTCCCTCCATGGCACATTAGTCAGTGGGTTTGGGGGTGGCTTGGCCTCCTCAGCTATGAATCATATAAATCATATAAAAATTCATACAAGTCATACCAAAAATCATATAAAAGTTTAGCTGCAAAATTCAGTTTTTCATGGACAACAAGATCATAATAGCAGAACCATCCCAAATTGTTAACAGCTTTGTAGACCAAGCACTTCACAAAGTTTACAAAGGATTAGGATTCACCAGCTTAGGGTCATGAGGGCACAAGTCCTGATGGCGACAGAGTGGCAGACATTAGAGCTTTTTATTCCACACACAGGACGTTTTATGAATGTCCTATTCATGTGACCCACCTTTCAATCACATCTACTGTAGTGTCTAATTCAGATAAGAGATGAGATGTCACAGTCATATACAAATCTTCTTAAGCCAAGGCAAGGTCATGGCAAGCCTGAACCTATCCTGGTAGCACTGGGTGCAAGGAGGGAAACAGCTCTGAACTGGCACTCATTAGATGCAATCTTCTTTTCTTAGATCCCTGTGGTGTTGAATTTTTAATATGTGTTTGTTCTGAATTCCAAATACACAACGTTATAATCAAGTCCAACTTTTTAATCCAAGTCACTCTGTCAAGTTTGTCACCACCCTTGTGAGTTAACGATGTTTGGGAGTGTGTGATGAATACGATCAGATGACCTGGGCAACACAGGCCACACCCATCGGTAGCTGTCATCGTGTTTCTTTTCCTGTCAGGGATGTCATGTGACCACACATTAGATCAGGTGGTGCATGCACCTCTCATGAAACACAGCACCCCCAGTCACTCTGCTGCAGTTCAATTGCCGAGACTGTTTTCATTCTAGACATGAGATGTGATCGCTCGGCCACTGTTTTCATGTGATCTGTGTCAGCGGCATGTGCGTCCATGAATCTCCTATAAGCCAAGGTACACAGCCGGGCCGCATCTCCATGAGAAGGAGTCCAAGCCCAAGTACAGGACCACCATGACCTGCACGTCCTGTTCATGTGTCATGTTGCGTATGTCATGGCACAAGCTGTTGATTGAGACCAAGATGAAGCCTTAAGGGCTATTGAGTAAGTTTTTCTGTGACATACAGACCACCCTTAACATTTTTATATATAGAGATTAACACCCTCACACAAGTCCCTAGTATTTTGTTTTTTATGCTCTCCATTTTATGGAGAAAATGTGATCTTCATGAAAACGAGACTTTTCCAGTGATTTTATGCCATAGCCTTCATTTACATAACCTCAGTGAGTCATGACATGTTGTGTGATCTCTAATCATGTAGTCTGAAATCCAAGGTGACTCTGTCACTCCTGTCAGTGACGCACCCCAACAGAATCAAACAAGTTAAATGGTAGGGGTGGCTTGATCGTGTGCAAGAGCTGACCACCAATGACTGCTCACTTAAAAGTACAATGAATACAGAAGGGACTTGGGTGTGTTGGATCACACAAACAGTAAAAAGGCTTGTCTGACTAATGCCTTGTGTTTGTTCTACCACAGCAGAACCGGAGAAGGAAAATATCTGGAAAATCTTTGTACAGCACTGACTCTGCCAGACAGCACAATTATGGCCATCAGAATATGGAGATTTTGGTATTGTGAAACTGATCTTCAGAGTCGTCATGGAGTCATGTAGATTGCCATCTCTTCTCATTTCTACTTCTGTAATCTGAACATCCTCAAGAAGACAAGATCCAGCAATTGAATTCATTGTGTTTGACATCCCCTCGGACTAGGAGTCATGTCATTTAGTGCCAATTTTAGCAGATACCATAGAGGCAAGAAAACACCTACAGACAGACTTGTGAAAAGGATTTTCAGTTTAACGTATATGAATATAACAGGAAATACAATTATTATACCATTAAAATAATCTCAAAAAGTGAGATGAATACAAGAACAATAAGAAATCTGACACTTCAAAAAAGACATAACAGCACCAGAAGTGCAAGCAAGTAAATCCAGGACCTGTCCAACTCTGAGAGTCCCATGGGGTTAACCTCTCAACAGTAGACCTGAAAAAAGAGGACGGCATGGGGACCTCATTCAGGTTGTTAAAATTCCTAAAGACAGTGATAAGGTTGACCCAGCAGAATTCTTAGAATTAACTAGTAAATATTACAGTCATGAAAATTAAGGGGACATGCATTAAAGTTGGACCCCAGAAAGTACAGAAAGGGTTTATTTGAGTAAAGTGTTGTAGGAATTCTCCCCTCCTCGAGCCGCCACCTTATTATGGTGGAGGAGTTTGTGTGTCCCAATGACCCTAGGGGCTCTGTTGTCGGGGGCTTTATGCCCCAGGTAGGGTCACCCAAGGAAAACTGGTCCTAGGTGAGGGACTTGACAAAGAGTGGTTCAGAAAACCTCCTATGATGCATACAAACATTGGATGGCATTTTCCCTCACCTGGACGCAGGTCACCGGGGTCCCCCTCTAGAGCCAGGCCTGGAGGTTGGGCTCGATGGCAAGTGCCTGGTGGCCATGGCAACATGGGTCCCCCTTCACATGGGCTCACCACCTATAGGAAGGGCCAAGGAGGTTGGGTGCAGTGTGAATCGGGTGGTGGCAGAAGGCGAGGACCTTGGAGGTCCGATCCTCGGCTACAGAAACTGGATCTTGGGATGTGGAATGCCACCTGTCTGAAGGGGAAGGAGCCTGAGCTAGTGCGCGAGGTTGAGAGGTTCCTGCTAGATATAGTACAGGCCAAAAGTTTGGACACACCTCCTCATTCAATGTGTTTTCTTTATTTTCATGACTGAAGGCATCAAAACTATGAATGAACACATGTGGAGTTATGTACTTAACAAAAAAAGGTGAAATAACTGAAAACATGTTTTATATTCTAGTTTCTTCAAAATAGCCACCCTTTGATCTGATTACTGCTTTGCACACTCTTGGCATTCTCTCGATGAGCTTCAACAGGTAGTCACCTGAAGTGGTTTTCACTTCACAGGTGTGCCTTATCAGGGTTATTTAGTGGGATTTCTTGCTTTATCAATGGGGTTGGGACCAGCAGTTGTGTTGTGCAGAAGTCAGGTTAGTTGGACGATCATTTATTTTTCAACAGGACAATGACCTCAAACACACCTCCAGGCTGTGTAAGGGCTATTTGACCAAGAAGGAGAGTGATGGAGTGCTGTAAATGGTCATGAAAAGAAAGAAAACACATTGAATGAGGAGGTGTGGCCAAACTTTTGGCCTGTACTGTATAGTCAGGCTCACCTCGACGCACAGCTTGGACTTTGGAACCAATCTCCTTGAGAGGGGCTGGACTCTCTACCACTCTGGAGTTGCCTCCGGTGAGAGGCGCCGAGCGGTCTGGAGTACCCTCCCTTTTTGGAGTCCCTGGAGGGGGTGATAGAGAGCATACCTTCTGGGGACTCCCTCGTTCTGCTGGGAGACTTCAATGCTCACGTGGGCAATGACAGTGAGACCTGGAACCTGGACCTGTGTGATTGGGAGGAATGCCCCCCACTCAGATCTGAACCCGAGCGGTGTTTTGTTATTGGACGTCTGTGCTCGTCATGGATTGTCCATAACGAACACCATGGTCAGGCATACGCGTGTTCATATGTGCACTTAGTACCAGGACACCCTAGGCCTCAGTTCGATGATCGACTTTGTGGTCATGTCGTCGGACTTGCTGCCACATGTTTTGGACACTCGGGTGAAGAGAGGAGTGGAGCTGTCAACTGATCACCACCTGGTGGTGAGTTGGCTTTGATGGTGGGGGAGGATGCTAGTCAGGCCTGGAAGGCTCAAACATGTTGTGAGGGTCTGCTGGGAACGTCTGGCAGAGTCCCCTGCCAGAAGTAGCTTCAACTCACACCTCTGGCAGAACTTCGACCACGTCCCGAGGGAGGTGGGGAACATTGAGTCCGAATGGGCCATGTTCCGTGCCTCTATTGTTGAGGCGGCTGACCGGAGCTGTGGCTGTAAGGTGGTTGGTGCCTGTCATGGTGGCAATCCCTGAACCCGTTGGTGGACACTGGCGGTGAGGGATGCCGTCAAGCTGAAGAAAGAGTCCTACAGGACCCTTTTGTCCTGTGGGACTCCACAGGTGGCTAGCAGGTACGGCAGGCCAAGCAGAATGCGGCTTCGGTGGTTGCTGAGGCAAAAACTCTGCCTTTGGAGGAGTTTGGGGAGGCCATGGACAACGACTTCTGGACGGCTTCGAGGAGATTCTGGTCCACTATCCGGTGTTTCAGGAGGGGGAAGCAGTGCAGTGTCAACACCGTATATGGTGGGGATGGTGCGCTGCTGACCTTGACTCGGGATGTTGTGGGTCGGTGGGCGGAGTACTTTGAAGACCTCCTCAGTCCCACTAACATGCCTTCCAATGAGGAAGCAAAGCCTGGGGACTCGGAGGTGGGCTCCCCCATCTCTGGGGCTGAGGTCACCGAGGTGGTCAAAAAACTCCTTGGTGGCAGGGCCCCGGGGGTGGATGAGATACACCCGGAGTTCCTCAAGGCTCTGGATGTTGTAGGATTGTCTTGGTTGACACGTCTGTGCAACATCGCATCGACATTGGGGACAGTGCCTCTGGTTTGGCAGACCGGGGTGGTGGTCCCCCTCTTTTAAAAGGGGGACCAGAGGGTGTGTTTCAACTACAGAGGGATCACACTCCTCAGCCTTCCTGGAAAAGTCTATTCAGGGGTCCTGGAGAGGAGTGTCCGCCGGATAGTTGAACCTCGGATTCAGGAGGAACAGTGTGGTTTTCGTCCTGGTCGCGGAACAGTGGACCAGCTCTACACAATTTTTCCCACCCAGTCTAAATGTGTTTTGTTGACTTGGAAAAGGCGTTCGACCGTGTCCCTCGAGGTATCCTATGGGGGGGTGCTCCGGGAGTATGGGGTACCGGACCCCCTGATAAGGGCTGTTCGGTCCCTGTACAACCGGTGTCAGAGCTTGGTCCGCATTGCCGGCAGTAAGTCGAGCCCGTTTCCAGTGAGAGTTGGACTCCGCCAGGGCTGCCCTTTGCCACCGATTCTGTTCATAACTTTTATGGACAGAATTTCTAGGCGCAGCCAGGGTGTTGAAGGGGTCCGGTTTGGTGGACTCAGGATTGGGTCACTGCTTTTTGCAGATGATGTTGTCCTGTTTGCTTCATCAGGCCGTGATCTTCAGCTCTCTCTGAATTGGTTCACAGCTGAGTGTGAAGCGGCTGGGATGGGAATCAGCACCTCCAAATCTGAGACCATGGTCCTCAGCTGGAAAAGGGTGGAGTGTCCTCAAGATCCTGCCCCAAGTGGAGGAGTTCATGTATCTTCTTGTTCACGAGTGAGGGAAGAATGGAGCGTGAGATCGACAGGCGGATCAGTGCGGTATGCACAGTGATGTGGGCTCTGCATCGGTCTGTCGTGGTGAAAAAGGAACTGAGCCGTAAGGCAAAGCTCTCAATTTACCAGTCGATCTACGTTCCTACCCTCACCTATGGTCATGAGCTATGGACGAGATCGCAAATACAAGCGGGTGAAATGAGTTTCCTCCACAGAGTGTCTGGGCTTTCCCTTAGAGATAGGGTATGAAGCTCAGTCATCTGGGAGGGGCTCAGAGTAGAGCTACTGCTCCTCCGCATCGAGAGGAGTCAGATGAGGTGGCTCGGGCATCTGATCAGGATGCCTCCTGGACACCTCCCTGGTGAGAGGCCCCAGGGAAGATGTAATCATTGCCTGAAGAAGGGGCCTGAGTGGCCTCAAAAGCTTGCATATTGTAATCTTTTTAGTTAGCCAATAAAAGGTGTCATTTTGCTTGGCTTTTCTCTTTTAGATTAGTACATTTTTTGCTGAAGTTTTTCACTGAAATGTCTTTTCTTTTTCCCGAATACTAACAGGACATTGCATGATACAGCCAAGCTTAAGACTGGAGGAGTTTTGTCTATTCTAAGTCTGTACAACATTAGTCTCATCTGACATGTAGAATATTGTGTGCATTTTTAGAATCCATGACGCTAAACTGAAATGTCAGCCGGGGAGAGATTGAAGAAGCTAAACCTTTCTAGTTTGAACAAACAGAAATTAAGCAGCAACATGACTGAGTGTATAAAATTAAGGAAGAAGTTAGGTAACAGCATCTGTCCTCTGACAAGTCTCTCACCAGGGGAGAAAATATCATCGACGTTCTGCTGTTCAGCCAAACAACATTCTCCCCCCTGCCTCCTGCCCTCAATCACAGTCTCTCCCTTCTCCCTCACATCCCTCCTACCCCAAACAAAAAAACACGACAGATGGATGCAAGTGGCTTTGGAAGAAGTGGAAGCAGCAGCCATCAATCACTTCTATGATGATGGCACTTAACTTGACCAACCTGTTTCTACTGGCCAGTCATTAGAATGAAGATACGAAACTGCCAATCTGTATTGTATTCTCCACCGCCTCTCTGCATTTACGTGGGCTGGTTTAATTTTAATAACTATAATAATTCTTTACGTTTATATTGTGCTTTTCTCAATACTCAAAGTGCTTTACATAGAGAAGGTGGAGCCACTTCAACCACCATTAATGTGCAGCATCCATGGCAGCCATTTTTCTGCCTGTACGCTCACCACACATTAGCTGTTAGGCGGTGAAGGGGTGAGAGACAGTTAGACAATTAGAGACAGGGGATGATTAGGGGGACAGAATAACTTTGCTATGGTGAGCAATTTAGTCAGGACATCAGGATACACTCTACTGTTTACAATGGATGCCCAGGGATCTTTTATGAGCACAGAGAGTCAGGACTCTGTGGTTTAACATCTCATCTGAAGGATGGTACCATTCTGACAGCACAGTGTCCCCATCACCACACAGGGGCATTGGGATCCACATTCAGACCGTAGGGTAAGCGCCCCCTGCTGGCCTCACCAACACTTCTCTCAGCAGCAACCCAAGCTTTTCCTCATTGGCCTCTCACCCAAGTACTGGCCAGGCCCAATAAGGCTTAGCTTCAGCTTCTGAAGTGCAGGTGGAATGGCCGCTGGTTTTAGACAGCCAATCACATTCATCCCCTGTACGTCTCCTCTTTGACACAGAGGATGACAAGCTGGGTTTTTGTCACAGATGGATGCCATTTTTGCTGAGGTACGAGGGAGGATGGAGGTTTCCTAGACAGAGGAGAGGCCTTTGCCAGAGAGGCTAGCGTTTGGTTTGAGATTGAGAGGTAGGATGGGGTTTTCTGGGAGGGAGAAGAGAGTTTTGCTGGATGTAGGAGGATGACCTAAAATGGAGACGGTAGTCAGTAGATAGATGCTAACTGGCACTTTGAAAATAATTCAAGAATATGGGAATACAGCTGAGTTCTGGGTAATGGTAAATTTCATTCAAATATTACAAATAAATCTTCATACAGCAAACTGTACACACATTAAATATGTCACCACATACAACACAACAACACCCCATGACTCTTCGAATGTCGACTTACAGATAGTTGTGTAAAGCTAATTGGATTGGCAAGTTGTATTTAAAAGCATTGAGACTCACCGGGCATCGAATTCCAGTTTCCCATTTTCAGAGCCTGTGGACGGCCGACTGCTGACTCCTTCGCTTTTCTTCTTCTTGGTGTTCCTGCCTGTGAAGGAAAAAGAAAAAGCATGTCTGCCAACTTAGATTAAGTGAAGGTCAGATCAGTGAGATGAGGAGTGATGAACAGAACAGCAGAGTTTTGTTTCTTATTCACATTTGTGAATCTGCACCAGAAATTTCTTTTGCATTAGATTTCATAATTTAAAAACGTAACACCCAGTAAAATTAGTTTTTTTGGTGGGGTGGAAAGAAAGTAATATTTCACCCTAAGGGTTTTCCTTGACCAAAATCACCGTCTCCTTCTTCAGCCATCCTCCAATACTCCTGCTGCCACCCCAATCCTCAATGGCTCCTTCCATGTTGCTCCTCATGCTCTTCTTTGCCTGGAGAGCTGCACGTTCACACAACTGGGTCCACCTCACTCCACTTAATTAGGGTCAGAGATAACATCATCCATGCTTACTTTATCCGACTCTGTAAGCTGATCCAAGCCGGGAGCTTTCCAGAGACAAAGAGATTTTAGCAGCAGCATTAAGACGCCTGAGAAGCACTTGCAGGTAACTAACTGCTCCATAGCTGCTCCACGTTTTCTGCATTTTGGACCAGAAAACATTTTGCCTGTAGTAGGAGACAAGACGATCTTCTCATTGCTTCTCCTGAGGCTCTATAATGAAGCTGGGGTGGTGTAGCATAAGACAATGATGATATGACTGAGCAACAGGTACCGTGCAGACAACGACAAAGAGACGGTGACTTTAAAATGCGTTCATCAAGAACATGGGAGACAGATGGAAACTTGATAGGGGTAAATTTCACACAAACAACAGAAACAGAACAGCAGACACGTGGGGTAAGTAACCAAGTAGCGTGGTAGACGGTAGGACTTTAGGGTTCATCAAAACTCAAATTGGTGTTGTTTTGGAGGAATTAGTCAGATAGAAATGGCAGGCTATGTTTGGCTGAATGGCCTGATTGTGTCACACTGCAACTGCCCAAGTCATCCTGCCTCGTGAAGACAGCCTGGCCACCGCTGCCCACCTGCCGCCACCTTGTCTTCGCACAGCCATGCTGCCACTGCCACCAGAACCAGAGACACCCACCCTTCAGCAATTTGAAATTGTAAACATGGAGGCAGCTTTATTTTCAAAGCTGTGACTTAAATTCCCTAAACTTTAATTTTACAGGAAAGCTATCGCTAATTATAAACACATGATGGATGGTACAGTATGCGATAAAACTAATCCAAAGAGTGAGTCACCTCCTGGAAAGAGACCCCCCCTGTAATGTTCCACCATCATCCTTCATCGTCCGGGCATGAACAGAATTTTTGGTGTTGTTGTTCATTGTGTTAACCCCAAATAATTTTCTGGATGGTATTCTGCTGCCATCTAGTTGATGAAATAACATCATGCTGCAAAAAAAAAATCAGTTTTGACACTCAAAGCTGACTCTAAGGTAACTTATCAATATTCATGAGGGGGCGGAGACTCCAATGGAAAACAGAACGGCAACCGAAAAGTCGGAAAGGCAGTTTTAGAACAAACTGAAATTGAACCATTGCTCGATTTAGTGATGTGAATCGGTCATCAGACGTTCACATGGAAAGTGAAACTGATGCGTGATAGAGCCCGGTACGACCGAACCGCAGTGATATGGCTGGTGAACTTGGTCATGTGAAGCTTCACTGTGGTGTGACAGTAGCTGTGTGACAAACAGGCAAAATAATGGCTAACAAGTGCAAGAACAAGAAAGATGTTAGCTCCCTAAGCACTGTGCACAAGGCAGCAACTCTCAATGTTCATTTCAGAGGAAGTGTAGAAGTCGCTAAGCCTCGCTTTGGTAGCCTACAATAACACGAGGGGCCCATTGATTGAGCCTGTCAGGTGCTGACATTCTCCTCTCTCATGTACAAAATCCACAATTTGAATTTAATATCTGAAACAGATTTATATGAAATGTAAAAATATGCCACCGTTTCAATCAAGAATGCTGAGTTGCTTTAAAGGGAAATAACTCGAGAAAATGGAATTGTTGGCAGCCCACTGACTGACTAAAGATGTGACGAGGAGAGAACAAGCAGTGAAGAGAGGGAGTATAATTAAGGGATGAAAAGCCCTTATAGAATTTTTTCTTTAAGTTTCTAAACTGCAGTCCATTGATAAAGTCGGATGGCTTAAGTGGACAGAAAAAAATAAAAAAAAGCAAATCTGCAGCAGTTCAATGGGAGAGGACCAGACGCACCTGGGAATTCAGCCTAACATAAATGTTCTTACGTCATTCTTTTTTTTTTTTTTTAGAAAATTCTATGCGGTGGGTTACCATATCATTACACGTCACTCCAAGCCTGACTCAGGTTTAAATGTAATTACATCAAATTCTGAGCCTGAGTCACATTTGGGATTAATGCCACGGAGGACAGCGTATTGATTTCTACCAGCATACTTTCTGGTCTTCTTTTTGTCACCACTAGGAGGTGTTGCAGCCCCCTGAACCCCAGACACAACTTCACAGACTCAAGTCCTGAGTACAAATAAGAGGTTTTATTGTGTGAAATACCTTACAGAAGGTTTATATATAGTGAAAACTCAACCCAATTCTTATTTTCTCTCTTTCTTCTCCTCCACACCTCTCAGGAGAGCTTTGTCTGTCCTCCACTCTGACTCCAAATTGCCTGACTGAGGTGGAGCGGCTTCTTTTATCTTGGACCTGGGAGTAGAGAGGTACAGCCCTGTGGAAGCCCCACAAAATAGGGATCAAGGGTTCTTGTAGCACCCCCTGGTGGCACACATGCAACCTGACAAGACTGCCTTATGGGACTACAGCTCCCAGCATGCTTTGTGTGTGCCTGTACAGGTAGCATCACCCAGGGATGCTGCCACCTAGTGTATCGGGGGAGCATGTATTCCTGATAGGTTGTCTCCCCATGTCCTCCCAGCCAGGACGCTCACCCATGTGTGTCATCCGTCACATTTTACAGGTCTTTTAAATAAAGTAAATTAAATAATTCTGTTTCATATTGTCTTTGAGATTAATTTATCATTTTAAGTTAAAGTTATTATTGGACATTTTCACCCAAATGTAAAGTCACCCAGTAAATCGTTTACTTGCTTCGGTGAGTACACAGTTAATAATAAGTAAAGTAGTGAAGTCATATTTGTATCCAGTGTGCTCAGGTGTACTTATGGGGTTTCAACTAGCGATGCTGTGGTTGATCTTAATTGACGGATTTTCACTCCAAACGACTTGACTGGTGATCACTAAATTGGCCAAACTCAAAACACGACTTTTCAGTGTCTGCTTTTCTAAGCTTTATAGTATACCACTCAAAAAATGATTCTTGGCATATATATATATATCTTTTATAAAACTATTTTAAGTTCGCTCTACTCAAAACGTATGTTTTCCATGTCAACATATTATTTTTTATTTAAAATAACCTAAATGTCTCAGATATCATATAAACCTGTTTAATTTATGTTCAAACAACACCAATGAACATCTTTGTTTTAAACTAAGGCACTGGATGCCCAAACACGCATGTGCAGAAAAGTGCGTCGCATTGTCTACATCAGCAGAGCGCCATTTTTTTCCACGTGGGCGTAGAGTTTGGTAAGTGTTGGTACATGTTGCTGTCTGCTGTTTAAAGTTATTATTTGTTTTAAATGTATACAGTAATCCCTCGCTATATCGCGCTTCGACTTTCGTGGCTTCACTCTATCGCGGATTTTATATGAAAGCATAACTAAATATATAACGCGGATTTTTCGCTGCTTCGCGGGTTCTGCGGATAATGTGTCTTTTTACTTCCTGTATATGCTTCCTCAGTTGGTTTGCCCAGTTGATTTCATACAAGGGACGCTATTGGCGGATGGCTGAGAAGCTAACCAATCAGAGCACGCAGTTAAGTTCTCCTGACTGAGAAGCTAACCAATCAGAGCACGCAGGAGCTATGCAGTGTTAACCAGGAAGTCTCCTCTCGCTCATTCACCATCAACGTGTTTCGCTGTGTAAAGAGTTGTGCTCTTTAATGTTTATCTTTGTGCATAGTCAAGCCCTTCATTATGGCTCCAAAACGATCTGCTACTGCTTCAGGGGCTGTGCCCAAGCGCAATAAGAAGATGTTAACGATTGCCGAAAAGGTAAACGTTTTGGATTTGTTGAAGGCTACGATTCTTTTTATTTAAAAAGTAGGAAAGGAATATAAGATCTACGGCTGCAGTGTCCTTTCAACCAGGGTGCAAAACGAGTTGTAAGTGGATGTAATAAGGCAGTAGTCTGGATGGAATCTGCTTTAGGGATCTGGATTGAAGACTGCCAGAAGAAGAACAACGGCAGTGCTACACAATCGCCTGAAGTGGCTCCTTTACAAGGGCTGTAACGCTCTCCTTTGTTGTGCAGTAAAATTAAACTCATTGTTATCGGACAAGTCATCGTGTCATTGTTGGTGAGTAACCATAATTAATTTTCTTCTTATAGTGCTTAGTACATGTACGTACGTTTAGTGTCACTGTACACACATTTACTGTATACTATTTTTCTTGCATTGTACGTATTTATTGCTGGTGACCTGTCTATCGTAATGGCTGTAACATATGTGATATCGGAGACACTCAATATCTTTAAAATAATATTTAGGTTTTACTGTATATAAACAGTGTGTTTATATACATAATTTCAATGAATCTTACCTAATATCTAAGAGAATACAAAGGGATTATGCTGTATAACTCTGCGGGGAATATTTATAAACAGTGCGGGAGAGTTTATAAGGGCTTAAAATATATAAAAATAACCATACAAACATATGGTTTCTACTTCGCGGATTTTCACCTATCGCGGGGGGGTCTGGAACGCAACCCCCACGATCGAGGAGGGATTACTGTAAATATATTTTTGTTATTTTGTAATCTCAAATATAAATATTGAACATTGATATTCAGCTGTACTAGGTTACTGTTTATTTTTATTAAAAGATGCTTTTATTGGAGGTAGTGTTTGGTAAAAGGTGTTCGTACTGTGAGTGTTTATTTTCCTTTCAGTTTTATTTTCAAAGTAGTTTCTATTATGAACTTTCTAGCAGTAATTCCGTGACTCTTCTTTTTGTGGAACTTTGAATTATTTTCTCAAATATTTTGTCATTTGTCATTGACAGCAACTATTTGCCAATTTGCTCAGAGGCACATTTTCTGAGAACGTTGATGTATTTGAGAATTTTCCAACGTGTCATTGATGTTTTCTTCCTTGCAACTGTTCGCTAAAGGTAAACAGTTCTAATTAGACAAACAGAATTATGCATTTTTATGTTTAGGCAATCTGAAATATATTTAAAATGAGGGCTACGTGTATACCTAAGTTTTTTGGAAAATTTCAGACTTAGAGTAAATTTTACTAATCTGAATTTTATAATCCTTGTCAGTAAAATTTCTGTATAGTAACTAGTTTTAAGGAAAACAATATGTTGCCTTTGTATGTGGTTTTAAAAACAATGTTTTAGATGCCCTTCAAATATTTTCCTTGTCTTCATAAATAGAAGTATACCTCCTGCGATGGCTAAATACAATGCAGCATGCTTAGAGTTATTTTGATCTTCTTCTTCTCCTTTCAGCTGCTCCCGTTAGGGTTTGCCACAGTGGATCATCTTTTTCCATATATTCCTGTCCTCTGCATCTTGCTCTGTTACACCCACCACCTGCATGGCAAATATGAACGAAGTAATGAAGTGAAATACTTCATATAGAGTGGTGTGAAAAACTATTTGCCCCCTTCCTGATTTCT
>JANRMT010062857.1:49448998-49489640 GCA_026402145.1 Polypterus bichir lapradei | reverse complement strand
ATAATAATAATAATAATAATAATAATAATAATAATAATAATAATAATTTATTATTATTATTATTATTATTATTATTATTATTATTATTATAGTCAGTCATTTTCTAACCCGCTTAATACAGACCAGGGTCATTGATGAGGCTGGAGCCTATTCCATCTAGAATAGGGTGAAAGACTGGAACAAACCCTGCACTGGGAGCCAGTCCATTAGAGGGCAAATCCACACACACACACACTGGCCCCAAGCACACACATGGGCTAATTTAGGATCGCCAATTCACCTGACTTGCATGTCTTTGGACTATGGGAGGAAATCTATGCACACACGGGGAGAACATGCAGACTCCATGCAGGTAGGACTGGGACAGGAACCGTGGTCTCTTTACTTGCGAGGCACCAGTGCTATTACTGCGCCACCTTTATTATTACTATTACTATAATTAATATAATTACTGGCTTAATATCATTATTAAACTAAATTGTTACATTTATTTGAACTTCAGATAAAATATGACACGTAACATCCTCAAGTCAGCGCGGAGAAGTCTGTGTTCAAGGCAGAGCCAATGCTGGACAGGGTGCCAGTCTCTAGTGCCCTCTGACACAATGACATTAGCTGTAGAAGTCAAACAAACATGCCTGTCTTTAGATTATAGACAAAAACAGTTTACAGTCTCATGTTGGTTTCGTGTACAGGGCACAGTGGAATTTTCACTTGCCTGTGCCAGTCAACTCCCACCACGTCACACCTCTCTAGTGCCATAATTAATAAACAGGGCTGCCAAACCGGGAAGCTTCTGTCTTTCGTACCTGAAAAATCGCACAACACATTTATCATAGCCTAGCAGTGAAGAGAAAAGACGCTTTGAGAAACTCAGTAAGAGGTGTTTGGTATTGCGCATCCATTGGTAAAGACGCGCCACTGACAAGCTTATTTCACTTCTCCAATCCTTACAGTGCTAGAGAACGAATACAAAATAAGGATAACGGTACAGAGGAATCACAGAAAAGTGACAATGACAGTCTCCTGATCAGATGACAAATCAACAGGCAACCTCGCTTATCCCGAGAGGAGGTGACTCGTTTAAAGACGGCTGAATATGTCGCGTGTGCTGAAGTGTGGCGACCGTGAAGTGACATCGCCAGTCGGGCAGCCGCTCGCTCTCATTTACAGCGTCCTCACCTGCTGGCGCTCAGAAGGATCGCTAATCTCGAGGAGAATCCGCTGTCACTTCTTACAATGTCGGAAGCGAAGATTTATCCGCCGAATGCCGATCCTGGGAATCCTGACTCACTGTGCCACTCACCGCAGCCGCTCCTGTCTGCTTGTCACCTGCTGAGCCTCTGACTGTCCCTCTTCAGGCACCTTTCACTTTCATTTCTTTGATTTGGTTTTCATTTATGCTGATAGTACAAAGTTTGATGGGACAAATGCCATATTAGAAGGAAAGCTACAATGAACAATAATAATAATAATAATAATAATAATAGATTTGTCTACTGTTAAAACGTACATGCGGCACTATAAGTCACTACTTCAGGTGCTTTGTGCCTCACACCTCATTGCTGTCAGCATAATCGCCTGTATAGGCTGAGTTAGAAAATGGATGAAAGGATTAAAAAAAAAACACTTTTACGTTCCCGTTTGTTGTCAGTTCGTGCATTTAAGCTGATATACTCGATAGCTCACATCTTTATAGATGTTTTCAGATTTGTGTTATGCTGGTGAATTGTGACCGATGTGCTCTTGAGATTTATCAGGTGAAGACGACAGACGTTTCCAGGTGTGTTATTTCTCCTCTCTTTAATGAAGGTGCCGGAGAGTGCTGAATGTTCATTATAATATGAGTCAGTAAGAATTCCAATCGTATTCAACTTGCTCGTTGGGCCACGCGTGAATCGCTACGTGCTCCTTAAACTTCCTCTTGGTCGACAGACAGAGCACATTAAATTCACGTCATGACAGCACTCTGAACATTTATAATCCTAAGATTAACACTTTAGATGATATAATTGTGATGATGAAATGCATTAAAGCAATGGTGGGTAACGCCGACGGTCCTGGAGGGCCACAGTAGCTGCAGGTTTTTGTTTCAATCCAGTTTATTAATTAGAAAACAATGACAGGTCTTATTTACTTTAGTGGCTTGTGTTTCAGCCGTGTCCTGTCAGGTCATCCTTATGTTGTACAGTTCTGTTTTCCTTTCCAAGAATATCATTTAAATGATTTGAAGGCTAAAATGAACTGAATATAATTCCCAGGTCTTCATTTTCCTCTCTTCAGTTGCCTTCCAGTTTGAATGTACACTAATCCATATTTGAAGTTGCACAAAATATTTCTCTTTCTTCTAGACAGATGGGTTCACAACTTAGCAGTGCTTTTCAAGGTGGAGACCTTGAAATTAAAGAAATGTGTACAGCACACTCTATTTGAGATAGCTCAACAAACATCCTGACCAATATCTGTGAAGGAAGCGTGTGCCAAAATTTAATTAAATTGGTCCACTGAGAGCTGAGTTGTTTCCTTCGGACAGACAGACAGAGGAATGTCAGTAGTTGTTTTTTTATGTGCAAACACCCCTAAAAAAGAATCAAGCCCTGTAGTTTTTTGTCTTTATAACTGGGGAGACACTCTGCAGCCTTCTGCCTTCAAGTTCAGCCCCCCATGCACAGGTAATTCATGACATGGCTATCAGCAGTCATTACGATTTCTTGTTGAGTTTCTCCAATCTCCAAGCATCTTCTCTGCCCTTGCTTGGGAGAGTCTTCCAACATGGGAAATCAGTCAGGACCCCTGGCATGCTGACATGGCACAGAGCCACGTTGACCTGGCTTGTCATTGTGATACATAAGAAGATTGCTTTTGCCAGCCCATCCAGGGGCTGACGCACTCACACATATGGCTGATGAGTTTCTTTAATGGTTTGATTGTTTTGTTTTACCACTAAACCTCTCTGAGATGAAGGATATAGCAGTAAACTGTAGATGTTCTCCTCCACCTCCTCCTTTAGCAATATAAAGACTGTTGAAATGGTGGAGCACCATAGATACAACATTTAGGCTCAAGCTTGAGGCAGCTTAAAAGGTCACCATTTAGTTTGGCATAAGGGCCACCGGGCCCTGTCTACTGAAGCCTGCCTGTCTTTTCACTTGCTTTGTTTTGAACTTCTGTGAGTCGAGGATGTTGTGATCTCTAAAGAAACTGAGCAAGCAGGCTGTTGTTTGGAGAACATGGCAGCTGAGGCTTCCGACTCACAGAAGACTAATGAGCTTCCACAAGCGTTCAAGGCCTTAAATCTCAAGAAAACTAAGCAAGTCCTCTACTAGTGCATAAACCTATAAACGTTTCAAATGGCATTTACAGTTTATATATCAAGGCCCATCAATACCTTAGGTCATCAAGTTATAGAAACATCCATTATGTTAGCTTGTTTGAGCTACAGTACAGTAGAGTCTCGTTTATCCAACCTTCGCTTATCCAACATTCTGTATTATCTGACGTCCCACCACAAAAAAAAAAAAAAATGCATCAGTCGGCAACAAGAACTGCAAGTTGTGAGTGTGAGCGTAGTCTATTTTTTGCTGCTAAGTTCATTTTTTCAGTTAAATTTTTCTGTTGTTTTGTTGTAAAACATGATTACAGTAGATTATGTGGCCAGCCTTCTCTGGCGTGTGTGTGTGTGTGTGCGTGCATGCGTGGGGCTCTGTCACGTGTGTGTGTGTGTTTGTGTGTCTCTCTCGCGCATGTGTGTGCGTGTGTCTCTCTTTCTCTCACGTGCGTGTGTATCTCTCGCGCGTGCATGTGTATGTCTGTGTCTCTCTCTCGCGCTCTCACTCTCGCTGCCCAGGGAATGCACAGGGAGAGACTGAACACGTGCGGAAATCATCAGCGCGCACAAACCAAAAGGGAAACTGGCTTGTTCCTCTACTGAGTGTGTGGTCGTGAACAGAGGCAAAAGTTTGGTGAACTTTTTGGTCATAACCTGATTTGTAACCGAGCCACTGTATTAGGTTCGTAATGTGTAAAAGTATAACATAGTTTGACGTTTAATAGGCTTTTTCTTAACACCTCCCATTATCCGACATTTTTGCTTATCCGACGTTCTGCCGGCCCGTTTATGTCGGATAAGCGAGACTCTACTGTATATACTGTAGGAGTTTAAGAGTTGATTATTAAAGGCGGATGTCTGTGAGCCCAAGGCCACTTGCTTCCTTTCCCAGCAGTTCAGCCCTGTGCTGGCAAGTCAGAGACACTGTGTGTATGTGTGTGTGTGTGTCAGCGTGACTCTGTCTAATGGCGGAGCTGACTGACGGTGTTCACAGGCATTCACATTAGCACACATACATATATTTTAGATAGCATTTAAGTTTCTATGTCAGTGCTTCTTTATGAAGCATTATAATCATAAATCAAGTTACAGCAGAATGCATTAAACTGGTTAGATTTAAGCTATGTAAGAATTAATCATTTAAGGCTTGTGTTTTTTCCTTTCTTCCAAGCAGTTAGGAAGCACCATGCTTGTCCTCTCAAGTCTGTCCACAGCTTAGATCTGATCAGTGAATCTGTGTACTGCTACTTACAGGCACAGATGGCCTATGATTTTATCCTTAAGAGATGCTAGTGTAACAAGTAATCATTAATTGAGTTATTAATTGGGCAGTCCAGTTTTCAAATGTGGTTCCTCCTGATTCCAACTTAATGGTGAGAATTAACTCACCAAAAGGCCATCAATCTTTAACAGGCCAGCATTAGGGACGTGAGAATTAAGCAAGGGGTAACTGGGTGATGCTCACCTCCAGGTTGCAAGTACATCCTTTGAGCCAAAGTGACTGCTATGAGAAGATGGACTGGGAAAAAGATTGTTGTGGGGAAGTCTACAGGGCAAGGATATTGTTATGAGAAAGTTTGCAAAACCAGGTGATTGTTATAAGAAAAAGTATTGAGCCAGTGCATCATCATGAGAAACCCTGTAAAGCAGATGATGGGCAATGGAGTGAAGCGGGGATATTTACAGATATGAATTTTAATAAATATGAGGCTCGTCTAAAGCAAAATGCTCACTTCACTGAACTGAGATGGCCTTATGTGCTATGCAATGGTTTCCTATGCTGTACAATAAAGTCAATTCTGACTGCCTATCTGAAGGCTCTGCTTGTTTTATCTGGAGAAGTTTTCTCCATGACAGTACTTTGGATAAATAACTCATATCTTTACCTTGTCTGTCCAAAGCACATTGCTTTAGAAGTCCTGGCCCATGGATGTTTTTAAATCCAAACCTAAGAGCATACTCCTTCTTCTCAACAGTACATCATTGTTACTCAAGAATTACTTCTTCATAGATAATCATTTTTTGCCCGTTATGTATGACACTATTGTTATCTCTGACCATGCCCCTCTAATCATGGACCATTACAGATACCACAACTAGATACTCTTAGTTCTGAAGAACTGGATAAACCTCTGACAGTTTCAGAATTGCTAGGTGCTATAAACTCACTTCAAAGTGGGAGAGCAGCAGGACCTGATGGCTACCCAGTGGACTTTTATTTTAAAAAATTCAAACAAGTTAGCTCTACTATTATTAGCAACATTTACAGAAGCTAGAGATGACAAAATTGAACCTCAAACTTTTCGCCAAGAATTAATTACTGTCTTTCCTAAGAAAGGACTTACTGGAATGTGCATCAAAAAGACCAATCTCACTCTTAAATAATGACATTAAGATACTCTCCAAAGTTCTAGCTAGAATGATTGAGAAAGTGTTTCCTCCTGTAATACCACAAGACCAAAATGGATTTATTAAAGGTAGATACTTAACTTCTAATCTTTTAAGTTTGTTTAATATAATACAGTATATTCACCCATTAAATCTAACATACCAGAGATCTTATCATCTTTGGATGCAGAAAAAACATTTGACATGGTTGAATGAGATTACCTATTCACTACTTTGCAAAAAATTGGCTTCAGCCAAAATATATGTGCATGGATGAAACTACTTTATACTTGTCTAGAAACC
Source organism: Polypterus bichir lapradei (assembly GCA_026402145.1). NCBI lineage: Eukaryota > Metazoa > Chordata > Cladistia > Polypteriformes > Polypteridae > Polypterus > Polypterus bichir. The sequence goes on along the minus strand of JANRMT010062857.1, from coordinate 49,483,621 downwards.
TCAGTTCGTATTAACATTTTTTTTGGTGCCCACTATCACCATTGCTCTTTGCAATTAATATTGAGCCACTGGTTATTTACTTCCGAAATGCATCAAAGTTAAAGGAGATTTTCTGAGAAGGACTTGAACAGAAAATATCAGTATATGTAGCTGCTTCACCACCTGAGGCCACAGATCCGCCACGCCCTCGACCCTCTGCAGTTCGCATACCAGGAGAAGGTGGGAGCAGAGGATACCATCATCTGTATGCTACACCAATCCCTCTCCCACTTGGACAGAGGCAGTGGTGCTGTAAGAATTATGATTCTGGACTTCTCTAGCGCCTTCAACACCATCCAACCTCTGCTCCTTAGGGAGAAGCTGACAGAGATGGGAGTAGATTCATATATGGTGGCATGGATCGTGGACTATCTTACAGACAGACCTCAGTATGTGCATCTCGGGAACTGCAGGTCTGACATTGTGGTCAGCGGCACAGGAGCGCCGCAGGGGTCTGTACTTTCTCTGGTCCTGTTCAGCCAACATACATCGGACTTCCAATACAACTCGGAGTCCTGCCATGCGCAAAAGTTCACTGACGACACTGCTATGGTCGGCTGCATCAGGAGTGGGCAGGAGGAGGAGTACAGGAAGCTAATCAAAGACTTTGTTAAATGGTGCGACTCGAACCACTTACACCTGAACACCAGCAAATCCAAGGAGCTGGTGGTGGATTTTAGGAGGTCCAGGCCCCTCATGGACCCTGTGATCATCAGAGGTGACTGTGCAGAGGGTGCAGACCTATAAATACCTGGGAGTGCAGCTGGATGATAAATTGGACTGGACTGCCAATACTGATGCTTTGTGCAAGAGAGGACAGAGCTGACGATACTTCCTTAGAAGGCTGGCGTCCTTCAACATCTGCAATAAGATGCTGCAGATGTTCTATCAGACGGTTGTGGCGAGACGCCCTCTTCTACGCGGTGGGGTGCTGGAGAGGCAGCAAAATGAAGAGGGACACCTCACGCTTGGACAAACTGGTGAGGAAGGCAGGCTCTATTGTAGGCACGGAGCTGGACAGTTTGACATCCGTGGCAGAGTGACGGGCGCTGAGCAGGCACCTGTCAATCATGGAGAATCCACTGCATCCACTGAACAGGATCATCTCCAAACAGAGAAGCAGCTTCAGCGACAGACTGCTGTCACCGTCCTGCTCCACTGACAGACTGAGGAGACCTCACACTATGCGACTCTTTAATTCCACCCGGGGGGCAAACGTTAACATTATACAAAGTTATTGTCTGTTTTTACCTGCATTTTTATTACTCTTTAATTTAATATTGTTTTTTTTTTGTATCAGCATGCTGCTGCTGGATTATGTGAATTTCCCCTTGGGATTAATAAAGTATCTATCTATCTATCTATCTATCTATCTATCTATCTATCTATCTATCTATCTATCTATCTATCTATCTATCTGTCTGTCTGATATGGTACTCTATTTATCTGACCCACAAAATTCTGAGTCAGCAGTCCTAAAAGTACTACAAGATTTTCAAAAGATATCAGAACTCAGAAACTCAGAAAATCAATATGAATGAAACTGTGCTTTTTCCAGTGCATTCTCTCGCACATAATATTGGACTGGACACTTTCCCATTTATCTTCGGAGATCAGTTTAAATACTGTACCTATGGGTAAATATTACAAGTAAATATAAAGGTCTTTTTCAACTAAATTTTGCTCTCTGCATAGAAGAGAATTAAACAAAATGTGAATAGATGGGCTATCTTCCATCTCACATTAGTGGCGAGAATCAATGCCTTGGGAGGCACGGTGGCACAGTGGTAGCGCTGCTGCCTCGCAGTTAGGAGACCCTGGTTCGCTTCCCGGGTCCTCCCTGCGTGGAGTTTGTATGTTCTCCCCTTGTCTGCGTGGGTTTTCTCCAGGCGCTCTGGTTTCCTTCCACGGTCCAAAGACATGCAGGTTAGGTGCACTGGCGATCCTAAATTGTCCCTAGTATGTGTGTGCCCTAGAGTGGGCTGGCACCCTGCCTGAGGTTTGTTTCCTGCCTTGTGCCCTGTGTTGGCTGGGATTGGCTCCCTGTGACCCTGTAGTTAGGATATAGCGGGTTGGATAATGGATGGATGGATGTATCAATACTGTGAAGGTGATCATCCTTCCCAAGCTTCTTTTTCTCTTTCAAATCATCCCCATATACAGTATATTAACAAATCATTTTTTAAATAATTAGCTTCAATCATAACCTCATTAGTTTGGAATTTGAAACATCCACTCATAAAAAGGGCGACTCTACAACAACCTAAAGCAGAAGGGGACATGGCATTACCTACTTTTTAGTTTTATTACTGGGAGGCAAATATACAAGCTATAAAGACCTGGGGCCTCATGCACAATGTCACACGTAGAATTCACACTAAAACATGGCGTACGGACAAAAGTGGAAATGTGCATACATACAAAAAAATCCAGATGCATAAATCTGTGCGTATGCCAACTTCCACATTCTTCCACTACATAAATCCCAGTCAGCGTGAAAAATAACTCTCATGCACACGCCTGCCGCTCCACCCCAACTCCTCCCAGAATTACGCCTCTTTGACTATACAAATAAATATAAATAGCACCTTATGTTTTGCGTTCTGTGAAAAGACAATGGCAAAAGCATTGGAAAAAATAGAAGTTCAGCGAATACCAAGTAGAGGTAAGGAAAAACTTACTATTTGTTGGTTTAAGCAGTGATATAAACAACAAAAGGAAGTTGATGGAGTGACAGAGTGGTGGAGAAACTCGAAAGTACAGAAAGTCGCAGTGTGGTCGAAATAAATAAGAAGCGGTCAGATATCAAAGTCGCCATGAAAAGGTGAGTTATAGCCCACTGTCTGAGTTTCATATGGAAGCATATAAGGGTACAGAGAAAAGAAAAAAAACTGGGACACAGTGTGAAGCAAAGGTAGAAATTTCCACTTTAATCACGTAGTTTATTTTGTCATTAAAGCAGAACGTAATAAATCTTAAAATCATTTAATTCAATAGTCTCTCAAATCCTATTGTAACTAAAGTGGCATGTTAAATGCTTCATATTCTATGTGTTCTTCTATGTACTCTTATGTGTGTGAATCACTACATTCTTCTTAAACAGGTTTTCTTTTCCCTGAGAATTCATGATATTACAGCTCTCTGAATATTTTAAATACTAAGATGTATACTTGATATAATTTTCATGATGACAGAAAGCATGTATAAAACGTTGAGGCACATTGGCGCAGTGATAGTGACGAGCTGGCATCCTGTCCAGAGATTGTTCCTGCCTCCTGCAAGATGCTTGCTGTGCCATGCGTGACCCGCAATAAAATAATTTATTGCAGCAGTACTGTCTCTTTTAAATGTACTAACCCCTGATTCCTGTCCTTCCTTTTCTTTCTCCAAATAACCAATCTCCAAACAATCAGCTCTTTAATAAATGTCAGGCCACCTATAAGCTTAGAATGCCAATTCTTCAAAACTTTTAAGGAACATTGAGATATCTTCGTAGTATGTGTTTAATTATTCCGTCCGTCTATCCATCCAGTGTCATGCCAGTCCTAGCAAGCATACAGCGCGAGGCAGGAACAATCCCTCAACGGGGCGCCAACTCATCACTACCGCTGCAGGACCAATTCCTCACATATTTTGTCATTAACAATATACATTATTTACATGAAGATAAAAATGTATCTGTATAATGTAATATATATACTTTGCTGCATTTCATCTTAAAAATGATATCAAGCGCTCCAAGAAGACAGTGCCTGGAAATCTAAATTGACTTAGAAGCCAGTCATCATCATCTGTAAATATGTGCTCTCTTCTATTGAATTGAATTGAATTCCTTTATTGTTATTGTATGGTACAATGAGATTCAATAGGCAAATCCTCCATAAACTTATTTTCCTATAAAATGGTAAAATAACAACAACAACAATCACAATAATAATAATAGGATAAAAACAATGAAAAATATACGATATGAAAGCATAAGTTGCTCAGGTTGTGTAATATTACAACTGTAAGTTTACAGTGAGGTGATTGCACTTATAAGTACAAACAGTTCTATAAGGAGCACTTGATGGACTGATTGAGTGCGTTTAGAGTTCTTAGGATGAAACTGTTTCTGAACCACACGGTCCATACAGGAAAGGTTCTGAATTGTTTGCCGAATGGGAAAAGTTCAAATAGACTGTGCTCATGGCTGAGGCAGCGTGTGTTAGAAGCTGTATCCCAATATTTCTCCCCACTTTTGGCACAATCTGCTGTAGAGCTTTCCGATCAGCTGCTGTAGTGCTTTGATTTCACACTCAGATACAGTGGGTTAAAATACTCTGAGTTGTGCACTAATAGTAACAACGCTAAAGTGGCTATGGTATTTGGAAAAGTTTGGCCATTCGGTGCACCATTATATGGTTACAGTTTGATTACAATCAGATGCCTTGAATCAAAAAACAATGTGCAGTTAATTTCAGGGTATTTGATAAATCCCTGTCAGGGATGTGAATGTAAAAAATAAAGGGAAACCACACAGGAACAGTAGCACTTCTTTGACACTGGGTCTGCCAGTTTGCAAAACCGAGCAGAAAACTTGAGTATGCAAGGGATTGAGGTGGTGTGAAAATTTGTGTGGCTTTATGCCAAGTTTAGTTTATATACATTGTGATGTGAGTTTGGAAATGGGGTTACACAACATTTTTGTGCATACACACTGTTTATAAACGAGACCCCTGGACATTGAAAGAAATCGATGAACATATACATAAGCCTGGTCTGCAATAGAAATAAAATCTTGCAGTACTCCTTTATATTCCCTGCTCTGTGCCCCAAAAAATACAAATTATCATCAATACACAAATAATCCAACTTTCCATCAATCACTCAGAGTATGAAACCAATGGAGGAAGCACTTCAAGATAGATAAGCTTTTATCTTTTGCACCTCTACATGACAATCACCTTTTTCCACACTCTCAAACTTGCACAGTATTTAATGTTTGGAAAATGTCCAGGATTAAAACTGAGAGATTTGTACACAGATAATGTCTTTGCATCCTACAAACAATTAGGCTTCAAATTAAACTTTTCATCAACACAATTTTTCCACTACTTTCAAAATAGAAACTTTGCTAAATGGAACCTGCCCAATTTTCCTCACCTCCCAACTATTTCTATTCCAGAAGAAATACTGATCAGTGTTGAAGACTCAGATATCATCGCTACAATTTATAAAAACATTTTAAAGTAGCTTCCTTTCAAAGATCTGAGGGTACGTTGGGGGAAAAGATCTTTTCCTCTACTTTTCAGAAAAGGAGTGAAAGGCAGCCATGCACAGAATATATTCACACTCCTTATGCACAAAGCATTGAATCATTCAACTTAAAATCTTTTATTGAGCACATTTATCTCATTTAAAATTGTCCAAAAAGTATACAAGGCAAGATCCAACTTGTGAACGTTGCAATCGAGCTCCAGCCTCACTGAGCCACATGTTTTGGGTTTGTACCAAATTAACATCATTCTGGAAAAAAGTTTTTAAATGCCTATCAGACAGCCTTGGTGTCACAATCACTCCAAATCCATTAACAGCTGTGTTTGGTGGTCTCACACAGGGGCTTAAAGTAGACAAACAAACTGTAATTGCCTTTACCTAACTACTAGCATGTTGACTTATTCACCTTGAAGAATCCCAACCCACCTTTTTTAAGTTAGTGGTTAACCAATTCTCACTTAGAAGGCCTGCTCAAAACTTTTTAAAAATATGGCAGGATCTAATCAACAACCTTTTAGACTAAGCTTCTATTTCAGGGAAAAGGATAATCTTCCTTCCTTGCTCCTTTTAAAGATTTGCTCTAATTGTTGGCTCTACTCTCTTTCTGTTGGGTGAGGGTTAAAATTTTGGTTTGTTAAGTTTGCTTTGAATGTATGGAATTCTATTTGCTTGAAGTTTTATATACATATATATGATATACACATATGTAGTGTCACACATATGCGCATGGGAGACAGTTTATAGGCTTGAAGTGTGTGTTCCTGCCGGACCAGGGGTTGGGGCTGTCCTCTAATTCTTTCTCCTCTCTCCCTTCAGACCAACAGATGAACCTTTAACCCAATGCCAAATCCAGTCCTCAGAAGACAAGCCCCAACACTTCCTCATTTCGATTATTAAGATCACACCTCCCTCTGATGTCATTTCCAGTGGACAGAGTACCATTCTCCCAATTACATCACTTCCTGTCTAAAGACTATATATGGCAGCCATTTCTTGTTTTCTTCGGTTCTGTTTGGAACTCCTGTCTGTAAAGACCTATCACTCATCCACATTCTTTGACAAAATGGGGCGGATCCCCAAAACTTTGACTGTATTGTGCCTATTCTTTTATGTATATATCTCTCTATTATATAAAGAATCTTAGAACGAGACTTTTTTCTGGCATCGAGATGTGATCTTTTGAAGAGAGACAGACAGACACTTTGGAAGAGAGACAGAGAGAGATGCTTTTGAAAAGAGATCTTTTGAAGAGAGACACTTTTACATTCCGCGAGACAGGCACATCACATCATACTTACAACCTTTGTAAGCAAGTCCCATGATACACATGCAGAGCAGGTTAGAGATAATGGAAGTAGGAAAATTTGAAAATCTCAAACAAAATGACTGAAAAGATCACATTAGCTCAAACAAATGGAAAATTTCACTTGGTGAAATAACAGAAAAGCAAAAAGAGATTGCATAGCGTTTGAGGACAAAAGGACAGGTGCTGTACAGGCTTTTAAACGTTCGAAACGCCGCCTGATATACCGATCGTGCGGAACGATTGCAGCAGCAAGCCAGTAGCTGATTGAGCAAAGAGGAGGTAAAAAACACAAGTGTTACTTGTTTCCCAATATATCACCATTTAAGTGGGGTTTCAAAGGAGCGACTGCCTCACCTTGGTGTGCATTCAGCCTTACACTTCACAACAGTGAGTTGGAAAAATTGGTATGCGAGCGAAGTTCAGATCACACAGCAAAACTGCAGCAACAAGCCAACAGCTGATCGAGCAAAGAGTTCTTTTTTATTTTGGACACAGTGCAACTTTCTGAACTTGAACTTCAAAGCTCTTCCCCATGCTGTATCACTCAATCAACTTCCTTTTGTTGTTTATACCACTGCTTAAGCCAACAAACAGTATGTTTTTCCTTGCCTCCACTTCACATTCACTGAAATTGTTTTTTTCACGTGATTTTGCCATTGTCTTTTAACCAAACACTAAAGGAAAGGAGATAATTATATTGACTTGTATATTAAAATATGCAAAATTATGGGAGGAATCGGGGTGAGATCGCAGGCACGTGCGTTACTTTTCACACCGACCGGGATTTATGGAGCGGAACTGCGTGGAAGTTGGCTTATGCACGGTTTTGTGCATCTGAATTTTTTTTTGCGTACACACATTTCCACTTTGCCTATGCGTCATATTTTAGTGTGAGTTCTACGCACTGCGTTATGCATGAGACCTCTGGTCTTTAGAAATGCCAGCTATAGTGTACCCACTAGGCAGTCAGCCACTAAGGTAAATGTTTACTTATATTTACATACTGTCTTCTCCCACCTCTGTTTATCTGGAATTAACAAGGAGCTCTTAATTCCCAGGAGAGAAACCACAGGCAAACTAGCAATGTAAGCATTTATTCAATGTAATCAGACTAATCTAAAGGTATTACCACAAGTACAGACATACATACTACAGAAAGTAGACAACCTAGACTCTTGTGCTTGCACTGGTTTAATGATCTTCATCCCCTTGTTCACGTGCAATGCTTTCTTATGTTTTACTTAAAAATACAAACATTAGTCTCCATCATCCTATTATCCACACTGCCCTAACATTTTTAACCCTAAAAAATGAAGAATTTTGAAAATATTCTCCGGAGTTGTATATTTCTGAAGACAAGGGATTGGCATTATAGTGTAGATGGGATAAAACAGAGAATTTTTAAATTAGACTTATGCTCTGATTTGTTTGTACTGATTACATAGCCCTTCCCTGATTGTGTCCTGTTCATTACAATGTTTCATTCTGATTGGTCTCCCTTCTCTGAAGAAAACCACAAATCCAATAAATCTCATAGCCAGTGGGGTCAACATCCCTTCAAGGATTTTTCTGCAGATGTTACTATAACCAGTGTAGGTGAACATGTATGCAGTATGCATTTTTGGTTGTTTTAGTGTAGACAGACATACTTTCATAAATGATATGAAAATGCTAGAGTGGCAGACTCACAGAAGTTTATGTCAATCTCAGGTGTAAAGAAGAAGGACTCTCTTACTCAGAATATTGTCTGCTTTATATCTCTGTTAGGCTGGCCCAACCTTTGAGTGCGGAGTCATGCTTCCTTGTTATCCTATGAAAGCACTCAATTAACAATTATATTAGTTAAAAGAATGTACCATTCAAATGGATGTCTCTGTTCATCAAATAAAAACACAATCAATGCCTTAACCAAATCAAATGCAAATTCTAAAACAAAGACAAACTGTTAAACCAAAACCAAGTTATGCTATTCCAGTAATGTCACTTCAGCGTTTAGATATTTCACAACAAAGTCCATGTAATTCCTCATCTGGCCATGCTTCTATCATCAGAATGGCACAATTCGGTCAGAAATAATAAAAAGCTTTGCAAGTTCAAACATTTTCATCCATATGTCACTCACACACAGTCATTCCTTGTTTTCCAATTCGAATCTGTTCCTGAAAATGAGTTGGAAACTGAAAAATTAGATATCAAAAACTATTTCTGTAATTTTAAAAAGGAAACATAACAATGTGTTTCCACTCCAAATATCACTGTAACACCTTCTGTATATAACTATCACCTCTTGATTACTCTGTGATATAAAACAGCTTAGCTGTAAGAAGGGCCTCTTCACCGATTTCAGTCTCAGTAAACTTAAAACTAAATATGAAGGCAACAAAAATGGTGCATGTGTCTCTCTGTTACGTGTCCTGTTTCTGTCAATGTGAAATAAACCAAAGGCCTGTGAGTCGCCAGGTACAGACGGCTGTTTGAATTCCCAGCCACTGCTACTCCCTTTGAAATGTAGAGCTGATCGGTCACCAGAACTTACCTCTTCTGACTCTCCTGGACGTTCTCCCTCGGACACTGAGCTGCTCTCTTTTTACACACCTCTGAGAGTTTATGAGGTCTGACGAGGTTTGTTACTTGACAGTCTGCCAGTAGAGAGGATGTAATGTGAAAGTAACTTGCACACTTCACGCCAGAGTGTTTTTTTGTGTTACAGAAGCCGGCTTTAAGTTGTTGTTTCCTGTAAATCACCTGATTTGTCCAACTGACTAGGAGGCCCGTACTCATTTAATAACTGAGCTGCCTAGCATTGCCTGCTGCAGAATGTGGGAAGGGAGAAGACATCAACAAATAATACATCACCTTGCATGTGGATTTTTCACATTTCTTTGACTGAGGAAACATTTTTGAAAACATTTAAGTAAGAGACCAATATATCAATGTACTTCCACATGCCTTATTTCAAAGGTTAAAGTGAAATTTTCAAGATAGAAAGTGGCCTTTTCATCATTTAATCTGACTTGAGACTGTGAGATGTACCTGTATGACAAATTTCAAGAATGTGTGTTAAAAAACAAAGCAGTATATAAAAAAGAAACAGACAAACAATATAGCTTTGTAGATACAGAATGTCATAAAGTACAAAATAAGATGAAAACAGGTTTGGCAGAGTAAACACCATTTAATAGAAGACTTTTTACACTGCGTTAAGTGCAGGAGCCCTTCAGTGCTTCTCATAAATGGCATATGGTGTTCTTCAGGATTTCTGTATCAAATTATACCTCCAGTCATCTAGTCTTTTCTCATCTTCACCTTACAGGGACTGTGTGATGAGGTGAGACCAGATGTGACTTCAGTCTTTGGGCAGCACTTTCTCTGTTCTGGTAAGAGGAACAGATTTTGCTGCTATAAATGGTGCAACCCTCTCACCGATCACCCTAGTTTTCTGGTAAATTTGTACCTGCAAGGGACTTACGGAATCCACGTGCATCACAAGACAAAAAATGTAAGTAGACATTCCTTCTGCAGTGTCAATAATGTTTTACTGTTTATATGAAAAGGAAGGAGGAACAATTAGAGGAGAGTAGTAGGTATGGAAGAGAGAAGTGGTGTGAGCAGTTTTGTGGTGTTCCTTCATGTTTGTCTCATTAAAACCAGTGGTGTACAGGGACAAGTGACATTTACTCTCATTACTGTACTTGACTAGATTATGTAGATTATGAACTTAAATGCTTTTACTCCGGATAGTACATTATTTAGTAGAGTATTCAATCTCACCATATATTTTCAAGGCAGATCCTTAAAAAATGCACTTGAATGGCTATGTTTCATAATCTCCATTTCACGATGGCCATTTAAAATAAAACGGTATGCAAACGTTTTTTGGGCTCAGAGGTCTTGTCCTTATTGTACAAAGTGTTTTAGGAAATAAGGAAATGGCTCTTAAGTTCCTATTGGCAGTAAGTGCATATCAGGGTGTAATGGTTGAGTGTATTGGCCAAAAACTGAGTGTGTGCTATAAAATCTTCTGCTTTACACCCAGTCTGCAGTGATCCAGAAAGTATTCAGATACCTTAACTTTTCTCACATTTTGTTCTGTTGCAGTCTTGGGCAAAAATCAATTTAGAACATTAGAACAATCTAGACAAGAATAGGCCATTCAACCCAACAAAGCTCACTAGTCCTATCCACCTAATTCTTCTTAAAAAACATCAGGTTGAGTTTTCTTCTTCTTCATTCAGCTGCTCCCGTTAGGGGTTGCTAAAGCGGATAATCTTCTTCCATATCTTTCTGTCCTCTGCATATTGCTCTGTTACACCCATCCCCTGTATGTCCTCTCTCACCATATCCATCATAGTCCCTAAAGTCCTCCTGTTTACTGCACTACTTGGTCTCTTATTCCAAGTGTCTGTGGTTCTCTGTGTGCAAAATTTACCCTTCACATGTTTCCAACTGTGTTCCCGTGTTCTTGATGAACTCATTTTAAAATAACAGTCTCGATCCACTGGACTAATAACCTTCATAATTTTAAACACTTCACTCATGTCACCTCTTAATCTTCTTTTGCTTAAACGGTAAAGGCTCAGCTCTTTTAATCTTTCCTCGTCACTCGTCCCCTGTAGCCCTGAATCAGCCTAGTCGCTCTCCTCTGGACCTTTTCTAGTGCTGTTATGTCCTTTTTGTAGCCTGAAAACCCAAACTGCACACAGGACTCCAGATGAGGCCTCACCAGTGTGTTATAAAGACTTGAGCAGGACCTCCTGTGACTTGTACTCCACACGTCAAGGCGCTATATAACCTGACATTCTGTTAATGGCTTCTGAACACTGTCTGAACGTTGATAGCTTGGAGTCCACTATGACTCCTAAATCTTCTCATAAGGTGGACTCTTGATTTTCCAACTACCCATTGTGTAATCAGACCTCACATTTTTTACTTCCTATGTGTAATTCTTTACATTTAATTTACAGATCTGCCATAAATCGGCCCAAGCCTGTATGCTATCCAAGTCGTTCTGTGATTTAACAGATTTCAAATTATCTGCTAATCCACCTATCATTGGCAAACTTAACCAGCTTGTTACTTATATTTCTATCTAAATCATTTATAAATATTATAAATGATGAGCTCTCTGGTCACGTGTGCTTTGTGCTGACGTGTGCTTTGCAAACGCTAGAGGCTGTTGAGAGTTTTTGGTCTGTTCTGTGGTGTGAGATCTAAATAAAAAAAATACATTTTGCTCTTAAAAACTTGGGTTTTGGTTGCCGCTAAGGAACCGTGTGGGAATTTTTAAAGCTTTTTTCCCTTTAGAAGGGTTTTTTTGCTTTTTTCTCACCCACACAAGAGCAAAAGTAGCTGGGAGTTTGGAGTTGCACTTAGAAAAGTTACTTGTACTTATTCTTGTTATATGTATTTGAATTAGCATTGAGGAGTCAGGGTAGAAAGCAGCAGTAATTGATATCGGCATTTGTAAGCCAATAACTGCGTCATCGTAACAGCGATTCCTTAGTATATAAAGGAAAAGAAAAAAAGGCAGTGGCTGACTTCAAAGCAGTAAAAGGGGAAGGCTCAGCAGTGCGCAGATAAGCGGCTAGCGTTAAGACGCCGATCAGGCACAAGGGGCAGTAGGAGCAAATAAAGTAGTAAAGTTTTATTTATTTGTTTATTGTAGATTAAACCGTTCTTAGCAGTCCAGAGGTAGAACAGTTAAGCAGGTGACAGCGTAAGGGTTGTAGCAGGCGGCCGGGTCCCATGCCCGGCCGGGATGCCCCTGCTGCATATGTTCTTGGTGGCAGCCTCCTTAGGTGACGTTGGTGCCTCAGTTTTCCGCAGGGCTTCATGGGAGATGGAGTCCTCCACAGGCCTGTGGGGATCTGGGGTGGCCACCAGGGGGTGCTGCATGGGTCCCGGAGCCTTTGTGGACACCTCTACAGCCCCGCCCAGAAGTGCAATTGGCAACAGGTGATCAAGCACCTGGAGCACTTCCGGGTGTACTATAAAAAGGGCCAGCATCCACCACTCAGGAGCCAGAATCGGAAGGAAGAGGACGAGGTTGCCTGGGAGGAGTGGTGGTGCCAGAGGAGGGATTTGTTTGTGGTGTATTTAAGTGCTTTGGGACTGTGTATTGCCTGTGGGGTTCACGGGGAAGACTTTCCCCACAGGTGAAGAAAAATAAAAAGTCTTGTGATTTTACACGCGCCTCAGTGTGAATCTGTGCCGGGTTGGGCGTGTATATAGTGTCTTATTCACAGGGTCCATTAATACAAACAGTGCGAGTGGAGAGCTGATAAGTAAGAGGAGAGTAAAGTTAGGAGAAGAGAGAGGGAAAAGTAAAGTTAACCTCATAGAAAGACAAATAGCAGACAGCTGAGAGGAAGAACAGGACAGGAGCTTAAGCGGACAGAAGGTGTAAAATATCTGGAGCAGATCTTAGTGTTACCATTTAAGTTAAGGAGTAGCTGAAAGAAGAAGAAATTAAATTTTAAGAAAAAAAAAATGTTAAGGCAGCTTAGTAATCCCAAATCAAATGTTAATAATGAGGCCAGTGCAATGCAAGTCCTGTTGGACGTTGGACTTTTTAGATGATGGTTTGGAAGAGCCAGTTGTCCATGAGGGCCACATCTGCAAGAGATGCCAGCTGATCCAGCACCTCGAGCTCAGGGTCACTGAACTGGAGGAGGAGTTGGCTGACCTGCGTTGTAATAGAGAATTGGCCCAGGTGTCCTTTAGAGAGATAGTGTGCACACCCAAGGTGGCACGGGAGGAGATTCCAGACCAGACAGGTAGGAATAGGTGGGTCACTGTCACAAGGCGTAAGGTAAAGGGTGCACACTGTCCGGGGGCATCAACCCCAGAATTAGAAGTGTCTAACCGTTATCATAGTAATGTAAATTCTAAGCCAACATTTAAATGTAGAAGGAGTAACACATTAAAAATAGCTTGTCTTAATGCTAGAAGTATCAAAAATAAGGTAAGTGAGCTGGAGTCGTATGTAGCAGAGCATAATTATGATATTATAGCAATAATGGAAACCTGGCTAAATAACAAAGATGGGGATGAGTGTAACATATAGGGATACACATTATTAGGGAGGGTAGACAGAACAGAAAAGGAGGTGGGGTTGCTGTTTATGCCAAACAGAATTTAAATGTAAGATCTCTTCAGTTGGTTGATCAGCCCCATCTTAGTGAGGACGTGTGGCTTCGACTGGAAAATATTAAGGAAAGAGGTCTTATTTTAGGAGTGTGTTAGAGACCACCCAATTCAGACAGTAATTTCAGCACACATCTTTTTAGTAATGTCAAAAAGGCAAGTTTACAGGGAGATATTATAGTCATGGGGGACTTTAATTATCCAAATATTAACTGGGATAACCTTGCAGGTGGAGGAGCACAAGAGCAGGAGTTTTAAGAAGTAATCAGTGACTGTTTGTTAACACAGCATGTTAAAGAGCCAACATGGGGTGAAGCCAGTCTGGATTTAGTATTTAGTAATAATCAGGATAGAATTGAGGGTGTAGAGGTGATTGGACCACTAGGGTCACGTGACCAGAATGTAATACAATTCTCAGTATTTTGTAAGAGTGCAGATGCAAAGACTAAAATTGTTAAGTTGAACTTTGGTAGGCTAATTTTGAGCAGATGCGACAAAGTCTAAGTAGGATAGACTGGGATAAGCTTTTAAATGTGGAGACAGTCGAGGAGCAGTGGAACAGGTTTAAAAATGTAATGCAGGACAGATACAGACCTACATTTGGAATTAATAGGAAATTTTAAAAAGTCTGTTAAAAAGAAGCTGCAAAGGAAAAAACAGACGATTAAGACATATAAGACTAATAATTCCAAAGTGAATCATAGGATGTATGAGAACATGAGGGGAACCATTAAGAAGGAGATTAGGGAGGCTAAAAGACAGATGGAGAGGAATATAGCAGATAAGGCGAAAGACGACCATAAGAGATTCTTTAAATAGTAAGAGATCAGTCAAGGAGGAGGTCAAGTGCATCAGGAATCGTAAAGAGGAAGAAAAAGATACAGACAGTGAAATAGAGGATGCTTAAAACTTGCATTTTTCTGAGGTCTCCACAAGTAAAGAAGAGGATAACCTCCCAGTGGTAAATGAGACTAGTAAGGACGCTCTGACTGATTTAGAAATTATAGAGGGAGAAGAGCTGCTTAGAATAAATAGGCTGAAATCAAACAAATCACCAGGACCAGATATAAACCCATGACGCATTTTTATGAAGTCACTGTGCACTGGGGAGATTCAGAAGGTCTGGAAAATGGCAAATATTATCCTGATATATAACAAGGGTGACCAGGCAGATCCAAGCAACTATAGGCCAGTAAGCTTAACATGCATCACAGGAAAATTAATGGAAAGAAGTATTAAGGAGAAGACTGAGCAACACATGGCAAGGACAGGAGTTATTCTGAACAGTCAGCATGGGGTCAGAAGAGGGAGGTCGTGCTTTACTAACATGCTGGAATTCTATGAGGAGGCAACAAAAGGATACGATCAAAGTGGAGCTTATGATATTATTTATCTTCTGGACTTTCAGAAAGCATTTGATAAGGTGCCACATGAGAGGTTGGGCATCAAATTAAAAGAACTGGGAGTTCAGGGTGATGGTGTGTCAATGGGGGCAGAATTGGCTCAGAAATAGGAACTAGAATTGGCCGATATTAACAGTGGTGACCAGCAGGGGTCAGTGCAGAGGCCGCTGCTATTTGTAATTAGAACATTAGAACATTCAAACGCTTTACCTTATAAATTAGCTTTTAGGAATCCTGTACCAAACAGCATATAACAGAGACACATGCATTGCATTTGTCTTTCCAACAAATAGCAATACACAAGCATTAACACTGCATTTCAGCAGATGGCTTGATAGATAGATAGTTCTAATAAAAACAGAAACAGATAATAAATATAGAAACAAGGTAGAAGTTACTCTCACATTAAAAAAAAGAAAAGAACATTAGAGACCCAGTGTTTTGGCTGTGTAGAAAAATAGCTAATTTGAGCAGGCAGGAAACAAGTTATTAAACAAGCAGAGGATGTGTTCTTGTAGACCAAAAGTAATATTTAGGTCTGAGATATCACTAAAACATCGTATGTTGTTTGTGCCGAAAATAAGTAAGTCTCTTGAAGTGCTGAATGACAGGCTGTTATTCCAATAGCACTTGTGTGGTTTACAGTGCTAAGGGTTAATCAGTGTGTGTGTGTCATTCATAGGGCACTGTTGTGGTTAGGGTCTGTGTGTGTTTATCTATGTGTGTGTGTGTTCATCTTAAAGTGCAACAGTAGACCAACCCGATAACGAACTGGACGAGAACACTTACCCTTGAGAAAACAGGTAAAGGGTAAGTAGAGGGAAACACTACGATAATACAGAAGGCTAACTCTAGGAAGAGTCCTTTAGATAACAAACTTCTTCCATTTCACAATTATAGAGGCCACTGTGCTCCTGTATTCACTCAAAGCTTTACAAATGGTTTTAACTCCTTGTCTTGATCTTTGTATCAGCACAATTTGATGACAGATTTCTACAGAGAGTTCCTTGGACTTCATGCTTTTGGTTTTTGTCCTGACATGCACTGTGATTTGTGGACCTTCTATGCACAGGTACGTGTGTACTTTTCTAAATGATGTCCAGTCAGTTAATTTTGCCAAAGGTGAACTTCAGTCAAGTTCTAGAAACATCTCAAAGAGAATTAAAAGAAAAAGGATGAGCCTAAGCACAATTTGGTGTGCAAAGAAAATGGTCAGAATACTTGTAGGAATTAGAGATTTAAGTTTTTGATTTTAAAAACTTTGCAAACTTTTCTGGTCACATGTTTTCAATTTGTCATTATGAGTTATTGAGTGGAGACTGATGGTGCAAAAATAAGAAATGTTTTGAATGAAAATTAAATCTACAACACGGTAAAGTGATTAGAAACTGAAGGGCTCTCACATCTTTCTGAATCCACTGCATATACATATGACATAACTTTTCAAGATGCTGAAACTCTAGTTTCAGTCAGTTAGATTACTGTAACGCACTGCTCTCAGGACCACCCAAAAAACACATCAATCGATTATGAGTGCAGAATGGAGCTGCTAGAATCTTAACTATGAAAGGAAAATCTGAGCACATCACCCCAGTCCTGATGTCACTACACTGGTTACCTGTGTCATTTAGAATTGACTTTAAAATACTGCTGATGGTTTACAAATCCTTCAATAATCTGCTTCATCCTATATTTCAGAATGTCAGTCACTTTTACACTCCAAATCGAAACCTTATATCCTCAAATGAGTGTCTGCTTAGAATTCCAGGAGCAAAACTTAAAAGAAGTGGTGAGGCGGGCGGCCTTCTGCTGCTATGCACCTCAAATCTGGAATAGCCTGCCAATAGGAATTCGCCAGGCTGATACAGTAGAGCACTTTAAAAAACTGCTAAAAACTAATTAACTTGGCTTTCTCATAGCTTCATTTTAGTGTAACCCTAATATTCTGTATATGCATTGACATCATTTTTATCATGGCTCCACATTCTGTACTAACTCCTACTTTCTCTTCTGTTCCTTTTCTGGTTTTCTGTGGTGTCGATCTGCACCACCACCACCTGATCAAAGCATTGTGATGTCCCTACACTGATGGCTTGAAGGCCAGAGGTCCACATGACCGTCATCATCTAATTCTCCCACGTGAAGCTTGAAAGCCATGAGGACTGATTGATGTCAGGTAGAATGCCCAGTGGGGGCTGGGTAGTCCCATGACCTCTGAACCCCTGCAGATTTTGTTGGTTTTTTTTCCAGCCCTCTGGAGTTTTTTTTGTTTTGTTTTGTTTTTCTGTCCTCCTGGCCATCGGACTTTACTTTATTCTTTGTTAATTAGTATTGCCTAATCTTATTTTTATGTATTTTTTTCTTTCTTCATCCTGTAAAGGACTTGAGCTCCATTATTTGTATGAAAACGTGCTATAGACATAAATGTTGTTGTTGATATTGTGTGCAAAAAGCCTAGGCATTTTAGGTAGTTCACAAACATATTTATCTTACGAGATGATTATTTGTATTCTGTATTATTGTGACAGCAGAAGAGAGTGAATTTCAGAGTCCCAGAGATTCCTTTTGCAAGAATTGAAGCAATACACTGTGAAAGAATAAACAGAGGGACTGAAGTGACCCCCATATATTCTGATGGAAAATAAATTTAAAAAAAATCAAGTCTTCTGCAAACGATGCTCTCTATACTCTCCCAAGATGGCAGTTTAAGTAGGACACCCATAGGACAAAGCAGGTTCAGCAGATCAGATACCAGATGTGATATCACCAGAGGCCACTCCGTCGGTCATCATTTCTGCAGAGGGAGGAAGAAGAGAGGCATTAGATGATAGCGACATCCCCTGGTTTGGAGGGTACTAACTATCAAATGAGCCCTGAGGTCTTCTCCCAATCGCACACATATGACCACATTAAGATATGTGAATGTACTTAAAGAAAGAAACTCAGATAGTAACAGAACATTTTCACTCTGGTTCAAAAATATGCGATCTTTGTCAGAATACAGCCCAGTGCCTGATGAAGATGTCAATGATCACTGACATCATGTGAAGATTGAACCAAAGTGATAAACGCAAGCAGAAATGGCCATGTAGAGGGCATAAAACTGGGCAAGGGACAGCCAGATTTAAAATGAGATGCATTGGTAGATGTTGCTCTTGACACCATGGTAAAAGTGGCACAGCATTAAGACACAAGGTGCTCATCCTACATTTTCAAGGTCTTTCCTTAGTAGACAGATGTTTGCAGATGAACTTTCCAATCTCATCAGCAGAAACATGAAAAAACGAGATCTAAGACATAGTGGTCAACCATGGAATGTGAGTGCAGTAAATGAGAAATACGCGTACAGTACATCAAGCTTACTTCCCTCAAAATCAGAATGTACTCAGCTCTTCTATGAGCTCAGAACTGGCAGAACCCTCTGTGGCCCTGTTATACCTATCTATATTCTGGAAAGGTCCTATCAGAAAAGGGCTGGATGGAAGATTTGTGACCAAAAAGCAATTCCTCCATGGTGGAAATAAACTCACCTGCACACAAAAACACAAAGACTGGGGGGCAAAAAAATGGTGGCAGGTGCTCTGGACTGATGAGTCCAAATATGACAGTTGTAGCTATTAGCAGAAGGCAGTTTGTCTTACCGAAGGACAGGAGAACGGTGCATGGATGAATGTCTACAGGCAACAGTGTAGTACTCTGAAGGTTTGGGTGACAATTTAATGACTTCATTATATAGGCTGCGTATAAAACACACTGTGCACACACAGTGCAACAGTCATTTGCTTTGGGATTAGCAAGCTCTCCATGTTTTTCATTCAATAATAAAATATAAATACAACAAAATCCCATAATAACACATATTGGGAAATGACATGTCCTTTGCTTGGCTGAAAACCCCAACAAAGTCGAAATATAGAGTAGTAAATGATAAATCAGTTGTTCTACTTTACAGAGGTTATCTTACTGAAATTCCAGGGAGCTCAAAGTCCTTATGACCCCACCTGAGTTCAGCTTCCACCATGGTCCACTCATCTGGTCTTACAATGTTTGCTGAATTTAGGGAAAAGGCTCAATATACAGTCCTGGTGTAAAATGTATTCTTGGTGCATACAATTCTTTTGCATAAGGCCTTTAACAGTTAGTGTACATTTAATAATGTATTTACTCTTTTTTTCATTATTACTAGTTTTTAGTATTATTCTTGCTCACCGCTGATTGTGTGAACTCTTTATAAGGAGCGCCTTCCTTTCTCCTGAGTTTACTTCACGCGACGCGACGTATGCTGCAGCGGCCACTCCTGCTACGCAAGTGTTGTACTGTTTATACTTGTGTGCATAATTTACATCAATCTGGAGGAATCCACCAGGTGGCAGTGTGAGATATTATCACGGTAAGAACAGGTTCGGCTTCGCTGTGTTGTGAATTGCCTGAAACAGCCATTAAATTCTGATATCACTTTACCGCAATATCTCTGAAAAGGATGTTTAATGATTAAATCCATCAATCCAGGGATTTGTCCATTTCAGCTAGCATTGGGCACGAGGCAGAAACAATCCTTGGACGAGGCATCAGCTCATTGCAAGGTGAATACAATCACTCACATACACACACTGGCGTCATTTTAGTGTAACCAAATCTGCATATCTTTGGAAGGAAACCGGAGCACACTGAGGAAACCCAGCAGGAATACATGTAAACTTCAAATTATAGTTTTGGGCAGTAGATGGCAGGGAGTGATGAACGGTCCACTGAGAGTACTGCCAAGTCCACTCGCACAGAGCACAGGGGCTCGCTAGCAGACGAATGTACGCCGCTGGTATGACGTGAGGCACATGGACAGCAACACCCACCTCCAGGGAGGAAGAGGCATTTCCACCAGAGAGATGTCAGTTGTGGGTCCAGCGAGAGAGGGAAGACTCATGACAGGATCAATCGAGACTGGCGGACAAGAAGCGAGGCGTGCCTAGGTTGTTTCAGCAACACAAGAAGCCCAGAAGTGTAAAAAAAAAAAGAACACTAAATCCATGAGGAAGAGACACTGACAGGTATTCGGCAATTTAGCAAAACTTCTGTTGGGAAACAAGCATCCAGTGAACAGTGTATCCATAGACATTTGGTACACAGCACGCAAAATGGTCTTTGCATCATTAAAGGTTATATCCATCACTGTTGTACTTTTAACAGACTTTTAGTGTGTGGACTGTGTGTAGTTTTTAAAGGTTTTCATTCCTGATATTTTAAGATTCATATGTTCTTGTATCTGCTTGGTGTTGTTCATATTGTCTTGTGTAATACAAGTTACTGTTGCTTTCCCTAAAATTGCTGCCTTGTCTTTCATTGTTTGTTTACTCACCACCCAATATAAAGAAATCTGTGGGCTGTTATCTGTAAATCTCAAGAGTTCCCAGTGTCTTAATCAAACTGGGTGGCATAGTTGGATATTTTAACAGTGTCTATAAGTGTGACCAGACACCTGTCACATTTTAGTGTGAGTCAGCGTTTAAAACAGATTGCCAAAACTCAAATGGATTATTATTCACCTGCAGGCACTATATCTAGAAGTTTCCTTGTAGATGTTTAGGGTGCCCCACCCTCTTATAGGATCTGCTTAAAACTATGAATTAGTCAGCTGACATACAGTTCATTTACTGTACAGTATAAGAGTCCCAGATAATCTGTTTCTCTCTCTCTCTCCCTCTACATGTATCACATTTTGGGTCCAGGCTTGTCACAAAAGACACTCAGGAAGGTCCTTCTAAATACATTTTATTCTTGAATTCGAAAGAACAATACAGAAATCTTTAAAAGACACGCAGCAACCATGATAAATTTCTTCACTCCAGTTGTCTCTTCTTAGAAATTCAAAGAATTCACAGGAGTGTCCATCAGCCATATCATGCTCTATGTACAATCTACGAGATAGAAAACTCAGCCATGTAGTGAACTGACTGCAAAGTGAATTAAATACTTTTGAAGGTTTCTGTTACTATGAAAGAGATGGAAAGAGGAAATACATCCTTCACCCTTCACTTTTAGGAGAATCAATTGTTGTAAAGTCACATTCTCATAGATTTTTTTTTTTTTTTTAATTACATCACTTTAAAGATACTGTTTGAATGAAGATCAACTCTTCATATGTCCTTATATGTTAAAAAGCAAAATACATTTCATGGGCCAAACTTCTTTTTTCACATGACTGTACATGCACTTTAGACCAAATTCAGAGGCATTCTTTTCATTGCACATATTACATTAAACGTTTAAAATTAATTGCCATTACTTTTTTCCAATTGCTTTTAATTTAGTACAGAGCTCTTTAAATGGAAGCATTTTATTTTTCTTATTTTGTGTAGACAATATGCTTTTTTCCTTTTTAGGAAATGCTTTAACAGTTTCATTGGTAGCATCATGGTTGGCATATTAATTTGATATACATGGAAAAGATGATTCCAGCAATGTCTTAGTTTTATGTTTTTGGTTTTTTAATTGTTTCTTTTCCGTGGCTTACTGAGAGCTTAACAATAACACCTTTCAGTGCCTCATATTTTCTTTTTCTTGTAATATGCATATACTCCTTTTTTTTCAAAATGTTCCTAATTCTATCAAGCTTTTAAACCTCCATCTATTGAGTAAGGGTCTGTTTTTAGCTGCTGCCATGTTAAGTAAATCAAAATGAGACCCTGTAAATTATTCTCTCGTGCTTTAATTTATTTTGTCATGTTTTTCTCTGGTGGGTAACCCAGTTCAGTTAACTGTCCCAACAATATTATTGTTGGATGTAACAGACCAGAATTGAATCTTTAGCCAATTCTCTTTAACAAAATTATTTTTCACTTAATTCACCAATTTGCTAGCATTTGTTTTTAATTCACCCTTTCCTTTTTCTTATTCTGTGGTCCAGCTTAAATACTGTAAATGCAGTCACAAGCATAACCATCCCCATATTTCTCCTGTGACTTGCTAAATTTTTCTCCTGACATTTCAAATCTAGCTTCAGTACTGCCATCTTATAACTTCAGGGGAGAGGAGGCCACACACCCAGTAGTAGCCAAGTTGTTGAGGTTCCATAACTATTACATTTAGTCAGACACATTGGTCCTTGGACTAGTCCACAACCACCCCATACTGTGGCTGGTCACGCCTTTGCTAGCAATAAAGCAAGTGGTTCAATATGTAGTTGTTATCCTGTTCGCAATGCCAATTGTATCCTCATGCTCCATAGGACTATGTTCTTTTTAGAATTTCATCTCATACTTTGAACCTGTACATAGCCATTCCAGTAGCCAGCTGTAGATATTAAGACAAATATGGTACAAAAGAAAGAAGCTATATATATACACTCACCTAAAGGATTATTAGGAACAGCATACTAATACGGTGTTTGACGCCCTTTCGCCTTCAGAACTGCCTTAATTCTACGTGGCATTGATTCAACAAGGTGCTGAAAGCATTCTTTAGAAATGTTGGCCCATATTGATAGGATAGCATCTTGCAGTTGATGGAGATTTGTGGGATGCACATCCAGGGCACGAAGCTCCCGTTCCACCACATCCCAAAGATGCTCTATTGGGTTGAGATCTGGTGACTGTGGGGGCCATTTTAGTACAGTGAACTCATTGTCATGTTCAAGAAACCAATTTGAAATGATTCGAGCTTTGTGACATGGTGCATTATCCTGCTGGAAGTAGCCATCAGAGGATGGGTACATGGTGGTCATGAAGGGATGGACATGGTCAGAAACAATGCTCAGGTAGCCCGTGGCATTTAAACGATGCCCAATTGGCACTAAGAGGCCTAAAGTGTGCCAAGAAAACATCCCCCATACCATTACACCACCACCACCAGCCTGCACAGTGGTAACAAGGCATGATGGATCCATGTTCTCATTCTGTTTACGCCAAATTCGGACTCTACCATTTGAATGTCTCAACAGAAATCGAGACTCATCAGACCAGGCAACATTTTTCCAGTCTTCAACTGTCCAATTTTGGTGAGCTCATGCAAATTGTAGCCTCTTTTTCCTATTTGTAGTGGAGATGAGTGGTACCCGGTGGGGTCTTCTGCTGTTGTAGCCCATCCGCCTCAAGGTTGTGCGTGTTGTGGCTTCACAAATGCTTTGCTGCATACCTCGGTTGTAACGAGTGGTTATTTCAGTCAAAGTTGCTCTTCTATCAGCTTGAATCAGTCGGCCCATTCTCCTCTGACCTCTAGCATCAACAAGGCATTTTCGCCCACAGGACTGCCGCATACTGGAGGTTTTTCCCTTTTCACACCATTCTTTGTAAACCCTAGAAATGGTTGTGCGTGAAAATCCCAGTAACTGAGCAGATTGTGAAATACTCAGACCGGCCCGTCTGGCACCAACAACCATGCCATGCTCAAAATTGCTTAAATCACCTTTCTTTCCCATTCTGACATTCAGTTTGGAGTTCAGGAGATTGTCTTGACCAGGACCACACCCCTAAATGCATTGAAGCAACTGCCATGTGATTGGTTGATTAGATAATTGCACTAATGAGAAATTGAACAGGTGTTCCTAATAATCCTTTAGGTGAGTGTGTGTGTATATATATATATATATATATATATATACATATATATATATACATATATATTTGTAAAACTTGCCTTAAAATGCAGCTGTCACTCTTAATATCCACAAACAACTGAAGAGATACCATTGGAACAATACCATTGTCTTACAGTTCTTCAGTGTGGTCTTTGGCGATTGCATTTCTCATCTTTTGGTGAAGTGTGGAGGCATTTTTTGTGGCACAGTGAAAATGTCACATCTGTGCCAACAGGGTTTCTGGTTTTGAGGCTCTCTAACAGGCTTTTATTCCCACACTTTTCATATAACCCACAGAATGTACAGATTAAGGTCTAATTAATTACATTTTGTAAATGCACTTGGTGGACTGACAGCAGTGCTGCTAAACTCTGAAGGGCAGTGTTAGACACACTTTTTAAGTCTATGCACATTTTATTTCATTCTTATCTAGATTATAATCCTAGATTACAATGATAACATATTCCATAACTCACATTTTATTTGCAGTTTAAATAAGACAATCAAGTCCACCTGCGGACTCCCCAAGGAGGTTCTAATCACCTCATCTGCAGCAGCTGATTTTAATATGATGAAATTGAAATTCTGATTTACTTTTTCCATGTGACAGATCTTCATTTTTTGTTTATTTCTCTTAAGAACATGAATACACCATGTCCATTTGATGTTTCATTTGTTCAAGTAATCACCTTTATCTGTAGGCACGGTTTGCATGAAGATTTAATGTTTGCCTGTTCAAATACGTGGAAAATGTCTACACAGGTCATTTCCATGGAGTGTACCTACCTTTTCACTTGATTGTATGCATATGCTTCTCTACAAAACCCTTAGTTTGCATTAACTTAGCAGCACACAATTTGAAAACGAGGTCCGTGTCTGCCACTAACAGCCATGTCATATTACAACATTTTTCTAGCGATTTTCCATCACAGACTTCATTTACATAAGTGATCTTAGTGAGCAGGAGGCAGTCAGTGGCTGTCAATCATTTAGCCTGGCATACCCAGCCACTCAGTCAAACTAGTCCATGTCGCACACCAGCAAAATCAAACATCCCTCCTTTCTCTCTAAAATACTTAAAAAATGACTTGCCGATCAGCTTCAGTCACACCTTATGCGTCACACTTTTTTTGAGACATTCCAGTCGGTTGTAAATGACATTCTGATATCTTCTGATGAAGGAAACTCCACTGTCATTATGTTGTTAGATTTAAGCGTAGCATTTGACACCATTGACCATTCGATTTTACTGCACAGGCTGGAAAGTGACATTGGGCTTACAGGCACTTCTTATTTATCAAATTAATTGTAGTACGTAGAGAAATGTGCTGACAGTACACACAGATTTTGAGGCCATGCTACACCTTTGCTGCTACACTAAACTATGAATGTGCAAAGTTAGCCTGCAGGCTGTTAACTATACCTGCATGTAGCCATCTTTACTTTCTTTTCTTCATATGTGTAATGGTGCTACCTAGACATCTAAGACATCACCACGATCTGTAGCGGCAAGAAAAGTATTAAGGAAAAGATCACACATTCAGCCTGAAGTTACTGTAATGTCATAATCGTGATCTAATAAATCCTACTACCAAAGCCTGACTACACAGCCATATTAAGTAAACAGGGAATCTGCCCCGGGGTTTGATGGAGCTCAAGTTCTGTAGCATTTAAAAGCTGCAAGCAGTGATAAGAGTCAGTAAGATTAGAATAAGTCATAATGGTTGGGAAAACTACTTTAGTGTATTTATAACACTTTCATCTATGTCACTTCAAATGCACTTTTACTTTATTTAATATAACGATGTATTTGAGGACTTTGTAGCAAGGAAAATGCAGAAAGATAAAGAGAAAACTTCTCTGTGTTTAAAGAGCTCTTAAATTTTGTTAAAGGTCAATTGTGGAAGCTTTGCAATTATTGTGTTTTGTGTTTAAGTGACATCATGTTTAATTTATATATGCCCAGACATAATTGTTTCTTTTAATCCATTCCTACATTCACATATTTTTAATGAAACATTTAATCAAATCATATGTTTAAGATATTTCCTCTTCTTCTTATCTTCTGTTATTTCCATTACCTTGCGTGTGTTTTGCACATGGTTATTTTACCATAACTTTGGTCTGTTGTATTAAATGATGCCTTTAAACGAATCGGACGGCGCTGCTCTCCTGCTGATTGCTGAACAAATAAACGAAGCCCACCGAATTTGACTCTCAGCCGGATTCCATGGCACTTCAGCCAACAGCGCCTGTCTAAAGGTGACAGCCTAGCGCCTCTAATGGCAAGCCATGTGCCAGCCGAATGAAGTTTTTCATCATGTCATTTGACGTTTCATTTTCGTAAAAACGAAAGAGAAAGAAAAGCCTGAGGATTCTCGTCTGGCGAGTCGGCAGTCAAGCAGGTGACCAGGCGGGCGTCGGGGCTACTCGGTTGTGGTAAATGCGTCTGTCGGAATACAGATTTCTTGTAAAGAACATTAAAGAGAGAGAGAGAGACAGTGAAAGTAATGACCCGACGAAGGAGGATTACTCGTTGACGATTTAAACGTGCTGACTCTGCGGGCGCAGCTCACACATGACGAGGTGACAATGACGGTGTTAGTTTAGAACAGACTGTGGGTTCTTTAACTGAACTTTATGATAATTCTAAACCGTTGCGAAACATTACAACTACAGGTATATGTAGCTTTATACAAGTATACTGGGGGGAACTGCCTTGCTGCTAAAGCTTTTTCTATGTATACAGTATAAGGTATAGTGTATTCATAATGTGTCCTCTATTGCCCTCTACAGGATTGCCCTGCTTGTTTTCCTTATCACCGCAAGGATTACGCAGATCATTCGCGACCAGCTCCTTATTACTCACACAGTTTATGCAAAACAAAAACTTACTCTGCGCTAACAGACAGATAAAATATTGTACGTGTTTGTTATCCATTCATCCATTATCCAACCCGCTATATCCTAACTACAGGGTCACGGGGTCTGCTGGAGCCAATCCCAGGAAACAAAGCCCGGGCAGGGCGCACACACGAGACAATTTAAGATCACCAATGCACCTGACCTGCATGTCTTTGGACTGTGGAAGGAAACCCACACAGACACGGGGAGAACATGCAAACTCCACACAGGGAGGACCAGGGAAAAGAACCCAGACGGGTCTCCTACCTGCAAGGCGGCAGCACTAAACACTGTGCCACTGTGCTGCCCCATGTTTATTACATTTCTTAATAAAAATGTATCCTTTATTTAAAAAAAAAAACCCACATTTTAGACTTGCCTGGGGAAAAATGAGATAGTCCTGTGTCATTTTGGGCCACCTTAATTTTCATAGATTTGAGAAAAGCCTGATGATGATGCCTTAATTAAACTGTAGTTGAGGTTTTCTCTGCCCAACACAGGTATGACTGGCAAAATGACTGGCAAAGTTGGTATACTCTCATATCTAATGAGTAGGATGGATGTTCTTTCTTCCTGATGTTTTTAATGCTTCAGTGTTGATTTGGATTGCTTTATATTGATTTTTTTAAATAAAAAAATTAATTAAAAACAAACAATTCTCAAAATTAGGGTGGTCCCATTAAATTTACCTTCTCTCTTTGAACTGCCTTTTCCAAGGCTTATTCCATTTTTTCCTTACAAAGTTTTTTTTGGGAGTTTTTCCTCATCTTCTTAGAGTCAAGGCTGGGGGGCTGTCGAGAGGCACAGCCTGTTAAAGCTCATTGTGGCCCTTCATGTGTGATTTTGGGCTATAGAAAAATAAATTGTATTGTATTGTATTTTATTTACCTCTTTAAAGTGTCAATTTAACAAAGACATTTGAGATTTTTGTGGCCTTTGAGAGAAAGCAGGCACACCAGCAGTAAGGTAAAGAGGATGGACAGTGTTAGATATCTCAGTGTCCACATCACAGGAGACTTGAAGTCAGTCAGTACTCACTGGTGCTGGTATCTCTCCCAGTTTCAAGATGGAGTACCAGAAACTTTCCTTAGCATAATGGGACCTCTTTGAGAATCTCCAAGGAGACCACCCCACTATCCATTTCACATCTCATGACAATCGGTTGACATTTCACTGTTCCTGTTTTTAGTGTACCAGTAAGCACCAGAACCACCTTAACAATCTTCAAGGGGGTCCCTTCTCCCTTTAATCATTCTTCACTGGCACCCTGTTTTTAATGCGTACCACCAGTAATTTGCCTCTAAGAATGTGCAACAATGTCTTTACCATCAAAGATACCTCACAGGCTTTAGGCTGCTTTCCAAGATACTGATGAACTTCTACAAATCCTCCATTGAAAGTATCCTGACAGGAAGTGTTACCATCTAGTTTGGAAACCACAAGGCTCTGCAGAGAGTGGTGTGGTCAGTCAGCTGGGCACATCACTGGTGGGCACTCTCAAACATCCAGGATGTCAATACCAAGTGATGTCTGACCAGGGTAAAGGAAATTATTCAGGAAACCTGCCAACCCAAAAAACAGCCTGTTTGAGTGCTGCAGTCAAGTACATTTTGGGGACACTGGGGAGGAGGTCCTGTCCACTGATTTTTCTGCATCTTGAATGCGGAAAATGTCTAGAAATACAATGCCCTGTTGTTAATTCTCCAATATTAAGTTATTTGTTCATTCTTTATTTATTTATTACATATTTTTCTAATTTTAATATTATGCATACTGCAGCTCTGGTACCAAGTGGCAGAATATATTTTTTACTCTTTACATGACTCTTTTAGACCATCCACCTTTGCCACACTAGTTAGAATACTGTCTGTGACAAAGTAGGCTTGATTTTTTTTATCGGTGCTCCTGCCGCTGGCTCTGAAGCTGCCCATTTACATGATGGAATGTCAACTCCTACTATGGGTGACTCACCCCTGGCTGATGCAACTTGCCAGTGCCATCGCACAGCCCTACCTTTGAAGGCACTGTCCCCAGCAACAACTTCCATCTCTTCACAATAGCAGGGTGCTCTTTGTTTTCATTGCAGTCATGCAGCCTGCGACAAAAGCACATCAGCTGGTGTCTTGAGTGTCTTCAAGATCTACCAATCTGGCTTTAGGCGTTATCATGGTGTTGAAATGGCACTCCTGAAAGTGTTCAACGACATCTCTCTTATTACTGACTCAGGTGATGCGGCAGTCCTTGTCCTCCTTGACCTGTCCGCTGCCTTTGACACCATTGACCATGAAATATTGCTGACACAGCTTGAACATCTTGTTGGGCTTAAAGGGGCTGCTCTTAACTGGTTCAGGTCATATTTAAATGGTAGACATTTTTCAGTGACTTCTAATTCCTCTTTTTTGTCTACTGCTCCTCTTAAATATGGTGTCCCTCAGGGATCCATTTTAGGTCCTATTTTATTCTCTATATACCTTCACCCTATTGGAGCTCTTTTTAGGAAATTTAACATTTCTTTTCACTGCTATGCTGATGATACTCAGGTTTATATTCCTGTCTGCAACTCTACAACAAATCAACTCCACAACTGTCTTTGTGAACTAAGATCCTGGATGGCTAATAATTTTCTTGATCTAAATCAAAATAAAATGGAGGTGCTTATAGCGGGTCCATCAGCTAAAGCCCAAATTGGTCTTGGACTTCTCGGCTCTTTCTCTGTCTTTTCCAAACATCAAGTCCGCAATCTTGGTGTTACCTTTGACAGTAACCTCTCTTTTGAGAAACAAGTAAATTCTGTAGTCAAGAGTTGCTTTTTCCTGCTTCGTCTATTAGGTAAGATTGAGCCTCTTTTATCTTCTAGGGATCTTGAGAAAGCTACTCCTGCTTTTATCTTTTCTCGCCTTTGTTTTATCTTGGTAGAGTAATATATATATATTGCTCTACTTTCCCCTATTGTATTATTAATATGCAGCTTTAGAATGCCTAATCTCACAGACTTACCACTGTTTATAAAATATTATTTTATATAGCTTATCCCCACTTTCCCTTCTATATCTATAACCTCAGGCAATTAGATGTAGTAAAAAGATAAGCAGGAGTTAAGTTACACATAAAATAATGTATTACTGATAATATTCATAAATAATAACAGAATGCAAAGTACATTTGAATATTGGCAATCATACAACCTGATAAAATGGTGATGTGTAGCTCAGGTGGCACACAGACTTGTAGTTACTTCAAATGTCTCTAGTTAAGGCATCATTGGTGCTCAGCTTTCAACCACATGTCTGTTCAAAATGGCTGAAGCTGTGCTCTTCATTGTGTTATCTTGTGGTGTGATGGTCTTCTTCAGTTGTTCAGCAAGAGAGATGCCTCTTACATCATATGTTGGTTAGAGAGAGAGAATGTGGTTGAGCAAGCAAATTTATAGGTTTTCTGTCCAACCTCTCCAGCCAATCCAGACAGCCATATCTCAGACCAATGGGTGAAATAGAACATCTTAACACCTGCAACCCCCCAAACCATATGTTAAACATCCTGGCTTCCTTGCAGGGGGGTTGAAAGACTTTAGCAGAGAAATACTCATCAAACTGGTTTAAGACACATCCCCCCAAATCCTGTCGTAAAATTACAAAGAGTAGATGGCGCCGGTGTGTGTGGCTTGCCGTCTGTTCCTGCCAGTGTTGTGCTTGTTTGTGTTGATTTTATTGAGTGTTATGATAAATGTAAACTCTCTTTTAGTGTATGATCGCCAAACTCTATTGGATCTCAGACTCTCTGACAAAATTTTGGCAAATTGGAACTATGCTGAGCATGAACCCTTTCCCACGTTCCTGTCGGAGATTCCATACCACCCGTGGCGTGTCCCGGCTTCACCTCACCGGCATAGGCGTGGCCGTCGTCGGGGGCGCCGCAGTGGTTAGCTAGTGAAGCTGAAAGCTTCTTTGGGGTGTTCTACACCTTTATCCAGGGAGTGCGGAGCGGTGTCCCGTTTCCTTGTCTCTCGGAAGTACCTGTCATCGGTCTGGATGTGACGTTCCAGGCCCGCCGGCCCTGCTCTCCTCGTCCCCACTGGCGTGGGGTGAATTTGCAGAACCTGCGGCCTCTGTGTCGGGCTTCCTGGACGCCTAACGACGTGGATGCTCCGCTTCCTGCCAGGATTGGCCTGGTTAATGCTTGATCCTTGGCAAATAAAACTTTTGTCCTGAAGGATTTTTTCTCATCCCGAGGACTGGATTTTCTCTGTGTGTGTGAGACATGGCTGAGCGATGGTGAGTCCAGCACCTTTTCAGAACTGCTATTACTTTAATTCCCCGCGGACGTCGGGCCGAGGAGGAGGGATAGCGATGATTTTTAAAAGTCACTTTAAATGTAAGCAGCTGTCACCATCGTCGTTACTCACCAGTTTTGAAGTGAGTGTGTTTGAGTTGGGCTGCTCTCACACAGTGTTGTGTGCGGTGCTTTATCGCCCCCCAAAATACAACAAGGACTTTGTGAACGACTTTGCTGACTTCTTGGCTGAATATTTGCCAAAATATGATCGTGTTCTTATTGTTGGAGATTTTAATATTCATGTCTGTTGCCCTGATATGCTGATGGTAAAGGGCTTTTTAAACCTTATCGATTCTTTTAATCTTGTGCAGTATGTGGCTGGTCCCACACATGAACGTGGACACACACTTGACCTTGTCTTATCACATGGTTTGCCTGTTTTTAACTTAGAGATTTGTGACGCTGTGTTTTCTGACCATATGCCTGTGATATTTGAAGTTTCTCTTGCCTGGACCACAGTTAAACCTCGCGCTGCTGCTCGGCGCTGTCGTGTTTTTAATTCTTCCACTGCTGAGCAGTTTTCAACAGCTTTTAAGCA
Organism: Polypterus bichir lapradei; assembly: GCA_026402145.1. Lineage (NCBI taxonomy): Eukaryota > Metazoa > Chordata > Cladistia > Polypteriformes > Polypteridae > Polypterus > Polypterus bichir. The sequence goes on along the minus strand of JANRMT010062857.1, from coordinate 49,452,125 downwards.
GATCTGTATCATTCCAGAGTTTTCATGCTGCCAGACTGAGGAGCTCAGCTCATGGTTTTATTCCACCTGTCGGACTGCATTGGACATTGTTGCTCCATTGAAAACCAGGCAACCTAAAACTAAATGTGAGCCCTGGTTAAATGAGGTGACTCGTGCTGCTAGACGTGAGTGCCGTCGAGCTGAGCGCAAGTGGAAAAAAGACAGACTGCAAGTGTCACTTCAGATGTTAAAGGACTGTTGGCGTCATTATCAAACAACTGTAGAAGATGCAAAAAGAAAACACTTCTCTGACATTATTGTGTCAAATTGTCACAATCCCCGTGTTTTGTTTAAGACCATTGACTCTGTTCTTAATGTACCACAGACTGACTGTATCAAGCCCTCTCTTACTGCCTGTGAAAATTTTCTACACTTTTTTACTGAGAAGGTCTCCTCTACTAGGGCTCAAATCTCTCCTCTTGCTCATGACCCCTTAGTTCGTGTCCCCCGCTCTGCTGTCTTTGACAGGTTTGAGCCTGTGACATTGTCATTTTTACAGGAGATTGTTGGTCATTTAAAACCTGCAGGGTCCCCAAACGATGGTGTCCCGCCTCGACTCTTTAAAGAGGTTTTATCCACAATTGGACCGCTGGTTCTTGAACTGGTAAATCATAGTTTGTCATCAGGTGTGGTCCCTAAGGATTTTAAACATGCGGTGGTTCAACCTCTGATTAAAAAACCGGCTTTAGATCCCTTAGCTCTTGCAAGTTATAGGCCTATCTCCAAACTACCTTTTCTTTCTAAAATCCTTGAAAAGATAGTTCACAACCAATTGATGGCCTTTCTGGAAAAACAAAATATTTTAGAGATTTTCCAATCTGGTTTTAAACACTTACATAGCACAGAATCAGCCCTTTTAAAAGTTTTTAATGATATATTTTTAGCTACTGACTCTGGCGACTGTGTTGTTCTTGTGCTTTTAGATTTGACAGCTGCGCTTGATACAGTGGACCATGCCATTTTACTCTCTCGTCTGGAGCAGTGGGTGGGCATCCAGGGTATAGCACTAGAGTGGTTCAGGTCCTACTTGGCTGATGTGTCAGTCTTGGTGACCATGTGTCCTCTTCCACTCCTCTCTTGTGTGGTGTCCCACAAGGCTCAGTTTTAGGCCCCCTCCTTTTTTCTCTGTATTTGCTCCCTCTTGGTTTTATACTCAGAAAACATGGTGTTGGGTTCCACTTTTATGCGGATGACTGTCAGATCTATGTTCCTCTAAAGAGAAAAGGCACATTTTCTGTACAGCCATTACTTCAGTGCCTTGATGATGTTAAAGCCTGGATGGCTTTTAATTTCTTAAAATTCAATGAAAAAAAGACTGAGATGATCATTTTTGGTGGCCCTACTGAGACCCCTAAAGTGTATTTAAGTTCCTTGGCCCAGTACAATAAGCCAATTGTCACAAATCTTGGGGTCAAGGTGGATGTTGATCTTAAGTTTGATAGCCAGATTAAGTCGGTCATTAAATCAAGCTTTTTTCAGTTGAGGCAGTTGGCTAAAATAAAGCCAATTCTTTCCCAGCACCATTTTGAAACAGTAATCCATGCCTTTGTTACTACTCGGCTGGACTATTGTAATGCACTTTATGTAGGAGTCAGTGCCTCATTGATTACTCATCTCCAGAGGGTCCAAAATGCTGCTGCTCGTCTTTTAACTGGCATTCGGAAATTTGAGCACATTTCCCCTGTTTTAGTTACACTTCACTGGTTGCCCGTTTCTTTTAGGATCCACTTTAAAATTCTTTTATTTGCTTTTAAAGCCCTTCATGGTCTTGCCCCACCCTATCTCTCTGAGCTCCTACAGCCTTATTCACCCACTTGCTCTCTCAGGTCAGCTGATCAGCTGCTCCTGAATGTACCAAGGACTAAGCGTAAACTTAGAGGAGACCGCGCTTTTGCTGTAGCAGCTCCCAAGCTATGGAACGATTTGCCTCCAGAGATTAGACAGGCCTCTTCTCTGTCTGTTTTTAAATCTCTCCTAAAAACCCATCTCTTCACCCTGGCCTTTGACACCTTGTGAGAAGTTCGTTTTAGCTCATTTTTATTTTTGTTGTTTTTAGCTGATTTTATCTCATTTATATTGTTTTATTGTAGGGCTGTTTTATTTATGTATTATACCATTTTTATTCTATTCTTATTTATGTGCAAGAATGTTGTGTTATTTTACCTATTAACTATTTATTGTACAGCACTTTGGTCCTGTGCTGGTTGTTTTAAAGTGCTTTATAAATAAAATTGGAATGGAATGGAATGGAAAGAAAAGTCATAAACGGGGGGTTGGGCAAACACGAATGCCTCTCACCAAAGTAACACTAAATTACATTGCCTAAATTACAAATAAAGACATACAAAACATTTATCAAGTTATATGCAAAATCTTACATCACAACAGCCTTGATTACTGCAACTCGCTGTATTCTGGGATTAGCAGATCGCTGATACGCAGGTTACAGTTGGTCCAGAATGCTGCCGCTCGCTTTCTGGTTGGGACGAGAAAATATGACTCTGTTTCTCCAATATTAGCTTCTTTACACTGGCTGCTGCCTGTCAGTTTTTGAATTGATTTTAAAATCTTTTTGCTAGTTTTTAAATCTTTACATGGGCTCGCTCCTGACTATTTATCTGAATTGTGTGCTTTACACCAGCCATCGAGAGTGCTTAGATCTTCTGGTCAGTCGTGTCTTGTTGTCCCTCGTACCGAGTGTCAAACTAAGGGGGACAGACAGGACTTGTGCTGCCGCTGCTCCTCGCCTGTGGAACTCTTTACCTCGTCACATAAAGGAGTCGTCGACAATTCAAAACGAGATTAAAAACTCATTTCTATTCACTTGCATTCCATGACCTTCAGTAATACTGATGGTTTCCTCATTGTGTTATTGTAACATTACTTCTATTTATTTTTAATTTTATTTATGTTAATTTATTTTATCTCTATCTATGTTATTTATATTAATTGTATGTTTTTTCTTTTATTCTATTATTATAAAGCACTTTGGCCAAAGCATTCCTATGTTGTTTTAAATGTGCTATATAAATAAATTTGACATAGATAGATAGATAGATAGATAGATAGATAGATAGATAGATAGATA
>JANRMT010062857.1:49427806-49448988 GCA_026402145.1 Polypterus bichir lapradei | reverse complement strand
ATAGATAGATAGATAGATAGATAGATAGATAGATAGATAGATAGATAGATAGATAGATAGATACTTTATTGACCTTGACATTGCTTCTTTGTCAGGTGGCATAGCAATAATGTTGAGTGCTGTGCTGTCATGCAGTAGAGTGGAGGTGTTAAACGCTGCACTTCTGAGCTGTGATCTGTCACTTAGAAGTGAGCAGGTGACCCTCCTTGTCTGGAGCTGTAGATGTCCCCGTCTCTCAGTTATTTTCCTTCAGTGAACTGAAACTGCAAAGGTCCATATCTCTGCTTTGAGTCTACCTGTATGGCTGCTCAGTAACTCCTCTGTGATCTGCCTCATCCTTTGCCTGAGCAGTTTTACCACCAGCTCTGCTTCACACGGTTCACCTGAGGAATACCACATTTAAGAGGAGAAGTAGATGAAAAAGAGGAATTTAAAGTCACTAAAAAGTGTCTACCAGTTAGATATGACCTAAACAAGTTAAGAGCTGCCCCTTTAAGCCCAACAAGATGTTCAAGCTGCAACAGCAATATCTCATGGTCAACAGTGCCTTGAGCATGGGAAAGGCACTATATAAATAAAATGTATTATTATTATTATTATTATTATTAGTGTCAAAGGCAGTAGACAGGTCAAGGAGGACAAGGACTGCAGCGCCACCTGAGTCAGTAATAATAGAGATGTCATTGAATATATTCAGGAGGGCCATCTCAACACCATGAAAACACCTAAAGCCAGATTGGTAGATCTTGAAGACACTCAAGACACCAGGGGCCTCATGCATAACGCCGTGGGTAGAATTTGCACTCTAACATGACGTAAGCACAAAAGCCGAAATTTGCTTACACACAGAAAATCCAGATGCATAAATCTGTGTGTTCGCCCACTTCCGCGTTATTCCACTACATAAATCCTAATCAGTGTGAAAAGTAACGCTCGTGCACGCGCTTGCTGTCCCACCCCATCTCCTCCCAGAATTACACCTCTTTGAATATGCAAATCAATATAAATAGCCCTTAAGCTCAGCGTTCTGTGAAAAGACAATGGGAAAAGCATGGGAGAATATATAAGAATTCCAGTGAATACCAAGTGGAGGCAAAGGAAAAACATACTATTTGTTTAATTAAACCGTGAGATAATCAACAAAAGGAAGTTGATCGAGTGACATAGCGTGTCAGAGAAACTCAAAAGCTCAAGTTCACAAAGTCATACAGTGCATGAAATAAAAAAGAAGTTGTCAGATATCAAAGTCGCCGTGAAAAGCCAAGTCGTAGCCCACCATCTGAGTGTCATATAAAAGCTTATTAGGGTACAAAGAAAGAAAAAATAAATAGGCACACAGTGGGAAAAAATCATGAAATGTCAACTTCAATCTCGAAATTTCCACTTTAATTATGTAGTTTATTTTGTCATTAAAGTAGAACATCATAAACTTCATCTTAAAATCGTTTAATTAACCAGTTTCTCAAATCACATCGTAATTAAAGTAGCACGTTAAATGCTTTGTTTTGTATTTGATCTTTTGCTCTATGTGTGTGAATCACTACGTGCTTCCGCTTTCTCTTTCTCCGACAGGACACAGAATCCATTACATTCGTGATATTACAGCTCTCTGAATAATTAAAATACTGAGATATATACGTGATATCTTTTTCATGATGATAGAGTTAAAGCACGTTATTAAACAGGGGAACACGGTGTGTGATTGTGCACAACCTTCGATGAAATACTTTATTTTAGCAGTACTGTCTCTTTCAAACGTACTAACCTCCAATTCCTGTCCTTACTTTTCTTTCTCCAAATAACCAATCACCACACAATCAGCTCTGTAATAGACGTTAAGCCACCTGTAAGCTTACAACACCAATTCTTCAAAATTTTTAAGGAACATTGAAATATCTTCGTAGTACGTGTTTAATTATTCTCTCCGTCTATCCTTCCAGTGTCGTGCCAGCCCAGCAAGAATACAGCGCAAGGCAGATACAATCTGTGAACTAGCTAGCGCTGCAGAACCGTGTCCTCACATGTTTAATTATTAACAATACAGATTATTTAAATGAAGTTAAAGTTTTATCTGTATAATATAATAAACATATTTTGCTGCATTTCATCTTAAAAATGATATCGTGATCATATGTAAATACGCGCTTTATAAAGTGGCTCAGGTTGTGTAATATTATAACTGTAGTGCAAGTTTACAGTGAGGTGATTGTACTTATAAGTCCTAACAGTTCTACAAGGAGCACTCGATGTTCTGATTGAGTGCGTTTAGAGTTATTGGGATGAAACTGTTTCTGAACCGCGAGGTCCGTACAGGAAAGGCTCTGAAGCATTTTGCCGTGGCTGAGACAGCGTGTTCTTGATGCTGTATACCGATAATTCTCTTTCCGATCAGCTGCTGCTGTGATTCACACTCAGATACAGCGATATAAATACTCCGAGTGGTGCAGTGAGAGTAATATGGAAAAAGATGATCCGCTGTGGCAACTCCTAACGGGAGCAGCTGAAAGAAGAAGAAGAAGGTGCAGTGAGAGTAACAACGCTAAAGCAGTTATGGTATTTGGAATACTATGGATATTCCCTGGACCATTATATTGTTACAAGTTAATTACAATCAGATGCATTACACTAATAAACAATATGCAGTTAGTTTCAGTGTGTTTATAAACCCGCGTCAGGAATATGGATCTAAAAAAGAAAGGGAAACCACACAGGAACAAAAGCATTGCTTTGATATTGGGTGCTGCCAGTCTGCAAAACCGAGCGCAGAACTTGCGTATGACAGGGTATGAGGTACCGTGGAAATGTGCGTGGCTTTACGCCAAGTGTAGGTTTTATACGTCGCAATTTGAGTGTGGAAACTTTCTTATGCAACATTTCTGTGCATACACACCGTTTATACATGAGGCCCCAGTTGATGTGCTTAGTAGGAGTTGACATTCCATCATGTAAATGGGCAGCTTCAGAGCCAGCGGCAGGAGCGCCCATAGAAAAAAAACAATGTTTTCGTAGGCTTTGGTAATTCTAGTGTTAAAGGACTGCTCGCTACTACCACACTTGACAAATTCTGTTTTTGACACTTTAGACTTGCTGTTTTCATAGACACCCCTGCTCTGAAGCTGCTCATTTGGCTGATGGAATGCCAGGTCATACTATGGATGATTCATTCCTGGATGATGCCATTTATCAGCAGTGCTACAATACTATTGCTGTCATTTAACATAATGATTTTCATTCATATTTATAAAGTTGTGCATTATTGTCTATTGTTTTTTTATGCTGATGGCTCTGATTTTATGGCCTTGTAACATGAAATACTAAAAAGGGAGAACATAAAGTATTGGAGATTTGCCAGAACCCTGTTTAATCGAAACAAAAAGGTTGCGAAACAGAAAACAAAGTTTTCAATCCAATAATCACAGACTTTATGGGTCTCTGTTCAGGCTCATAGAGATGATCTCATTCACTGTGCTCTGTGCTTGTCTTTCTCTGGTTCTTGTATGAATGTTGACTTCTGGCAGTAGTGTTGGTTAAGTTGCCTTCTAAGCAGCAGGAGTGGACTCTTTGGCCTAAGCCGGAAGTGAACTCAATGAGCTCCATCTTCTGGGATGTGTGTGACAGAAGAGAGGCTGTTAATGACCACAGCCTGTGATCTCAATAGTGTAGTGTCGATGCTGCTGACTTGCGTGAATGTGACATCTCTTTAGACCTTTTCCTTTCACTTCAGAGTTAGAGATACTGTAAGGCACAAAGTCTGTGATGCCACCCACCATGTCCCTCAGTTCAGTGCCTTTCTGTTTTCTCTAATTTCAGTTTTCAAGTACATTGACAGACATGGGAGGTGAAGAATCCAAACCAGGTGAGTCTCAAAACTACTTGAAAGACTAGATCAGCATTATCTTTCTCATGTTGTGACTTGTCTTTCAAAGATTTATTTGGATTATACTTAAGAGTAGAGGCAGCCATGGTCTTTCTCTTCAAAGGCAAAGTCTGACACTTGGATGGCTTCACAACAGGAGTTTTTCACAATCTGCTTCAGCACATTTAGTGCAGAATATGAAGACCTTGTGTGTGTATAAATGATCTTATACAGGTCAATGTGTGTCTGTGTGTCCCCATGTGCCAAAACAAAGGTTTTTATCAAAATTAACATACCTGCCTTCAATAACAAACACATTAGAAAGTAATAAATACATACTGTGGCGAGTGGCTGGGGCTGCTACCCAGCCGGGACGCCCAGAAGTACCGGAGGAGGGCTTATGCCTCCTCCAGACCACGAGGGGGCGGCCACCCTGGTGCCATTGGGGACCACGGTAGCTGAGCATGGAAGCTCAACCCTATAGGGGCCCGCGGTCACCGCCAGGGTGCGCCCCAATACCTGAGGAGCCCTGGCCCTCAGCACTTCCGCCACACCTGGAAGTGCTGGGGGGAAGAAGACCAGGGACACCTGTAGTGCTTCCGGGTGTGCAGCCGGTACTTCCGCCACACTGGGGAGTGTCGGCGGAAGCTGATCGGGAGGCACGTGGAGCTCGTCCGGGTAGGAATAAAAGGGGCCCCCTCCCTCCATTCGTTGGCTGGAGTCGGGTGAAAGAGAACAGAGCTTGGGAGGAGAGGAAAGAGGAGGCCAGAAGAGAGTGAGGCATTGTATTGAGGGCCTGGACTTTGGGGTGATTGCTGCTACGGCACTGTCATCGTTGTATATATTGTAAATAAACGTGTTGTGGTGCAATCAACGATGTCTACCTGTCTGTGTCCAGGCTTTTCCCCACAATACATACATAAATGAACAGGAAATAAACCATACCAGACATTCAAGGCCTAATTTAGTGGGTTCCCTGCCTCCTTCTAGCAGGTAGGATTCCTTGCCCACTGGTCTACCAATCAAACAACAGTGCCACATGTAGCAAACCAGTCCTGGTCCAGCTCTCATAAACTCTTCTTTACCTTCTCCCAAATACATTGGACACGCCACCTCCCTCTCTACTTCAGTTGTTGTCCAGCCTTGCACTGTCCAGCTAACACCGTTTTGCATGGTGGCTGGCACTGCTAGCAGACAGCATTAGGGGAAACCCATCAGCTCTCTGGGTTCATCTTGAATGGGAGCGAGCACTTTGGAGTAAATTCTACTGCATGCCTATTCAAAGTAAATCACTTGTGGCTGACTGTCTCTGAACAGTTCAAGTACCTAAGAGATCTCTTTGAACTTTGTTGTTCTAAAATTATGGAAAAATGTAATTTCCTTATTTTACTCTAGCTATGAACTTTAACATCCCTCCATGAATTTTCCAATCCCTCCCTGTATAGTTAGCATGCTGGGATCATGTAGCCAAAGGTTTGAAGTGTGCTGCTGTGATATTATTGTGAGAGTCCAGCCGGTATGAAAAAGATGCAAAGTATATTCTTTATTTAGTTTTATTTTGTCTTTCTTCATCTTAGAATCACTGCCATACAACTAGGGAAAGATATAATATTGTATTTTATTTAATATACCTCAGAACGGGCAAGAGGTTCTCCCAGTTCCTGCCTTGATTGATTATCTGTGAGTGAGCTACTCAGAATTGTAAGGGGAAAAAACTTGATGTGCGTTTTGTGTCTACAACAATCTATGTAAACACATTGTTTAAACAGAAACGTTTTAGTAATAAATAACAAAATGTAGACATGCACTATATAATGTGTGAAGGCTGATGGCCAAATATCAAATAAACACTTTCACAAAAGGTGCAAGTACACTATGACAGCTTTCATGGTGTAGTGGTAAGAGCCGCTGACTCATAATCCAAAGGTCGTGAGTCTGAAACCGGCTCCCTGACAAATTTACCATTTTGAGTAGTGAGCTGCTCTTATTGTTAATATTACACAATAAAAACATACATTTGGTTTGTGCCTGTAACACAAACCGGTGTCGGTGTAAATTTATAGCACTTGTAAAAATTGATGTTTTTTTTTCACTTTTATTCTCTCAGTCACGATCACAATACAACACCTGGACCCTACTCCTTGGCCTGGCCAAAAGGCCTTGATAAAAGAAGGTCGGTGAGGGAACTGCGATACTTCCTTTTCACACTAAAACATGATAACAGAAAGACGCTGCTGCAGTAGCTACACCCGGGTTGGCCTCCCAACGGCCAGGGAAGAGCATATTTGATGGGCTTGGGATGCAGGAAGAACAGGACAGTGGATGACTGCCTGCTATGGGTAGAGCATCACCCCATACTCTGGGTGGCAGCACCTCATCTGCAGAGCCCTGTATGGACACCCACAGGGCAACAAAGGAGTTGTGGTCCCATGGGGCTGCCTGTTGGGTTCTGCGATGGCTGTCAGGGGCTGCTGTCAGATGTTGATGGCACAAGGACCATTATAGTTCTGTCTGACCTGGAAGTGCTTTATGGGGGAACAGAAAGTTATCTTGGGTTGGGCTTTAGAAAGAGACACCTCCTCTTTGCGTGGAAAGTCAGAGCCAGGAGAGGATAGGCAACACTTGACTGGGAGGAATGGAGGGGAACGCAAAGAATAGGAAATGGAAGGGTTCTGTATGTGCCTGGCAATTGGAAAAGGAAGCCAGTAAAAGGTCCACTGTTTGTGTAATTAAAAAGCATTTTATTGACCCAGTGCTATGTCTGTGATAGCTGTGACTGAGGTTTGGGGCTCAGTGGCACTCTGTACTGGGCACAATATGAAGACATTAAAGTCATAATGTGACACGCTTATCTTCAAGGGAAACTGGACAACCACTTTTACACTACTAATCTGGTCTACAAAGAAGTCTTGTAAATCTTTATCTCTTCTTTATACTTTGACTTACATGGTTTCACATCACCTGCTATGTTTCATTTCTGGCTTTTTCTTTAACGTTTCATCACATTCTGCCATTAGCTCACATTTGTGTTTTCCAAGCTCTTTACTTTTTCGATAACACATTTCTTTTGTTTCGGATTTCCTCCTTGCACCACCTCTGACTATGTTTCCCATTTGATTTTATTTGAGAACCCGAGGTCCGTGTGTTCCACTAGTAAGGATATAAAATGATAAGAACAATGTGATGAAAGGTCTCCTGAGGTCACACAAGAAATGTGCAGGTGACAACTCAGTGCAACAGCAGTGGCACATGAAAATATCATCTTAACGGTGACATTCTGCAAGAAACACAAACTACTGTTAAACACTGGGCTCAATGGACTGGTGGGATGCAGAAATCAAATAAGAATACAATGTCAGATGAATCCAGAGGCCAATGTCACCCCTACTGTCCGTGCCTTGAGTGTAACTCTAAATGTGGAGCTATTCACCGTCCTCACAATGTCGTTCTGATAGGCTGACTCAAACATCATCAATGGTGTCTTTTCTTCACCTCTGTTTCCTGGTGGTACCTCAAGCATAGCTGAACCTGATTTGACATGACATGCATTGGGACTGACCAACAAGAGGTCTGTGTGACGTGTCACTACACAATCACAATCTCACAACCTCTCTATAATTTGACTGTTTTTCAGAACCAGAGGTGGTCAAGCCTCCTCCCAGCCCTCTCCTCAAACGGCCTTGGAGGAAACAGGAATTTAACACATCGTGAGTATCTTACTGTCATTAGAGGGTGATGGGTCACCTGTCTAGAGGAAGAGGAGGAGGAGGAGGAAACACAAAAAGAGAAAGCAAAACGTCAAACCCAGTGGTCAGGGGCAAGGCTGTACTTCACAGAGAGGGTCGGCTCTGGGGTGGTATGGAGATCCAACAATCAGAACTAGGGACTTGTACTGAGGTGTTATGTCAGCCACGCTTACTGCTGGTAGAATGAAACTCAAATGCAGGTCTGTGTATTTTTGAGCAGGACTGTCAACTTGTGTATAAAGGGAAGAGAAACACTTCTGTGTGGGGTCAACTGTTCTCCAAACAGTTCGGTCCTGCACCTCCTCCCCAGTCTGACCCTTTTCCTTCAGATCTTCTTTTCCTTTATCTATCCATCTCCACTTTGGCCTCTCTTGCTTTCTCTTCACCTGGACTTCCATTCCCATCACTCTTTTGACCCCAAATTCCTTGTCTCTCCTCATCACATGTCCATACCACTTCAATCTACTTTCCTGAACTTTTTTAGATACCTCCCCTACTTCTGTTGTACCTCTGATTGCCTCAGGTCTTACTCTGTCCTTTACTGTATTTCCACACATCTTTCAAACTTCTCATTTGTGCCACATCCAGCTTCTTCTCCTGTACTCGCTTTACTGCCCATGTCTCAGCTCCATACATCACTGCTGGTCTTACTAGTGTCTTCAAAACTTCACCTTTAACCCTCGCTTTAATTCCTCAATCACACAATACTCCTGACACCTTCTTCCAATTATTCCATCTACACTGCACTCTATGGGTTTTCTCTGCATCTAGTTTTCCATCTTGGTCCACCACTGACCCTAGACATGTGAATGTATCTCCACTCCTTTCAGTAGCTCTGCCTGCAGCCTCCTAATCATCATTAAACCTGAGACCTCTTGATGTGGCACTCGATCATATGCTTCTCCAATTCCATACACACCATATGCAGACCTTCCTGTTTTTTCTCAATGCTTCTCTATCCGCTGTCTCAATCTTCCCCCTTCCCTCAATTGGTACCACGTCTTCTTTGGCTCCTTCTTTGCCTTTATCACATCCTGCACTTCTCTGTTTCACTACGTTATTTCTTTGTCCAGAGCTGGACTCCGTAAAACTGTTAATTTCATACCAGGTCCTTAGGGACAAATAAGCTGAAAATCAATAATTGTCATCCCATTATAGTTGGTGTAGGTAATGGGATCCAAACAGTTGTTCTTTTAAATGTCATTTGTTCAGTTTCCTATGAACCTGTCAAAAGATAAAAGTACCCCAAAGTCAATCTGCTGCCAAGTGACACACTTTGAGCGACATTCTGGTATCTCAGACCTGGAGGTGCGGTATGTCTTTATAATTTCACTCTTGAACAGATACATGCATTATGGTGGTGTATTAATGAGTGTAGCAAGTTCTCAGCTCCAGTCTTCGATTCATGGCCTCGTTACTCATTATGTCGATTGGTGTACTTGCCTCAGTTCCTCTTGCATTTTCTAGGGAATCCATGATTTTGCCCAACTACAGTATATTCACAACAGTTAATTATAGTAGTGACTCTAAAATGGTCTTCAGTGTGTGATGAGTGTAAGAGAGGACCTGTGACAAACTGGTGACCCCACTGCCACTGCCTTGCTGTAGATTGGCTCTTACAACCCTACACACTAGCTGTGCTACCCATCTAAGATGAGCTGAAATTAAAGTAATCAATGTAGATCTCAGCATATTCAGTGCTAACGTTTGCAGTGCACCATTAATTGGAATGAATTTTGTACTGCAAGTAGCAATACAATGCATTGCATTTTCATTCCAACAGATGACACATCACACATATTAGCACTGCTTTTACGAATCCCTTACAAAAAACAGAGACACAACACCCGGACGGACAAACCGATACACAAATACACAATCCTTGTATTGCGGTGCATTTCCATGAACGAAACCATGTGAGCAAATGCAGCAGAGACCCTGGGGTCCGTCACAATCTGTCTTTTTAAATGTGAGTTTGGATGCTCTAAATGGTTCAGTTACAGTCCATTGAAACATTATGTAGGGACTTTAACAACACCGCTGATGGCCGTGCTGATAGCTAATATCTGGAAGGTTGCTGGTTTAAGTCCTGTTACTACCAGAAGGCATCCTACTCCTTTGGGCCCTTGAGTAAGGCCCTTAACCTGAAAATTGCTCCAGGGGTGCTGTGCAGTGGCTGACCCTGTGTACTGACATAGAAAGGTCATATGAAAAGGCAATTTCCTCTTGGGATTTAAAAAAGTATATCAACAAAATACTAAAAATAAAAGAAGAACAACATTCATCTGTCGACTTTCTTGCTGACTTTTTGCCAGGACAGCTTTGTACTCTTCTCCTACTGACTATGCATCCATCCTTCTATCCATTTTCCAACCCGCTGAATCCAAACACAGGGTCACGGGGGTCTGCAGGAACCAATCCCAGGCAGGGCGCCATCCCACCGCAGGACACACACCAAGCACACATTAGGACCAATTTAGAATCGCCAATCCACTTAACCTGCATGTCTTTGGACTGTCGGAGGAAACCCACGTAGACACGGGGAGAACATGCAAACTCCACACAGAGAGGACCCGTGAGGTGAACTCAGACGGGTCTCCTTACTGCGAGGCAGCAGCGCTACCCACTGCACCACCGTGCCGCCCCACTATGCACCCTACTTATGTAAAAGTAGTAAAATTGTGTCTTATTTTGCAGCACAAGAAATGATCTGCTGGAGTTCATCAGAAACTACCAGAGCCTCACAGAGTTGGTGGAAGAGCCAAGAATCCTACTGATTGGACAGATTGGCGCCGGAAAAAGCAGCTTCTTCAATTCGGTCAACGCTGTTTTCAAAGGACGTGCAACATTCCAGGCCATGGCTGGGCATGGGTTGGTCAGTGTGAGCAAACAGGTACATAAAAATACTTTTACTAAAGTAAAGGGGTTGTGATGATGTATCTCGTGGCCCCGTCTCAACACAGGATTACTCTACTGTATTGACTGACGTGGTCTTACTACAGGACATGTTTGAGCAAGGAAGGCAGAGAATGGAAACGGGTGGGACTGAATGGTCTCGGAGCAGGAGAGAGTCAGAGACAACACTAGCGTCCAAACTGCACTTACCAACTGAAAGGTTACGACAAGTGCCAGTGAAAACAGGTCACTTAGTGCAATGTCACCGTCACACAGACTTGACTGTTTACGGGCTGAATCCGACGACCACAGAAATCCAAGGCTGCTCCATGTCGAGGTCACTCTACGCCAGCATGACTACTGCACAGATTAGGGCTGCCATAAATGATTATTTTGTAAATGATTTATCTGTTGTCTATGTTATTGATTAACCTATTATCCATCCATCCATTATGCAACCTGCTATATCCTAACTGCAGGGTCATGGGGGTCCGCTGGAGCCAATCCCAGCCAACACAGGGAGCAAGGCAGGAAACAAACCCCGGGCAGGGCGCCAGCCCACCGCAGGGCACACACACACACACCACACACACCACAAACCAAACACACACTAGGGACAATTTAGAATCACTAATACACCTAACCTGCATGTCCATGGACTGTGGGATGAAACCCACGCAGACACGGGGAGAACATGCAAACTCCACGCAGGGAGGACCCGGGAAGTGAACCCAGGTCTACTTACTGCGAGACAGCAGCGCTATCACTGCGCCACCGTGCCGCCCGTCCTAAATATTCATTTAAGTAAATATTCTGTGATCCAGAAGGTGGAGCGTTCTTGTTAGCCAAATATTCTGCTGTCGTCTCTTCTAAGGTTGACTGGCAACGCGCCCATGTGAGCTTTGTGTCTCATCCAGTCAGATATTGTCAATGTCAACTTGAAAGTGTTGTTATAATTCCCGCATACTCTATTGTGATATTTTTTTCTGGAGTTTGAATCTGCTCATCAGTACACATCAAGGTCTTCTTAAATTTAAAAGGGTGAATGGAACACTGAGAGGATTTTTCCTTTGATATCCAGTACAGGACATATCCAGTTGAAGATGGAAGATGTGGGAAGAAGCTGCCCTTCATTCTATGTGACACCATGGGACTGGAAGGAAACAGCGACAAGGAAGAGGGAATCCATGTGGACGATGTCATTAGTGTCATTCGAGGACACGTTTCAGATTTATATGAGGTGAGACTTGTTTGTGCTTTAAAAAAGTAAAAATATCAATTCAAAATGTGTCTCAATATGATAATTATGTCACCAATAACGTAGGCATTGCCAGAGCATTGCTTTGACAGGCGTTGCCTTCCTGGTGTCCATCGGAAGTGCTGACGTCACTCAGATCTCCTGCACTGAGAGTTGTGTGATGTTTATGGTGTCTCTTTAATTAAAATACAGCATTTGTGCTAAAACGTTGTGTTTTGGTGCCACAAAGGGTGGGCTACACTACACTTTTCTCTGGAATTATGACATCAGACGTTGGGCTGCTTGCTCAGAGTTAATGATGTAATTTGGACTGAAATATTTGTACAAACTGGAGAAAGGCGTACTCATGAGGAGAGACCATTGGGCGAGACCCTCAGTACTCTCATCATTTGAAGAGTAATGTGATATTTCACCACATCTCTGTTTTTACAGTGGGCTAAATATAAGTAAGCTCATTATCAGTAATCACTTGATTATCATATCCATAGCAGATTAATTTAATTATGCTATGCTGTAAAAAGTACAAACGTGCAAACCTACCAGGAATTTATAGCAATTGGTGTTATTTCTTATTTCTATTAACCCAATCATAATAATTCTTCTAAGAAATGCGACATGGTGGTCTGTTCTCTTGCTACAACTTAAACAATTCACCGTCCTTCGCAGGCTCTACAATCATTTCACTGCCATGGACTTTCTTCTTGATTGCCTGCCTTGGCTTGAGAAATGGACGTATTTGCTAAGGTTTAAGATTTCCCTTCATGCTGCTTAGACTGCAATGTAAAGCTCCAGTGATTTTTTTTTCAACTTATAGGAAGCGATTAACTTTAGAACACAATTTATGTGGCAAATGCATATACGAGGGGCGTTCAGTTATAAACAGGAATTTTCATGCTCTGTTCTTATAAAAAGTACAAGGTAGACGTGACTCATTGGACAAACACATGCATGGCTGAACTTGTCCTTAGTAGTTCCAGCTGCTCTTTTCCTCCTTCTGGTCAGTTGCAATCAACTTGTCAGAGTAGGAAGTACACAGCAGTGTTGCACAGCAAATTATTATTACATCTTTGACAAATGAAGGAGTCATTCCATCTCAGATTTATTTAAGACTTAAAAATCAGTTTGGAGATGAGTGCCTCTCTCAGTCTAGAGTGTATAATTGGTGCCAGTCATTCAGAGAGGGAGGATCATCTCCTCAGTCCACTTAAGCAATTTTTGGGAGGGAAGAAATTCAAGTCGAATGAGGAGGTTATTGACGCTGTGCAAGAACGGGCCGACATGCAGTCAAAAGACTTCTATTCTTCTAGGAGTAAGAAGCTTATTGAGCACTGGGACAAGTGGATTGCAGTGGCAGGAGACTACATAGAAAAATAGTGTGTAATCATTTCATTTTATAAGTGTAGCTCATAAATTCCTGTTGCGACAGATAGGGGGCGCTCTTGTCTCCTTGAACTCTCAGGCCACACGTCAGATAAAAGTCCAAGAAATTAATTTATTAATACAATAATGTGCACAAAGCACCACCACCTCCACTATACTCAATAAAGCAATAATAATAACAGATTATTCCCAGAGTCCTTTTAAAGTCCATCACCCGGAAGTATTTCTTCTCTGGGTCAATACCACATCTTCTTTCGTCAAGTGCCCTGAACGTACTGCAGGCTCCTGTCCTCGTGACCCTGAAGTACTTCCGGGGTGGCGTAATTGTAAAAGTCCCGGGTTCTTGGTGAGCTCCCCCTGGCGGCACCCACGGCACCCAACAGGGCTGAAGAGACGAACTCCATGTCCCATGCTGCCCTGCAGGAATCCGAGGAACCATTTTCATCCTGGGGAGCTGCCATCTAGCGTCCCGGGGGATGTAATGCCCTGAAATGGCTGCTTTCTTCTGTAGAGGGATGTCCCAACGGGACTGAAACACCGGCTGTCCATCATACTGTTTATATTTAAAAACCCCTCGTGTATGTATGTATATCTCTCTCTCACTATATATATATATATATATATATACTGTATATAATTTTTGAGAAGAAATAAGATTGACTTGAAAAATACTGCACTTATCCTTTAACTACTGTGTTATGTGTTTCTGTACATGAATGTGTGAAAACCGAGGGTGGGTGCATATCAGGCGTCCTCTAAATACAATAAATTAAATCACCATTTGAAGACAATAAGAATCTGAGCGCCTCACAATCATACGTGTATCAAATCATAACATATTGAGGAATGTTTCCTAACAGCTACAAACTCCTGATAGTTTTGCATGTTTGCACTATTAACAGTTTACCTAAAGTACCATACAGAAGATTATTTATGCCCAAATTAAATGGAATCCAACACACTAACTATATTGCAATGTAATGCATATACATGTGGTGCATTTCATTTTGTCAGGTTTAATTGTGTCATAATGAAGAACATATTAACTACATGATCAATTGATTTTCACTTTGACACACAAATTTTGTGTCCCTTTAAAATGGAATAGAAAATGGCATTGCATTTTAATTCATGTAAAGCAGATGTATTGCATTTCAATTCAATCCCACGCATTAATCAGCCAAAACTGAATGAAATTAAATGACCAATCAGTGTCAAAATGTTCAAACTCAGGTTTAGATGCTGATGCTGCACCTCTAAGGCCTTTTAGAGTCGACATTCTAACAGCTGGACCTGGCAATACAGAAAAAGACAAATGGACATTTCTGGGTGTAAAACTGACAATTTCTCTCCAGTTTAATCCCAAGGCCCCCATAACGAGATTTGACAGTCGCTACAGGCAGGAGCCCAGTCTGGCAGACAAGGTGCACTGTGTCGTCTATGTTATCGAAGCAAACACAGACTGTCTGATGACACCAGGACTGATGGAGAAACTGACAGCCATCCGGGAAAAGGTCAATGATATGGGTAAGTAGTTGTGCGTCAGGAACAAACCCTGCTGGCTCTTTTTGTGAGAGCAGTTCTGGTCACCACACTACAAAACAGACAGAGCGTCACTTGAAGCTGTGCAGAGGAGAGCAACCAGATGAGACATACTGTGACATAGTCAGAGAGTTACGCCTTGTTAGCCTTGATCAGGGGAAACTGTGTGGGGACCTAATCCAGGCCTTCACAATCCTCAAAGACGCTGATTCACATTCTCAAGGACACCAATGGAAATCAAGGGGAAGTGCATTTAGGAGTGAAGACAGGAAGCACTTCTTTACACAAAGAGTTATGAGTTACTGAAACAAACTGCAGAAATATGGCATTGCCGCAAAAACATTGACAACCTTTAGAAATATCTGTGTCAGACATCTGTGGGACATCTTAGCAAATCAAAGCAGCTTGATGGACTGAATGGTCTCCTCTCACTTGTCAGTGTTTCTTTTGAGACCTCGGTCACAGTTTAACCTTTGCGCATTTCTACATTTGACTGATTTACATTTTTGTAGTCTTAACAATTACTCTGGCTGATTGATGAGCTCATGGTCCGCAGCACAGCAGACTCTGATTCTGTGGTGCGCAACCTAAAAATGATAAATCTTAATATTTAATAAGCAACTTTTTTGTGCAGTTCTCAAAAACATACTGTTCCCAAGATGAACACAAAAGAAATGGCAGACATCCACCATAAAGCAAAACCCCATTTTTCTCAAGAATAGCTTGTCCTTCTAGATGATAGCAGATTCTTGGTAACCTTTGCGATAAAAGTGCGAAAAAATTGAGAGGCATGAGACAGAGAGATTAGCAACATATTGTAAAATTACCGTTATTCGCTTTCAGACACACAAATACCATTTGGAGAGCCTATCATCTTGTGAATTGTTCATGTATATATATTTAATTTATATAATCTTTTAATTTTTCTGCAATCCTTAAATGAAGATGACTAAACAAATTTCAGTACATGTAAGTATTTCCCACGCTGTCTTTGTTTCTCAAACATATGTTGAATAACACAGGTATGATGAAACATAAGAAAAGTCTCTTAATTAGTAACCGGTGAAGAAAACAAAATCACAGTAATAAAACAACAGTGATGGTGGCCTGCCCAGCCTCTACACCAGCCTGGTGCATACACCCTCTCCTCTACGATTAGAAATTTGAATATTTGCAAACTCTATTTCCTATTTTCCTTCTCTTCACTGGGCTAAAATAACACACAAAATAATCTCAACATATCTCAGCTGAGGTGAAACTCTGAGTTGTCCTGCTGTACATCTGCTCAAATATACCAACCTTGTCCTTCTTGTCTGTTTTTTCCTCCCATTTCTCCCAAACTTCAATTATAAAAACTCTCCATCTTAGAATCTTAAAACAGAGATTCTTTAAAACATTTAAATATGAACTCACACATTTGTAATTTTTAGCAGTTTATCCTCCTTTGCTGTTAACTCTAAATTTCTGTCAGGTTCAGAGTTCAATGTAAAGACTGTTAAGCCCGAGTGTCTCTCAAGTTACCTGTTAAGATTTGAAGTGCAGGGTTGAGCCCAAATAACTTTCTGGATAGTATTCTGTTGCCATCTATCATATAAAACAACATCATGCTGCAAACAAATCAAGAATATTTCTATGATAACTCATTAATATTCATGAGTGGGGCGGAGCCTTCAACCAAACACACCATGGTGTGTAAATGAAAAGCTGTTAAGCAAACAAACTACCATTAGTTGAATCAAGTGATGGCACTGACAATGTGAATTGGTCGTCAGATGTTGACACCCATAGTCACACTGAAGCATACGGCACTGTATGACTGACCTGCTGAGATATGCCTGGTGACTTCTTTTGTGTGAAGCTTTAGTATAGAAAAAAAGTAAAATGATTGCGATGAAGCAGAAGGACAAGAAAGACGTTAGTCCTCTAAGAGCAGCTCACAACGCAGCAACTGTCAATGTTCACGTCAAGGGAAATATGGAAGTCATTAATCTTTGGGATGTTGTCACTTACTTTAACACAAGGTGCATGTCCATTGT
The DNA here is from genome assembly GCA_026402145.1 of Polypterus bichir lapradei. Classification (NCBI taxonomy): domain Eukaryota; kingdom Metazoa; phylum Chordata; class Cladistia; order Polypteriformes; family Polypteridae; genus Polypterus; species Polypterus bichir. Next base: position 49,432,275 of record JANRMT010062857.1, on the reverse strand, counting down.
GTGGTTCAGGTGCTGACATTCTACACTCTCATGCCCAAGGAACACAAAAAATATTATAAATATAAAATAATATTATAAGTAAAGTGCATCGTGCTGTGTGTCAGTGACTGTTTCAAAAAGACGTGTAGTCAACTTGCATTAGTACATCAGCGGACACTTGTAATAACATTTTTTCATGTTTTTGGCTTGTTTGTCTGCAGATAAATGTGACAGTAAGGAGGCTACATTTATTTAAATTAACTTAATTTATCCATAAAATCTTCATCATGAAAATTATATCATGTAATGCGTAAATCTTAGTATTCAAAATGTTTGGAATGTGGTGTGAAATTAATGTATTCTGTCTGTCACCACCATGACAACAACAACAACATTTATTTATATAGCACATTTTCATACAAAAAAATGTAGCTCAAAGTGCTTTACATAATGAAGAATAGAAAAATAAGAGACACAGTGAGAAAATAAGTCAACATTAATTAACATAGAATAAGTGTAAGGTCCAATGGCCAGGGGGGACAGAAAAAAACAAAAAAAAAAAAAACTCCAGACGGCCGGAGAAAAACAAATAAAATAAAATCTGTAGGGATTCCAGGCCATGAGACCGCCCAGTCCCCTCTGGGCAATCTACCTCACATAAATGAAACAGTCCTCTTTGTATTTATGGTTTTCATGGAAGGACTTGATGATGATGATGATAATCACGTGGACTTCTGGCTTTTAGTCCATCAATGCTGGGGCATCATGGTGCTTTGAGTAAGTTGGTGGTGGCGCAGGCCGCCACCACAGAGAAACCAGAAAAAGAAACAGAAGAGAGAGTAGGGGTCAGTACGGATTTTAGTGCCACCATGAATAGTTATTATGATGAATTGAACATACAGAGTATCAGGATTAAGATAAAGTGAAGTTATGAAAAGGCCATGTTAAAGTAATGTGTTTTCAGCAGTGTTTTAAAGTGCTCTACTTTATTAGCCTAGCGAATTCCTATTGGCAGGCTATTCCAGATTTTAGGTGCATAGCAGCAGAAGGCCGCCCGCCTCACCACTTCTTTTATGTTTAGCTTTTGGAATTGTAAGGAGACACTCATTTGATGATCTAAGATTACGATTTGGAATATAGGGTGTCAGACATTCCGATATATAAGATGGAACGAGATTATTTAAGGCTTTGTAAACTATAAGCAGAATTTTAAAGTCAATTCTGAAAGACACAGGTAACCAGTGTAGTGACATTAAAACTGGAGAGATGTGTTCAGATTTTCTTTTCCGAGTTAGGATTCTAGCAGCTGCATTCTGCACTCGTTGCAAATGATTTATGTCTTTTTTGGGTGGTCCTGAGAGCAGTGCGTTACAGTAATCTAATCGACTAAAAACAAAAGCGTGAATTAATTTCTCAGCATCTTTCAATGATATAAGAGGTCTAACTTTTGCTATATTTCTTAAGTGAAAAAATGCTGTCCTAGTGGTCTGAAGAATATGCGATTTAAAATTCAGGTTACAGTCAATGGTTACCCCTACGTTTTTTACTTCCGTCTTAACTTCTAATCCTAATGCGTCAAGATTATTTCTGATAACCTCACTGAATCCGTTTTTGCCAATCAATACAATTTCAGTTTTCTCTTTATTTAACTTGAGAAAATTACTATTCATCCATTCAGAAATACCAGTAAGACATTGTGTTATTGATTCGAGAGAGTCGGTGTCATCAGGTACTACTGATAAGTACAGCTGTGTGTCATCAGCATAGCTGTGGTAGCTCACGTTGTAACTTGAGATAATCTGACCTAACGGAAGCATGTAGATTGAGAAAAGAAGCGGACCCAGGATAGAGCCTTGAGGAACCCCATATAGAATATCATGCGTCATTAAACTGACAGAGGTAGTCAGTATAAGAAGTGATTAATGAGGCCCACAGGATGTACATAAATTACGAAGGATTTAATGTGCTACTTTGTAACACACCCTGAAACACCTCAGGATATGTTGTGATATGCGTAATTTGAAATACCAGTAACGCCGCACTGCATGATAACATGGAGTGAACACACTTGAATTGAGCATTCCTGGTTTTCCTTCTCGTTCTCTGTATGTTTAGCATTTGTTTGCTCAGAAGTTGATGCGCTTGCTGGTTCCTGAGCAGCTCTTCTTTTCTCCAGCCTATCGGCCTGCTTCTTCTCTTCTTTCGTTGGCATCTTTTCACGTTAAAACTGATAAAGCCAGTGTTTGTGTTGCAATTACTTAGTACGTTCTCTTTAATTTTTCACTTAAGCTGCACTTAAGTCTTCAACCTGCCTCAGGAATGATTTAAGATATGAAGAGGTAGGGATGAGAATGGTGCCCATACGCATGTGCCACAAGGTCATCCTGCTGGCCACTGCCTAGAGTTGATTCTAAAATAAAATACAATAAAAAAAAAAGTAATAACCTTGGAAGTCAATCATCACCCTGAAAGCAGATAGCAGACGTCAGGTAGTACTGTATATGCGTACCAAATTTCAGGTCAATAGTTCAAACGGTTTGTGAGCTGCAGGTGATTTAAAATCCTGGACAGACAAATGAACAGCCACGGTAGCGTATTAAATATAAAGACATGGAATACTTTTAAAAATGTATTTTAGGGCAAAGGCCAAATACAAATCCTTTAGTTTCTAAAGCACACACTAACTCAGTATGGAGATATGGTATATAGATATATGACAATGGTAATAAAGGACAATACAGTTCATTGACAGAGAGGTCAATTCATTCTATTGTGTAAACCCACATAACTCTACAAACATTCAATAAACAAGACAAACAGAACAACTCTTCTAAGACGTATAACACCAGCTCTCTGTAACACATATAATATATATATTGTAGAGTTCAGTCTTGTGCTGGCTCAGGGTGAACAGCCTTAAAATGGATTAGATCAGTGGTCCCCAAACTTTTTGACACCAAGGAGCGGGTTCGTAGGGCAGTTTTATTCACAATTTACATTACATTTCTATTATTATTAAGTTATAATATCCTAATAGAAATTATACAGCTTACCATAATGCAGAATCAGTGGGAGCCCCGAGCTTGTTTCCTGCAACCAGACGATCCCATCTGGGGACGATGGAAGACAGTGACACGCGAAGTGTGTTGCTTAGGTTCAGTCTACTCCGTAATCTCATTTTGGTTGCTGTCATTACAGAAAACACTACCTCACAAAGATAGGTTGTTGGAAATGGAAGCAGCTTCAATAGCTGCTTTCGCGTTATTTTAATCTTCTCCTGTCTACAAGTTATGCCGACCAGAATTTTTCTCAGCATTTTCTTGTGATAATACACTTTCAGGGTGCGAATGATGCCCAAACCCAATGGCTGAAGCACTGCTGTTCAATAGGGTGGGAGGAATTCAATGAGAACATTATCTAAATGTGGAAGCATGTTGTGGGCAGCACAGTTATCAATCAGAAGCAGAATCATCCTTTTCTTCTTCTTCATATTGTGAGGTTTCTGAACAGTTTTGCGATCCCCCCCATCCAATGGGAACGTCACACTGAAGTGCATCCCGAAGCACGATTTCCGCATCTGTGTAAGAATGTTTGTCCATTGCCGGGGCAGGGAAACAGCAGGCTCGCAGCATGCTGTCCCGTTGACGGAGGTCCCAAGAGAGTTTAAAAACCTCACATTTTCTTGAATGAGTGCCGTATTAATAGGAATGTTTCTTGAACGAGCATCACTGAACCACATAAAAATGTCTTTTTCGGTGTCTTCAAATGCAGCAGTTCGCATACGTTTGCAACCCAAGATTTTTCTTCTTTTTTTGCATATAACAAAGACATATGCATTGCATTTGTCATTCCAACAGATTGCACATCACAAATATTAACACTCTTATCGTTTTTTCGTATCTGCTGTTTCTATAGGAGGGTGACATTGAGTTAAATTCCAATGGATGTCTTTCAAATGCTGACGTGCAATAAGCAAAAGGTATCACTGAAAACCACAGAAAACAAAAACAGCAAAAAAAACAGTACGAGGAAGGTTCGAAGAAAGACATTTTTTTTTTACAATGTTTCTGTTTGGGGATCGTTGTGCACAACTGAGCTGTGACCACAGAACTAACTGCTCTGTGGATGATTCATTCAAGCATTTCAAGGTCACTTCGTTATAATGAAAGTATCTGCTGAATGTACTTCGTAGTAACGAGATTTCATATGGGGAAACTGTCGGGACCATAAAAATACTTTGTTGTAATACTCAGTCTCTCTCTGCACCGCCGCAAAGCACCTAGCATTCTGAAAAATGTCCTCAGTGAAGGGGGCAGCCTTTTTGCTGTAGACCTTCACTGAGTGAGTCTCCATTGCCGGAAGTTCTCTCACTGCCTGGCTGTCAGATGGCCGCGGCCCGCTAGTGGGCCGAGGACAGGTGGTTGGGGACCCCTGGATTAGATGGTTCCTATCAGTTCCTTTCCAATGGAGATGAACACCAGTTTAGACCG
>JANRMT010062857.1:49397241-49407806 GCA_026402145.1 Polypterus bichir lapradei | reverse complement strand
ATTTTCTCATTGAAGAAGTTCATAAAGTCTGTACTGCTAATATCTGTTGGTATTTTGCACTGTTGATCTGAATTCCCATTTGTTAATTTAGCCACTGTTCTAAACAGTACCCGAGGATTTTTATTATTGCTATCTATTAATGTAGAATAGTATTCTGAGCGAGCTTTAAAGAGGGCTTTTTTATATTTATTAACACTCTCTGTCCATGCAATTTGAAAGACATGTAGCTTTGTTGTTCTCCATCTGCGCTCCAGTTTTCGACACTCTAATTTAAGAGCTCGAGTGTTTTCATTAAACCAGGGAGAGTTTCTATGCGCTTTGATCACTTTTGTTTTAAGTGGAGCCACTGTGTCCAGAGCATCTCTCAAGGTCACATTATAATGTGATATTAGCTGATCTAAATTGTTTTCCACATTTACATTTGATGTTAACTGATCTAAATGGTTTTCCACAATTACACTCGACTTACTCAAGGTATCTATAAATTTTGAAGCAGAATTACAATCTAGATGTCGCACTGTATTTGTTTTAATCTGTGAGTGCGTTGGCAAGGGCAGGACTAAATCAAATGTAATTAAGAAGTGATCAGAAATAACTTCATTTAATGGAGTAATATTTAAATTTAGAATTTCAAATTTGTAAGTTATAATGTGTGGTTATGATTATGAGTTGAACCTTTGACGAAAATCCTACTGAATTTAACAAATAAGTAAAACATTTGCTAAAAGTGTCAGTTTCCACATCAATGTGTACATTAAAATCCTCCATCAGTACTATGCGATCATAATTTATAGCCAAATCAGATAGAAAGTTGCTAAATTCAGTCATGAACAATGAATATGGCCCTGGTGGTCTGTAGACTAGCACTATAATTATGTTGGAATCTGTTTTAATATTTAAAATGAATGCCTCAAAGGATGTAAAGTTGCCTAAATTTTTAGAAGTGATTTGCATTTTGTTACAATGAATTATTCCACGGCCTCCTCCTCAACCAGAATCTCTAGACTTATGAAGGAATGAGTATCCATCTGGTGACGCCTCAGCTAGGGGAACAATAATCCCTTAAGTCATATAGTTTGTTTTATATTCCTTTAATTTTAATTCTTAGCACTTTTTGTAGATTTTTCTATCATTTTATTTTTGTAAATGACTTTTTATTTTATTATTTTGTTTCATTATTAGTGTTGCTCGTATGGGTACCAAACCTTTAACAGTTTCACAAATCCTTTCTTTGTCCTTCAAAATCATCAGCACTGTAGAATGGTGTGACAGGTGTCTAAGATACTAATTTTAATTATTTGGACCTTCACCAAATTCTAATAATATTCATGATTTTGTACATTTTCCTGTTGTGTTTCTGTTGTACTGTATTTCTCTAATCCATCTACTGTATTATGTTACATCATCAGTGTGTGTCTCTCCCATTGTTCACTTTATTAACTGAGAAAGGAGGAAATGTACCAGTAGAGTTTGAGCACTCCAATGTTTCCTATTTTAACATTTCAGCCTGTTAATAGTAAACATTAACAGATAAAGGAGTTCCGTGTGGTTTCATTGTGCCTTTGTGGCGGTTCACATGAAGAGGCACATTGTGAGTCACAATACAGAAGCTTCGGAGGTTAACTGGATTCAAAGCAGATCTCAGCAGTACAGCGCGTGTGTGGTTATAATAGGATAACAACGTCATACGTGATCGCATTCTCTTTCTTTCCTCCCTCATACTACTTGATCTCCTTCATTTTTGTGTTGAGATCAGTTGTCTTTTTTCCTGTAATTTTAAGACAAATGTAACTGAATGTACTCAGAACTGCCACAAGTAATAAACTGAGATCGAGATGAATGAGTCATGGCATACAGAGCTGGCGTATCAAAAACTGTCATTTGGCCACAAGCGGTCATAAGTCAAATGGTCGTGAAGCGCCAAGGTCATAAGTCGACTACCTGTACTGAAGTAATTTAGCAATACAATTTTATTTTCAGGTTCACCATAATTATCTTTCTCTTTTATTATGTAGATTTGTTCCACAATATACTGCTAGACAGCAGCATGTCACTAGGACTATCACATATGAACTTAATCCTGTAATACAAAAGATCATATTTTTGGTTTTGTTTTTACACAAAAATCTGAAACAAGATTCCCCAATGTATAAGAGTTGATATCTATTTGACTTGTTTTAAAAATATATACAGTTTCTTATGCAGTTAGAGTACTGCCAAAAGTTTGTGTCCAAGTACCATTTGTTTTGTAAGCGTGAGTTATGTATTGAGCATGAGTGAAGCACATGGCAAGTGTTTTGCGGTCATGTGATTTTTGGCGGTGTTCTTGTATGACATCTGTGCCAAAATTATTTGAGAGCGAAAGTGGTGAGGCAGGGGTGGGACTTCTTCTTAACCAATGCAAAGTAGTTAATGCTAATCAGGCAGTCATGAGACACACCTCCTTCACACCTCCAAATGACAATGCACATATTTTCCTCTAAGACGATGTTACTAAAAGTATGGCTTTTTTCTCCTGGTTTTTCTGCAGGTGTTGTATCCAATTCTGTCTCCCTGTCAAAAATGTTAGACAAACCTAAAAATCAGTGATGTTTCATGATCAGGGCTTGCAGAGAAATCAGTACTAGACCACACCCTCTTCTACACATCATCACAAGGTCCAAATTCTATTATCTTAAAAAAAAAAAGTAATTCGCCTTTACGAATGCTCCGCCCACAGCAAGGAGCCTGTGAGAACGTGAGTATCTGTGGCTCATTCACAGGTGACAATTGTGTATGCAATGCTCGATTCTTTTAAGCTAGGATTTCAAAATATAAACGATATGCCTTTATACACAAAATAAAATCATTTTACAGCTTTTTCTGAAACATTTTTTGTCTGTGTGGCTTTGTTCTCGGGCATATAGTTTTGGACGTATGGATTTGTATCCATTATTGGCTGTAGAATTTGTAATACGTCCAATCATTTAACTCTTTTGATTCTATGTTGCATCGCTTCTCCGTGATCATAAATATAAACCTGACTGAATTGTGGTAATTTCTTCAAAATTAAACTTGTAGTAGCGTTAATTGTTGTGGGACCACAGATTTTCATAGCGTATGGTCCAGAATCATGTAAATCTACGTTTTGAGCGTTGAATGATGTGAACGAGAACAGGTTATTGTAGATTTGGATATTTTACCTGTAGTAAAATCTTTTAATTCTCGTGGATACGCCTCTTCATTGTGAAGAAACACTACTTTTCCCTGATGGCAACACGAATTAGATGATCTACAAGTCTCTGACTTAAACTTTAAAGCCAAATAATATCTGCATAGTTCTGTCATATCACCTCTGTCCAGATATTCAATCTCTTTTCCCTGTTCTGTTATTTCACCGAGTAATATTTTCCATCTGTCAGCGCTAATGTGAACTTTACTATTTGTTTTTTGAGACTTTCAAATTTTATTACTTTCCTAATCTGTAACTTGCTCTGCACGGGTATCACGCAAACGTTTTTGAACCTCTTTACAACATTCTACTTTGTCTTCTACTGTTTGTCTTTTATTTCTGACCCTGCTAGATTTTCAATTCCACTTGGTCCGGGCTGATTATTACTTTTCTTATTTTCCAAATTTGCACTTAGATTATTATTGTTCTTTTTTGAATTCTTTTCTTTCCAATGCTTTTGGGCCTTTTTTCGATGCGCTTCCCTTTCTTCTTCACTTAGTCATTGACGTGTCATCTAGAACGCATGAAATTATTGTCCAGAAAAGGACTACAATGAAGTAAATGAAGAGATTGTATATCTAAAAACTAGCCAACCCACGGCGTAGCATACACTGCATATAATTATTTATTGATGTGTGAACACTTCCTGAAAGACACAGTTGTCCAGATGGGGAGGGTTTGAGGATCCAACTGTCATTGAATGAAAAGATGGAACTCTGGAGAGAGCAACATACAATTGTCCGTGACTGAAAACTGGTTTTGGCAGATACAGGCATATCTTTTTGAAAGTTTGGCCCTGTGCCTTATTAATTGTCATTGCAAACGGCAATCTAACAGGAAATTGTGGACTGTAGCACAGACAAAAGTGACTGAGGCTGTGTTTGGTGAGTTGTTGCATGCGGGTACATGAGCAAGCAGTGCACATGCCTCGAGAGCGACGGTGGACGTGGGAGGAGGGCTACAGTTGGCGGGCGGGGCTCTGTCGTGTGTATCCCATGGTCTTAGAGTTGGCGGGCGGGGCTCTGTGAGTTGGCGGGCGATGCTCTCTGTCTTGCGTGCCCTTAGTGAATGGCAGGCGGGGCTCTGTCGTGCATTCCCTAAGACGTGGGAGGAGGGTTAGAGTTGGCGGGCGGGGCTCTGTGAGTTGGCGGGCCTGGCCCTGTCATGCGTAGCCCATGGTATCCCATGGTCTTACAGTTGGCGGGCGGGCCTCTGTGAGTTGGCGGCCGGGGCTCTCTGTCTTGCATGCCCTTAGTGAATTATATATATAGATACTGTCCAGAAAAGCTTCTTTAAAGGATGACACTGAGGACTTTTCATAAACGAATTAAAATGAGGAAAACATCAAAATTTTTAAGAGCTCAGAGTGAAGGAAGTGTGTCTTACAAAAGCATTCACATGAATGAGAGGTGAGAGGACCGTGGCTGTGGGCTGTCAATCGGAAATGGTTGAGACTAACTTGAAAAAATTTCTTGGCAATAGTCTTGTCTTGTGTCAAGATTTTGTTTTATAATAGAGAGACACATTAAATATGAATCATTTTGTCCTTTGTGTATTGCTTGCACAAGGTGATGGTATATACACAACTGGCTCTTCTTATTACAATCTCAGTGCTTATCTGTGTGTCTTCTTCATTTCAGTGTTGACAAGTTCAGATCTGTTGTTAGATTCTAGAGAGGAGAAATCCACATCAGTAAAGGAGAGCTGACTTAATCCAAACATTGGCCGGGAAAGCACAGACTGAGGAGATGTAGACAATAATTTTAGGTATAAATGACCAGTGCCATCTTTACTTTGTTAGACAGAGATGTCATGAATGGAAGACAGTCCTGTTATTTCACCTGAACTCTCTCATCTTATCCTGCAAGGATTCCTCAGCTTGTGCTGGACACTAAGATAGACACTAAGAGCCTGCTATGAGGCTCAACAGGACATCACCAAAGTGTGCCGGAGCCAATACCTTCATGAGAAGGTAAGTGAAACTGACAGATGAGTGCCAGGCAGCCATGAGCTGGGATGAACAAATGGCAAAGTTACCATAATAAGCAAAGTAATTAAATCATATGGTGGCAGCCGAAAAAAGATTCCCCCAGAAGGGCTAGAAGAAGTGGCCGGAGAAAGGGAAGTCTGGGCATCTCTGCTCAAGCTGCTGCCCCCGTGACCCGATCTCGGATAAGCGGAAGAGGATGGATGGATGGATGGATTGATGGATGGTAGCAGCCCAAAAAACAGTAAAGCAGCAAGTTAACATTTAGAAATTCTCCACCTTAATGGCAGTTTTCCTCTTTCTTGAGTCACCTTGCCTTTGACCTTGTCCTGTCTGTGCCCTTTGAATGTTTGAACTCTAACTTGTGTTCCTAACACCAGACAGCGACTTCAGCTGTGATCGACTGTGTGACCCTGTCCGCTCAGACTTGACTGTATGCCTGGGCTCTGCCATCCTAGGGGCACTCCGAAGAGCTGGCTCTGTATTACTCAGAGCTACCTACCATCACCGGCATTTTCTTCACAACTGTATTTCATGACCCTTGACTATCTGTTATTATTTAAGTAGCCCTTGTTATTCATCAGCTGTAACTTGGTATTAATTCTACATTTTATTCCTATTAAATTAGTGTGCTTAAAATCGTAAACTCTCTACCATCATTCAAGAATCCCACAGGAGCCCACTGGAAAAAAAGGTAATCTCATGTCAGTTGTGGCAGAAGACAAGATGAAGAGCACATCAGCCGGGCTGCTGAGAGAGAAGAGTTGATGCCAGAGATTTAGCAGATCTGACTTTACAAAACATACTGTGTATCAGTTACTCTCTGCAAAATTTCAGAATGAGCTCCACGTCTGCCACTGAATGAAATCTGTCCTAGCTGTGCTAAATTAATGTCACCCTCACAGGGTTCATTAGCCAGTTTGACTGACTGATCAGAGCACCATTATGGCCAAAGTCGTGTGATCTTAAATCACAGGCTCTTGTTTATCCCAACTGTTATTTTCCTGAAGCTGTTACCCATAATCCCTGTTGTGGGGCATCCAGTAAATTTAGTCTTGATGCAAACCTTAAATTACTTGATAACCAAAAAATAAAGTGCATAATTAGACCAAGACATAAAATAAAACCAGACCCTCCACCAGGGGAACCTGGAATAGTAATGTAGTTCAAATTAAAACAAAAAATATGTCACCAGTTCAGAAAGAAGTATGCAGTTTTAAATGCTGCTTATTAAACATTCACTTTCTTGGAAGTAAAGCTGTTATTATGATATTAAGTACAAAATCTGCTCGGTGTCTTCTCACTGAAACCTGGCTTAGTAAATGTGACATTGTTCCCCTAGCTGAGGCGTCACCAGACGGGTACACATTCCTTTATAAGTCTAGAGATTCTGGTCAAGGAGGAGTCTTTGGAATAATTCATTGTAACAAAATGCAAATCACTTCTAAAAATTTAGGCGACTTCACATCCTTTGAGGCATTCATCTTAACCCTTAAATCACCACATACTTAGGGGTTAATGCACTTTTTTTGCTGCACTTTTTAAGTAAATTTTACAATTCACAAATAAAATGTGGAATTTTAATGGAACACATTTTTTTTCATGCAAAGAGCATCACAATTACTGCAACACTGATAATTTTACACACTGCCAATGAACTGTAAAAACCATTAAAAAAACTACTGCAACTATCAATTATTAGATGTACAAGGTGCAACTGACGCCATTGATGAAATTCAGTAAATCAAAACGTCAAATGCGCTTGAACTGGCTGCACAAAGAGGTAAACGTTGATGGTGGCAGGCCAGTCCAGTGCAGTGGCTCAATCCCAGAGACAGTGAGGCTACAGTGCTGCAGGGGCCTCAGTCGTCATGAGCTGGCTGCTCAATGAATATACGGCACTGACTGATCAGCTCTGGCCTGCTGGCAAATTGCTTTGTGAGGCAAATATAGCTGGTTGCAGCATTCAATGAATCTATGTCACCGAATACACGTGGCTCTGGCGTGCTGGCAAATTGCACTGAGAAACAACTTTAGCCAGTTGCGGAGTTCAATGAATGTATGTCGCCGCATATACTCGGCTTCGGCGTGCTTCCAAATTGCAGTGGAGACTGACTTTAGCCAGTTGCGGCATTCAACGAATGTACTTTTCCGAATATACTCGGCTCTGCTGTGCTGGCAAATTGCATTGGGAACCGACTATAGCCGGTTCCGGCGGTTTAAGGTTTAAATATTAAAATAGATTCCAATACAATTATAACAATTTTAGTGCTAGTTTACAGACCACCATATTCATTGACTGAATCAGGCAGTCTTTTATCTGATTTGGGTATAAATTTTGATCTTGTGGTGTTGATAAGGGATTTTAATGAACACATTGATGTGGAAACTGACACTTTTAGCAAATGTTTTACTTATTTGTTATCTTCAGTAGGATTTTGTCAGATTGTCATGGGTCCAAGTCATAATTGTAACCACATACTAGATTTAATTATAACTTATAAAGTTGAAATTCAAAATTTACATATTACTCCATTAAATGAAGTTATTTCTGATCACTACTTAATTACACTTGATTTGGTTCTGCCCTTACCAATACACTCACATATTAAAACAAAGACAGTGCGACATCTAGATTGAAATTCTGCTTCAAAATATGTAGATACTTTGAGTAAGTCAAGTGTAATCGCAGAAAACCATTTAGATCACTTAACATCACATTATAATATGACTTTGAGAAATGCTCTGGGTAAAAGATAAAAGTGATCAAAGCACATGGAAACTCTCCCTTGTTTAATGAGAACACTTGAGCTCTTAAATTAGAGTGTTGAAAACTGGAGCGCAGATTGAAAACAACAAAGCGGTACATCTTTCAAACTGCATAGAGAGAGAGTGTTAAAAAATATAAAAAAGCCCTCTTTAAAGCTCCCTCACGCTACTATTCTAAAATAATGGATAGCAATAATGATAATCCTCATGGACTGTTTAGAGCAATGGCTAATTTAACAAATGGGAATTCAGAATTACAGTTCAAAATACGAACAAAACATTAGCAGTACAGACTATGAACTTTTTAACTTTAATTTCTAAAATGAAACCTACTCCATGTTCCAAATATCTGGTGCCACAAACGAATAGTAAAAAGCACAATGGATGTTCTTGCAGTGCCTATTCTTGGCATTATTAATAGTTCATTATTGCATGACTCTGTACCTGATGCAGTAAAAGTGTCAGTCATTAAACCATTACTTAAAAAGTCAGACCTCAATCAATCAATCAATCAACATTTATTTATATAGCACATTTTCATACAAAAAAATGTAGCTCAAAGTGCTTTACTAAATGAATCTATACTAATAAACGGCAAAGCCCTCACTCACTGACTCACTGACTGACTGACTGACTGACTCATCACTAATTCTCCAACTTCCCGTGTAGGTAGAAAGCTGAAATTTGGCAGGCTTATTCCTTACAGTTGGGCAGGTTTCATTTCGAAATTCTACACGTAATGGTCATAACTAGAAGATATTTTTCTCCATTTACTGTAATGGAGTTCAGCTGGAGGGGCGGAGTTTCGTATGACATCATCACGCCTCTCACGTAATCACGCATTACGTAGAAAGCCAGGAAGAGCTACAAAACGCGCTTTAGAAAACATGCATTATATAATTAAGAAGGCAGCGAAACAATTAGAAGCGAGCGAGTGACATATAAAACCATATTCAGCAGCTCACGTGTACTGACGCAGTGCGCAGACAAAAAGTAACAGTTCCAAAGAGTGCTGAACAAAAACTGAATTACACTGCTACGCTCAAATAGATAAACCACACGCCGTGGCGCGATACTAAAGCATTCGACTGTAGCGCCCACGTCCGAGGTTCGATTCCCGAGAGGGGATGCACTAAGTATGTACGCGCGCTTCTCGATTTATTTTAACCTCGCATCCCCTTAGTTTGAAACGTATGAAAACGCATGCGGTTAACGCAGAAAGACAGATCACCTATTCACCTATTGAAGCTTCATGAATAATGAATACTTTATTCGCGATCAATGATTGTTTTGGTAAAGCCATACTCAGTGTATTCATTAGATGAATGGTAAAAAAGTAAGAGCGAGGGGACGGTAACTTACTGAAGCACACAAGCAAAACCACAATAGCACGCGGGCTCGATGTACTGACTTGCACGATCACATTCCAAAAAATATTTCTTTTCAAGTTCTATTTAGTCCATATGAGTCAAACTCAAGGCCCACGGGCCACATCCGGCCCGACGTGTAATTATATCTGGCCCGCGAGATCATTTTATATACTGTATTATTGTTATTAATGGCCCGGGTATATGAAGCGCTGGTAACACAATAAACTACAGATCCCATAATGCAGTGCTTCAGCTGCCTTGCCGAACACTTACTGCGTTACTGCAAGTTATTGCGAAGCTAGCCCACACGATGCCGAAGAGAAAAGTTGATTCTGAAAATAGAGCCTTTAAAAACCGATGGGAGGCTGAGTATATGTTTACTGACATTGCCGGTAAACCCGTGTGTCTCATTTGTGGAGCTAATGTGGCTGTAATTACAGAATTTAATCTTTACAACGACTGACAAACACAGAATGTAACTTGAACACAACACATCGTACAAATACGACCCTGATTGAAACAAATAATGATAATCGAATCCTTGATCACAGCAACACTCACGAAACAATTACTGTATATTAACAATCATGTTACGTTATTTTTAAAATGTTCCCTTTTCTTTTTCATAGCTTCTTTAACACACTACGTCTCCGCTGCGAATATATATATATACCCCGATCTACATACTCTCAAATAAATAAGCCACACACCGTGGCGCAATTGGCCTACATCCGAGGTTCGATTCCCGAGAGGGGATGTACTGAGTATGTACGCGTGCTTCTCGGTTCATTTTAACCTCGCATCTCTTTGGTTTGAGACGTATGAAAAAATATGCGGTTAACGCAGAATCATGTTACGTTATTTTTAAAATCTTTCCTATTCTTAGCACAAGCACAGCTGAGAAGCTTCGATGCATGTACTCCATAACAAAAAATAACGCATTTAATCACACTTTCAATTCCAAGCAAAGGGGAAATTTTGTCAATGCATGATTTCCTGGTACATCGATTACACTGGTGCACACATCACAGCTACAAAAATGTTACACTCTGAATGAAGCGCGTTCCTACGACTGATCGGAGGAAAATTTAATTTCAAAAAAGTACCCGAGCAAAGCCTTGATAAAAGCATGGTTTTGTGCACAGTGAAAAGCAAACAAAATTAGATGCATTACAGAAAGTGGACTTTGTGGCTCTTACTGGGGATCATTGGACTTCCGTGACCGTTA
>JANRMT010062857.1:49386958-49397231 GCA_026402145.1 Polypterus bichir lapradei | reverse complement strand
CTTCCGTGACCGTTAGTAATTCTAATTACATCTAATTACAAAATGTTCAATGATCACACTGTTTTAGCCTAATGTACAAAATAATTTTGGCTAAGGTTACTCAGAGTTTAAAGATGAAGCTGGTCAAATTACCTTTTATATTTCTGACTTATTTTTTTAAGAAGAAAAACTGCACTTTATGTTGAAATTTTGGTTATTATTATTTAAAGACAATACCATTCTGAAAATGTACTTAAAGTACTTAAACTACCACTTTATTTTTAAGTCTGCCCAATTTTAGCCAGGGATGATATTTTTGTTTCTGTTTTGAATTGAAATGCAGTTTAAATGCATTTCTTTTTCAGAAATTAAAAGAGCTTGAGTTTACAATATTCATGTCCATGTCTATTATTTGATCGCCCACTAAAACCCTTTTAAATTAAAAAAAAAACATTTGCGATTTGGGGCAAATTTTCATGTGTGATTACATACGATTAA
Organism: Polypterus bichir lapradei; assembly: GCA_026402145.1. Taxonomy (NCBI): domain Eukaryota; kingdom Metazoa; phylum Chordata; class Cladistia; order Polypteriformes; family Polypteridae; genus Polypterus; species Polypterus bichir. The sequence goes on along the minus strand of JANRMT010062857.1, from coordinate 49,396,754 downwards.
TCAAGATTAATTATTACACAGCCTCTAATTAATTAGATTTTTTTTTTAATCGAGTCCCACCCCTAATATATATATGTAGATTTATATATATATGTGTCTATTTGTATATGTGTATATATATGTATATATGTATGTATATATACTGTATATATATATATATGATGTGTATATATATTTTTATATGTGTGTGTGTGTATATATACAGTATATATATATATATATATATATATATATATATGCCAGTAACACTCATGACAATGACAGCACAATTACATTGTCAATCATGTTACGTTATTATTAAAATGTTTCCTTTTCTTTTTCATTACTTCTTTAACACACTACTTCTCCGCTGCGAAGCGCGGGTATTTTGCTAGTACTTAATAATTATAGACGATTTCAAATTTACCCTTTCTAAAATACTTGAAAAAGTAGTGGCCAATCATCTTCAAATTCCAGTCTGGTTTACACACTGGTCATAGTACAGAAACGGCACTAACACGCATTGTAAACGAAATTCTGAGATCCTCTGATCAAGTAAACTCCACTGCAATTATGTTGTTAGACTTAAGCGCAGCGTTTGACACCATTGACCATTCGATTTTAAGGCATAGGCTGGAAACTGACGTTGGGCTTACAGGCACTGTCCTTACCTGGTTTAGTTCTTATTTATCAAATCGATCCCAATACATACAGAAATGTGCTGACAGGACTCCATGAGATATGGTGTCTCGCAGGGCTCAGTACTAGGACCTTTACTGTTTTCACTTTACATGCTTCCACTGGGATCTCTCATAAGATAACATCACGTTAATTTTGACTCGTACACAGATGACACCCGTTATACCTTTCTTTCAGATGAAATGAAGTTCCTCCGATGTTGTCTTTAATTAGATGTGTTAATGAGTTAAAGGAGTGGATGGATGAGAACTATCTGTCTTTAAACAGAGATTGTCATCATTTCACTCAGCTAGAACCACCATTAATTTTACTGAATCAGCCCGCAGTCTCAATGTTATCTTTGACTCTAGCAGGTCATTTAAAACACATATTACAAAATTGTCTAAATCATATTTCTTCCATCTTAAAAATGTTGGGCAATTAAGGCACTTTCTAAATATGCAGGATACCGAGAAATGAATTCATGCATTTACTTCTAGCAGGATTAACTACTGCAATGCTGTGTTCACTGATGTTGAAACTGTTCTTTATGACAGCTTCCAGTTCTTCCAAAGTGCTTCTGCAAGAATTATTACAAGAACGAGAAAATACAAACACATAACTCTGCTACTACTCTACTCTAGTTCTTAAATCCTTACATTGGCTCCTGATTAAGTTTAGGGCAGATTTCAAAGTTCTACTTTTAACATATAAAGCCTTAAATGGCCAAGGTCTGGCTTATCATTACTTAGAAAACCAGTGAGTACATTAAGATCTCAAGATGCCAGTCTGCTTATGATTCCAAGGTTTAAAAAAATAACATTGGGAAGTTGAGGTTTTAGTTACAGGACCCCTAAACTGTGGAGTGGTCTGTCTGCTACTACAAGAGATGCCCCTTCGGACTCAGCTTTTTAAATTCCGGCTGAAGACTCACTACTTCAGTTTAGTACACCCTGACTAGAGCTGCTGATTAACTGTGCAGACTGCATCTCTGTTGTTAGTCATCCACACTGAAATATAAGTAATAATGATAGTTATAATTTGTCATTAATCCTCACCTATTCACTTTCTCTTTTCGGTACTCAAATGCCCTACTGCCAAGTTGTTTTCCTGCCTATGGAAAAGTCATCTCTGATGGAGGAGCACTGAAATCATCGGTTAGGAGGGTGCTCTCATTATATTGGCTAGCCCAGCACTGACTCAGCTGTGGAGTGGTCATTAGGGGGAGGCAGCTTGATGGCTGAGGTCTCCAGGACTCTGAACAAATCCAAATCATATTATGTGATATCATCCACGCTTGCATTTTGCTTTGTAGCTTGTACTATTACCATTGTACTGTTATATTGTATTCCTGTGTTGGCAATGATACATTGGCCATCTAGATCTGTGAAGAGGGTTACTTGTGTTATGTTTTGTGTATTATATTGTATTTACCTCTTTTTTTTGACACCCATTGCACGCCCAACCTATCTGAAAAAGGGTCTCTCTCTGAATTGTCAAGATTTCTTCTGTTTATTTTTCCTACAAGTGTTTTTTTTGAGAGTTTTTTCTTGTTTTCTTAAGGAGTCAGGGCTGGGGGGCTGTCAAAAAACAAGGCCTGTTAAAGCCCATTGCAGCACTCTTTGAATGATTTTGGGCTATGCAAAAAATGAATTGTTGTTGTTGACAATGCATCTCTTATGTATATGTATCTGTTTTAAGTAAGTGCTTGTTATTTATTTTTGTAAGCTATTTATGCATTGTTATTCTTATCTAATTTTAATTTGCTTTTCTGTTTGAAATCTTGTAAAGCAGTTCCATCATTTGTATGAAAATGTGCTTTTCAAATAAAATGTTGTTATTGTTCACATCAGCATTCCCTTATTTAGCTACTCTGACTGTGGCACCAGCATAGCTGCTTAAAACCTGCACAAATATGAAAGGTAATTGACAAGAGCTTTCCTTCAATATAATTGGTATTTAAAATGCTTGATATCTCCATGACTTTGGGACCCTCCTCTTCAGATAGTTGATGGACCTTTTGGGGACTTCTCTCCTCCTTTTGTGGAAGAATAATTTTAGGGTAACATAGCATTCATCTTTAAGAAATAGCATAAAGAGTTAATAAATGTCAGAAACCAACCAGGTAAAGTAGGTAAGTGAAAATCAAAATCTTCACTGACATGCAAGCATTGGTTTAGGAAAATACTGAGATGGTCAAGTAAGTAAAGAATGTACCAGAAGAAAGGTTGATGTCATATACAAAATGTACCAAAGGATGACTAAGAAATCAGCAGCTGTCCTATAAATGAGAATGGACAGTTTCAATTTCAATTCTTTATTGTCATGTGTACAGTAACAAGTACCATGTACAACGAAATGCTTGCTTGCATGTGCCCCTGCAGACAGTGAACATAGACCAAAAAAAAACACACACACAATAAATAAATGAATATAATAAGTAAATAAATAAAACCAGAATCCTATGAATAAATAGAGACAGTGGCAGAAGTATATGTGCAGGTAGCAGTGGAGGTGACACGAGGTTACCGATTGTTCATGAGTCTGATTGCAGTTGGGTAGATACTGTTCCTGAACCTGGAGGTGCACATCTGAATAAACTTTAGTCGCTTCCCCGATGGGAAGAGGGTGAAAAGAGACAGTGCAGGGTAGCTGGGGTCCCGCCTGATACGGTTCACTTTCCTGAGACAGCATGTATTGTGGATGTCAAGGATCACAGGGAGCTGTGTGCCCGTCATCTGCTGTGCTGTGTTCACCACCCGCTGCAGAGCTCTGCAGTCCTGAACTGAGCAGTTGCTGTACCAGGATGTGATGCATCAGTACACCTGTAGAATCTGCACAGGGTTGTGATATATAAAGCAGAGTCAATATATGTTTGTTTGTCTGCCATACAAATCTGCAGCGGGCGTCCGATCGCCACCAAACTGGGCATAGGGCTCCTTTGTGACCAGGAGGAGGTCATGGGGTATGTTTGGTTGGGAAAAATGTTCGGGGTGAAGCACAGGGCACCTTTTCACTGACAGTTCCGCACATGTCCCCGTACTGCCAACAGGAGAAGGGCTGCTGATGCAAGACCGGATGAAACATCTGAAGAAAGGGAAGGGAGGCTGTAGTCGATTTATGTTTGTTTGTCTGCCATACAAATCTGTAGCAGATGTCCGATCGCCACCAGACTGGGCATTGGGCTCCTTTGTGACCAGGAGGAGGTCATGGGGTATGTTTGGTTGGAAAAAATGTCTGATGCAAGAGCGGATGAAACATCTCAAGAAAGGGAAACCAGGCTGTCTGCCAACAGGCGAAGGGCTGCTGATGCAACACGTGGACAAATGCAGCACGAGTTAAAAAACATGGCTTTCACATATAACCGACAGGTTGCATATCATGAATATCCTGTCACTGTTATTGGCCGAATGGATCATATCTGAGTTCATTATAGAGCTCTAAAATGGAAAGGAGAGTCACCGGGATTGTGTTGCTCAAATGGGAAGGTGAAACTGCCATCTCTACTTCGTCCACCTGAACCTCTACACTCTTTGATGTCAGGATCAACACCAATTTCAAAGCATTTCTTGAACAACATCAGGAAGTACAATTCCTGTTTTCAAATGACTTCTTTTGGTGCAACTAAATAAATATGAGAGGATGGGTTCATGCCCACATTCAAAGTGCAAGGTCAAGTTTACCATACAATAGGATCATTACTTCCATTAACTGATGGGACAATTGAGTTGCTTCAGATCTACTTAATGGGAGATATTTCCACAACAGCGCAGATAGACACAGCAGAATACTGAACGTGAGACTGGACATTGTGACAGATTTAGAACGGTTCCTTCATGAGAACAACGCATATGTCACTCTTTTCAAGACTGCACTTTAACAGATGATTATAAATTTGTCATACGAGCTGTCAAAATGCCACAGGGAGAGCATCACCGACGATTCAATGCTCCAACACTTGATGAGATTGCCATTGTAATGGTAGGCAATGACTTTGGGAAGCGGGACATTATCATTGAGAAAAGGAACAGAAGTCTTCAGCATATGACAGACACACACGGGTCGTATGATGCCCTTCAGTATCCACTAATCTTTTAGCAAAGCGAAGATGGGTATTACTTTGGAACTCCACAAACAGATCCATCTACGGGGCAACTCTGTTGCTGGCAAGAAACTCAGTGCAATGGACTTTTATGCTTACCGACTAATGAGTAGAGTTTCTGAAGAGAATCACAACTTTTTCATCAATACATATTATTGAAGCAACTATCATAACAGGTTGCACAAGACGTGAAAATTTTTCATACCAAGAATATCGCTGATTCCGAATGATTTACCCTTTGATTTCAAATGGCTACAATTTCCTGTTTGTTTGGCTTTTGCTATGTCAATTAATAAGGCTCAAAGGCAATCACTGCAGGTTGCAGGCATCAATTTGGAAAATCCATGCTTTTCACACGGACGACTCTATGTAGCATGTTCTAGAGTGGGCAATCCTCAGAATTTGTTAATTTTCGCACCACAAGGAAAAAAAAAATATATAGTGTATTCAAAGGCTCTGGAATAACCATTTGTATTACTTATTACAATAACATGTGAATCACAAAAATGTTTGCTGTGTTTCTTTCATTTGGGAAATTCATTATACATTCCCTGCGGTGGGCTGGCGCCCTGCCCGGGGTTTGTTTCCTTCCTTGCACCCAGTGTTGGCTGGGATTGGCTCCAGCTGACCCCCCGTGACCCTGTAGTTAGGATATAGCAGGTTGGATAATGAATGGATTGATTATACATTCCCGGGCAATGCCGGGTACTCCTGCTAGTATTTTATATAAATCATTTGGGTGTAAACCAATGAACCAACCAGAGTCAAATGTATGCATTGATTGACACTGTATGTAAATTCAACAGTTTATAAAATGAACCTCTATTCTTTGTTCCTCTGACCAGGCTGTAACAGACTGCTTTTGAAGAATGCTCCCTCTAAGGCATTTTGCCATGGAGTAATTAAGTGTTAAATTTCTACCCCACTCTCCTTTCAACAGTCTTTCAGAGGGAGATTCTCCTGCCTCTGTCTACTTTATTTAAGACCGCTGGAGGTCAGGCATGTGTTATCAATGCCATAATATTAAGAATGGAAGACTTTCCAACCGTGTTTGACACCCAGCTCTGGTACTGGAATGGCCAACATTCATTGCTGACATGTGCTTGAACTGATGTTTAGTTTCATCTCCAGTGCTGATCACAGTTACTATCTGACATAGAAGATCATTACGTACTGTATCTTCAGAACAACCAGTCATGAGGCATAAGTTGGCCATTTCTGTACAGCCAGCTACTTATTCAGTGGTATCTGGAAGATAAAAGTCTTTTAAAATGTGCACAATGTTATTATGTTCTTGTACATTAGTAATAGGATAAGCATCAAGATGAGTCCTGCTATTGAGTGAAGGGTAATCAAGTCAAGTCAAGTCAAGTCAGGTGGCTTTATTGTCACACTATCCATACACAACATACACTGGCACGAAAAGTTAAAGACAGGTAAAGAACTATACTATATTATAATAGATAAATAAATAATAGGCAACTGAATAGATAGTAATAAACAGACAATTAATAATAATCCACAATAAATTGATTAGCTCCATTCTTCTTGGGACTACGTACTGCTGGGGATGCTCACAGTGATTGAGAAGGCTGACTTACTCTCTGATATGAACCTGCTTTAGTTTATTTTTGGATTTCTTTTTATTACCAGGTGACTCCCTGTTGGCCATTTTAAGCTTAGGAAGGTCTTCCAAGTGTTCTTATAGTTTATTGAATGACTATAATTAAACCTTTCTTGGATGTACATACGTGTGGTCATCATGACAATAGATAATTTACCTTGTCTTTCATTATTCAGGTTAATTATTGAAGCTACCAGTAGCCCAAATTCTTGAAATTAAGAATTAAACCTTAAGCGTGAGAAAAAATTAAAATTAAGGAATTAAACCTGAAGAAAGAGGATATGCTAAATTTGCACATTACAAAACATAAATCGCCAGTGACCACATGGTCACGTGTAGACAAACTAACAGAGATACACGTGACTCACTATAGCCCAGTACTGGTTTTATTCTGCTCAGTTCTGTTCATTTACGGTTCCAATGCTCACAAATTCATTAACAGTGTGAAGTTCTCCCTATTTTATATTAGCATTCTGTATAAATGAATTAGCTACATATTTCACCTTCACACATGGTTTACATGTATAAAGCTCAATCCTGGAAGACAAAATCTCTGTCAGGTGGGCTCTGTATTTCATCCCTCAAAACTTTTTAATCTCCAGTCTCATAACCATTGTGGCAGACAGCTGGGGACCCTACTCAGCTGTGTTGTCTGGACGGACCATGAGGGGGACAATATCTCAACAGGGCCACGAGAGAGCAGCCACCCTGGTCTGCAGGGGTGTCACGAGAACAGAGCTGGGAAGCTCATCCCTGTTGGGCCTTGTGGCCACTGCCAGGGGGAGCCCGGAGGATTAAGGAGCCCTGGAATACAGCACTTCCACCACTCCAGGGAGTGCCGTCAGAAGACTATCAGGAAGCACCTGGAGCACATCCGGGACACTATTAAAGGGGCCGCCTCATTCCATTAGACAAACCGGAGTTGGGAGGAAGGAGACGGAGCTTGTGAGGAGGGGAGTGGAGGTGAGAGAAGAGAAAGAGAAGAGAGACTATTGGGGTTTGTGCACTACATTGTTGGTGCAGACGTGTTTAAAAGAAATAAACGTGTGTGTTTCTGGACATTTGGTGTCTGTCTGTCTGTGCCCGGGGGCTGTCTTTCCACGCCATCTAATAAAAAGAAGCTAACAGACATTTTCTAATAGAACTGAAGTTGTTATGGTGTTATATTTGGTTTTCCACAAAACCGTTACAGTCCCTTTAAGCATTGTCTTCATAGATACCCAAATCTCAGCATCCATCAGATTTCAGAGCTAAAAAATACTTCACATCATTCTGCACATGTTGATAAACAGGTTCATGAGAACGTCTCCTTCAACTTAACTTCATGTTTAAAGACTTTTTTTAAATATGAAAGGAACTCTGATTCTTTGGGCCTAGTGGCTCTTTCTGACTTCTGCAGTATGACTTAGACCCCTAGATTCAGAACTCCCACCTAATAATTTGGTTTCTCTATGTTTGTTAGCTACTTTAGCCTCACCTAGTGTCATGAACTTTGCTTCTACCTGGTGATTTCATTGTTTTAAACAATAAATAATTGCTTATTGTAACTTATTAAGGGCCAGGGTGAAATTCTGATAAAATCTGGCAATATTACTGGATGACATCTTTTTACCTAATCAGTTCAATGGCTGTGGCGTCACATTTTAGTTTCTACTTAGTAAATCTCGTGCTAAGTGACTCCAACAAGTCCAACTGGTTGTGCCAGCTTATGTTTAAAGTGCATGCTGATCAAGTTGTCCCCGCATATCAGCACTGCCACAGGGATGCGGATGAGATGAAATTATACAATCAAAAAGAATTTTAGAAATACCGAACACCTCAATTTGTGTGTCAATAACAACAACAACAACATTTATTCATATAGCACATTTTCATACAAAAAAGTAGCACAAAGTGCTTTACATAATGAAGAAAAATAAAAGACAAAATAAGAAATTAAAATAAGACAACATTAGTTAACGTAGAAAAGGAGGTGGGCAGAAAAAAAAAAAAAAACTCCAGCTGGCTGGAGAGAAAAAATAAAATCTGCAGGGATTCCAGGCCACGGGACCACCCAGTCCCCTCTGGGCATTCTACCTCACATAAATGAAACAGTCCTCTTTGTATTTAGGGTTCTCACGAACGCTCTTGATGATGATGGGCGTACAGACTTCTGGCTTTTAATCCATCCATCATTGTTGGAACATCGCGGTGCTTTGAGTAGATGGTGGTGGTGAAAGCCACCACCAAAAGGACAACGGAAAAAGAAACAGAAGAGAGAGTAGGGGTTAGTACAGATTATGGAGCCACCATGAATAGTTATTATAATGAGTTGGATATACAGAGTATCAGGATTAAATTACAGTGAGGTTATGAGAAGGCCATGTTAAAATAATGTGTTTTCAGCAGCACAGAATTTGCAGGATACAGAGCACCATTGCACAGCAGGTACTTTAAACTGTTCAAGTAGGAACCCTTTTGCTTCCAGGAAGACAGAGTTTTTTTTACATTATTGCATTCTTTTTGCTTACCTGTGAATCTCACATAATTCATCTTGAGATTCTGATAATGATGATAAGAAACATTTTCTGGTGCTGTAATAAAACTGTAAAAGACAATATCAACATGCTCCAGTACTCATGTCTTTGTGTGTGTGTGTCCTGTTTGGGCAAGATGGAGGGAGCTGATGTTAGAGGAAACCCAAACACTGCTTTAAAAAATTCCAAAGGGTCCTCTGTCTGTCTGTTTCTCTTACTTGCTGTATCTTCATGTTGCCTGAGAACACATACCCTGCAAGCCACCTGGGAATGGAATGGTCATCAGCACCTTATTACAACTGGATGAAGAGTTCAAACACATGGGTGATATGATACTATATATTTGCTGTTACTGAATTTGTTAGAAATTGATAGAATTTGCAAGAAAAAGCTTAAAAGTTAATGTCCTTGTCTGAGTATTGCTAGCAGGACCAGAAGCTCTATTGTCCATTCCGTGTCTAGCTGTGGTCCCTTAAGGACACTTGTGATGTACCCTATTGGTGGTAACACTGGGGTGAAGTAAAGGCTTGGAGGTAAAGACATTCCAGTCAGTGAGCAGTCTGCCATTATGGGTCCAGTGAGTTGAATACACCGAGTACAACAGGGAGACAGGTAAGAGGGTACAGGTAACAGGTACAGAGCTGTTAGACGTTTCTTCCCATCACCCATTAATAAAAGAACCTAAGAGGTTAGTTTGTGCCTTTCCTGGTTGCTGGTCTGATGATGTTATAAAACAATTATACTTTTACTTGCAGAATACCCGTGCTTCGCAGCGGAGAAGTAGTGTGTTGAAGAAGGTATGAAAAAGAAAAGGAAAAATGTTAAAAATAACGTAACATGATTGTTAATGTAATTGATTGTCATTGATATGAGTGTTGTTGTCATATCTATATTTAT
>JANRMT010062857.1:49356751-49376958 GCA_026402145.1 Polypterus bichir lapradei | reverse complement strand
ACACGGGAAGTTGGAGAATTAGTGATGAGTCAGTCAGTCAGTCAGTCAGTCAGTGAGAGAGGGCTTTGCCGTTTATTAGTATAGATGAATATGCACCTCAAGGTCATGAGTGTAAATGAAAATAAAATAAAGACAAAAGCTATTCTATTAGTAAAAAAAACTTTTGTAAACCAAAAAAAACAACATAGTTAAGAAAACTGTAATACAAAATTAAAACTATATGAATCTATTTTAGTAGTTGAGTAGACAATCAAATCAAAAATAAAATAACACTGGTTTACAAGGTTTTGTTTCCTTCACAATCTCTTATTTGCCAAATCGATTTTGTGATGCTGATCACAGAAATAACTTTAAAATTTTCCCATTGCACAAGGATTTTGAGAAACGACTAATTTTGTAATCTTAATTCCAAAATTTTCAAATTGGGGTGCTACGCGTAGTCATGGGTGATCAGGTTTAGCTGCCTGGCAGTAGCTCCTGATCTTCTTAGGTTAAAATCATTACATTTTGCAGCCATTACCAATGCAATTTATACCAGAGACTCGCTTAGCTAAAAGAGTGTCTGATCATATGTTCTCGGGCACGCTCACTCACCTCCAAACACGCCTTCAACACTATGGCCTGTTTCCATGGCGACCCAACCCTATATATGCGTATACCTAGCAGCAGCAGCAGTGAGTGGCAGCTGCAGTATTTCTAACTGATGACAGTGCCATTAGAAATAAAACCGTTGAGTTCAAAGGCCATGAATTTAATTTCATATAATTTCTGAAACATCTCGCCAGTGTCACAATAGCCATGTCACATTTTTTGCATCTGTGGGGAATTCACTTTGAAAGCACAGAAACAGAGAATGACAGCACTCAAAAAGAAAGCATATGAGTTTACTTTGGATGCAAAATTTGTGACCAGGACAATGTATAGGCTCTATATATGTGTTGTGCATCTTGTGCTACCAGTCTGTGAGCTTGGCTGAAGGGTGTGCATCCATCCATGATGTTTGCCATCCCAACGATATGGAGGGAGCAGAAGGATCATGTAACTGATTGTTACTTCTGCATGACAAATGTCTCAAAATTTCTTACCAAGAACAGGAAGTTTATTGAGTACCTAAACTTTGCCTCAGCAATGAGACTAGTCTTCCTGTTCCAAAACTGCCAAAGGTGCGGACGTTGGAGGATGAGGACAAGGAGACAGAGATGGACGAGCCGATGCAGAAGGAAGCTGATGTAGCTGCTGACGATCCAGATTTTGAGCCATCAACAATCAGGGATCCTCATTTCATTTTTCAGGCAGAGCTCAGCAATCTTGTAAGAGTTTTGGATTCATCGAAGAGTGAGGCAGAACTGCTTTTTTATCAAAGTTGCAAGAATGGAACATGTTGCCACCAGGTACAAAGATTTCAGTATTTCACCGCCGTCTTGAAGATTTGACAAAATTCTTCAGACAAGTTGACAGTCTGACCTTTTGCAGTGACATTGATGGATTGCTTTCTGCTCTCAGAGGTGAACATGAGACAACAGAATGGCAACTGTTTATTGACTCAGCATTGTTAAGTCTGAGGGCCGTTTTGCTGCACAATGGCAATATCTACCCTTCCATACCAGTCAGACATGCCAGTTATATGAAGAAAATGTATGAGAACATGCAGCTGCTGCTGAAACACACATTCAGTACTCAAGGTACAACTGGAATATACAGTATGTGGCAATCTGAAGGTGGCTTCAATTTTATTCAGTCTGAAGCTTAGATACACCAAGTACTGTTGTTTTCTTTGCGAGTGGGATAGCCAAGCAAGAGATTCACATTATGTGATAATGGACAGGCCACCTCGCAAGAAACCTCCAGGGCAGAAGAAAGTTGCACAGGACCCACTGGTTGATCCAGAGAACACATTTCTTCCACCTTTGCACATCAAACTTGGGCTACTGAAAAACTTTGTCAAGGCAATGAACAAGCCAAGTGAAGCCTTTACATACTTGTGACAGATGTTTTCACGTATCAGTGATGCCAACATAAAAGAAGGTGTTTTTGTTGGCCCACAGATCCAATAGGTGATGAAGGAGAGTCACTTTAACGGCCTCCTGCATTGTGGACCGCATTGAAGAATGTCTTTCCTAACATTCTGGGCAACTACAAGGCACCAAACTATGTTGAACAGGCATACAAGTCGATGAACTGCAACATGTCACTGAAAATACATTTTCTTCATTCCCACTTGGACTTCTTCCAAGGCAACTTTGGCACCACTGAACATGGTGATAAGTTTCACCAAGAAATTGCCAACATGGAGAAACGCTACCAGGGAGGGTGGAGTCCGTCTATGTTGGAAGGCTATTGTTGGACACTGATACGTGAAGCACTGGGTAGTGACTTCAAACTAAAATCTGTGGAAAAACATTTCTAGTTTTCAGTTGTGTTGCTTATGTTGCAATATTGTAGCGTAGGCCTATGCTGCTGGAGACGTTACAATGTTAAATGTGTAATTGCAGTTTTCTTGAAAATCCAACGTGATACAGAAATTACAAACACATATTTGTGTTCAGCATTTAAAAATCTATTGGTTTCACCAAAAATGCAGAGGAAATAAAATTTAATTAAAAATAGAATTAAATTATCTTCCTGCTTCCTGCATGTGCCATCTTTTGTTTAAAGCTATCCTGGTCTGCAGTCTGAGGCCCTGTGGTTCACAGTGAACCTGAAATTAATAAATAAATATTAACATATGTGTGTGTTGTTTGTTTTTCAGGGAAACATTCCTTCTGCTAGTCTAGTTGACCAAGTTTTCTTCTTCTACTGCTAAAATGCTGCAAGACTCTCTTAGGGTCGTCTTTCGCCTTATCTGCTATTCCTCTCCAACTGTATTTTACCCTCCCTGATTTCCTCCTTAATGGTTGCCCTCATGTTCTCATATGCTCTACAATTTGGAGTTATTAGTCTTATATGTTGTATTCATCTGTTTTTTTTCTTTTGCAGCTTCTTTTTTAACTCTTTATTAACCCACTGTGGAGTTTTTTTTTTTTAATTTATTATTAATTCTAAATTTAGGTCCGTACCTGTCCTGCATTACATGTAAAACATTTTTAAACCTGTTCCACTGCTATTTGACTGTCTCCACACTTAAAAAGTTTTCCCAGTGTATCTTACTTAGACTTTGAGCATCTGCTCAAAATTTGCCTTACCATAGTTAAACTTTAAAAATGTAGTCTTTGCATCTGCACTCTTACAAATCACGGAGAATTGTATTATATTATGGTCACTGGACCCTAGTGGTTCAATCACCTCTACAACCCTTAATCCAGACAGGCTTCACCCCGTGTTGGTGCTTTAACATACTGTGTTAAAAAATAGTCACTTCCTGCTCTTGTGCTCCACCATCTGTAAGGTTATCCCAGTTAATATTTGTATAATTAAAGTCCCCCATGACTATAATATCTCCCTGTAAATTTGCCTTTCTGATATTACTAAAAAGATGTGTGTTGAAATTACTGTCTGAATTGAGTGGTCTATAACACACTCCTAAAATAAGACCTCTTTCCCTACTGCTTTCCAGGTGAAACCAGATGTCCTCACTAAGATGGGGCTCATTGTCCAACTGAAGAGGACTTACATTTAAATTCTGTTTGGAATAAACAGCAACCCCACCTCCTTTTCTGTTCTGTCTATCCTTCCTAAAAAATGTTAATACATTTTTATTCATTTATACAAGGCGCCTTTCTGAGAACTCAAGGACACCAAACAAACAAACAATAAATAAATAAATAAATAAATAAAAAGACACATTATAAACAACTTATAACATCAGAAAATGCAGAAAATATAAAAATTAAAACCAAACAAAGCCACTGTAATCATAAAGAGAAAGCCATTTTAAACAGATGGGTTTTAAGTTTACATTTGAAGGTTGAAAATGATTTGATATTTCTAAGCTCTGTAGGTAATGAGGTCCAGAACTTGGGAGCAGAACAGCTGAATGCTCTACTCCCCATGGAGGTTAGATGGGTGAGAGGGACAGCCAGATGGATGGAAGAAGAGGATCTAAGATTACGGGAGGGAATGGCAACATGAAGAAGGTTGGACAGATATGGAGGGGCGAGGTTATGAATGGCCTTAAATGTTAATAGTAGAATTTTAAAATCAATTCAAAACTTAATCGGGAGCCAATGAAGCTGCTGCAAGACCGGAGTAATATGGTGAATAGATGAGGTTCGAGTAATGATGCGATATGCAGAATTCTGGACTAGCTGAAGCTTATGGAGGGATTTATTAGAGAGACCAAAGAGGAGTCCAGACGAGAAGTAACAAGACTGTGAACAAGAATGACAGTGGTATGGCGAGTGAGGGAAGGGAATATGCGATTAATATTACGTAGGTGGAAATAAGCAAACCAGGTGATGTTATTAACGTGAGATTGGAAAGATTTAGGACTGAGAAGGATGACACCCAGACTCTTGACCTGAGGTGATGGGGAAACAACGAAGTTATCAATCACAACAGAAAGATTATCGGCTTTGGATAATGATGATTTTGAGCCAATGAGGAGAACCTCAGTTTTGTCACTGTTTAATACAAGAAAGAAAGAACCTAGACTTAATTTCAGCAATGCAGTCAATAAGCGAAGATGGTGGAAAAGAAAAGGTGGGTTTACTAGCAAGGTAGAGCTGGGTGGCCTCAGCATAACAGTGAAAATGAATGTTATATTGCCAAGGGGAAGAAGGTAAATAATAAAAAGAAAAGGCCCAGGACAGAGCCCACCTGAAGTAACATTGGTGGGTTGGGATGTGAAAGTTTTAAGCTGAATGAACTGAGAGGTAGGATCTGAACCAATCTAGTGGAATGTGGGTAATGCCAATCAAAGATAATCTATTAAGGAGAGTGGTGTGACAAATAGTATCAAAGGCCACACTCAAATCAAGGAGGATGAGAATAGGAATTAAACCGGAGTCAGCAGCCATAAAGAAGGTCATTGGTAATTTTAACAAGTGCAATTTCTGTACTGTGAAGAGGGCAAAAACCAGACCGGAACTGTTCATACAGATTATTATGAAATAAGTGGGAATGAAGTTGGATAGCCACTATTTTTTCAAGAATTTTGGAGATAAAAGGCAAATTAGAAATAGGGCGAAAATTATTGAAGTTAGTAGGACCAGCACCAGTTTTTTTTCAGTATTGGGGTTATTGCAGCAGATTTAAAAGATGAAGGAACAGTACCAGTAGTGAGAGAAGAGTGAATTATGGCAGAAATGAGAGGGACCAGAGAGGGGAGGCAGGCTTTAACCAGAACTGTAGGGAGGGGATCCAGCTGACAAGTAGATGACTTAGATTTACAGATGAGATCTGAGATTTCTGAGAAGTGGGAAGCTGGAAAGAAGAAAATAAGTGAATAGGCACGTGTAGTCCAAAAGAAATACAGAGAGAATCTGGACCGAGGTGCTGATGTATCTTCTGGATTTTCTCATTAAAAAAGGACATAAGAGAATTACAAAAAGCAGTCAAGTAAAGGTGAGAAGGTAAAGAGTCTGGAGGTTGTGTAACATTATTAAGTAATGAAAACAAAGACTTGGTGTTACCTGTATTACAAGTAATTAACTGAGTGTAATAGTTAGATTTGGTTTGGGCTATATAGTCCATGTCATAAAGTACATAATTTTTATGCATCTCTTTGTGGACAAAGCGTCCAGTTTTTTTATATAACCGTTCAAGTTGCCTGCCCTTAGCTTTCAGAAACCAAAGTTCAGGCGTAAACCAGGGGCAGAAAAAGAAAAAGAAACAGATTGTAGATAAATGGGTAAGAAAGGTAGCAAGATCGCTTAAAAAAAAAAATGTTTGATTTAGGGGGCGGTAGACAGTTGCAATGATGGTAGGAATAGTCCCAGACAATTGACACACAGTTGATTCAAATGAGCTAATAGCAGGAGCAGGCAACGGCAGGACTTTCCACTTCTCGCAATAAATTATCATGACACCTTCTCCACGGCCAGAGGCACGGGGTTGACAAATGTAAACAAACCCCGGGGGGGTGGATTCATTAAGTTGAGAAAAGTCTTGAGGTTGCTGCCAATTCTTGGTTAGACAGAAAAAGTCAAACTTACGATCAGTGAGGAGATCTTCGATGAGATGCCCCTTGCTCGCTCGCGAGCGAATGTTCAGCAGACCGAAACTGACAATGTTGCTGTTGCACTTGGCTTTGTTTCCTCTAGGGGTCACTAGCTCCCTAGTTGGAATAAGTTGGAATAAGTTATTTTTAATTGCGGCATTTTAAGTAACCCGAAACTATATAGATATAATGTAATAAGGCGATATCCCTCCTATAGTGATACGGCGTTATAAATCACATAAGAGAAAGTAACTTAGCTTTCTTTAATGACGATTTATACGGCATAACAGACGAAAGGAAGCCATGACAACACTTTGTGTATCGTTTGTCATTTTTCATCACTGCGCTGAAAGGATTTTCACATTTTGACGTTATCACCCATCCGTCCATAGGCTTCAAAGTGTTTGGCTGCCGTTCAAGACTTTTATACTGGTTTCTCCACGTGCAGGCTCTTACATAGGTTCCGAACAAGGGAAGGAGAGGATTTAATTTCATCTCTAACATACAGAAATAGTACAATGCCCATTTTCAGGTTGTACCTTTCTTTCTTCAAATGCTTGCCTAGCAGTTCTAAATGCTAAGAGCCCCTGTGTGCTAACTTTGGCCTGGCCTGTACATGTGAGTGGATTTCTAAAATAATTTTTGTACAGAGCACAGTGACATTAAACTTTATATTCTTATTACAATTGTACAATGTGTCAACACTTTAATATAGGAAAAGGATTGCAGGTAGGTCCGGCAGTAACACCTATGCCAGAAGGGCCCTTTGAACATCTGTAGATGGATTTTATTGAATTAACACTGTCCCATACTTATACATATTGCTTAGTAATCGTCAATGTATTCTCTCGTTGAATCAAAGCTTTTCCTCGTAAATATGCAAATGCCAAGTCAGTGGCCAAGGCATTAGTTAAAGAAATCATTCCACACTGGGGGATGCCCAGAAAGATACAGACTGATAATGGCTTTCATTTTGTGAATGCCTTGTTACATGACCTGGTCCAGTGGCTGCAGGTGGATGTCCATCATTATTATAAATATCACCCACAAAGTGATGGAATGGTGGAAAGAGCAAATTCAACCTTAAAGCAAAAATTGGCAAAGATCTGTGAGCAAACTGACTTATCCTGGCCTGAAGCATTGCCTTTGGCCCTGACTAGCATGAGGGGGAAGAACCCATTGGCAGATAGGATTGTCGCCGTTCAAAATCCTGACCGCCTGACCAATGCCGAAAAACCCTCAAACCTTAAAATTCAGCTAAATTTCATTACAAATTGGCCCATTCTGGGCAATAAAAGGAAAAGATAAAAAGTGCCAACAGTCAGTGCAAATTTGTTCAGCACAAATGACATAGAAAATATTTTATAAATTATACAATTGTGTAAAATTGTTCATATTCAGTATCTGTTTTTGATTTTGCTTGTTTTATTCAGACAAAAACAAAACCAGATAGTAAACCATGTGGTGTAGTAAGCTTCCACAAACATTAAATTAATATTATATCCAAATCTGTTAAGTGTACAGTTCTGTCTGATTGTGACACAAAGCTAAACTTCTTTGGAGCTCCAAGCCATAATTACTGAAACTAAAGCTGAAATAATAAATATAAAAATAAAATAGAAATGTCTTTGTGAAATAAAAACTAAAAAAAAACCTAAAAATACACAATGAAGGAAAACTAAAACTAAACTGAATTTCCAAGTAAGGTCAGAAAAAATACAAAAATAAAAACTAATATAAAAAGACAAAACTATTGTAGCCGCCGTTGCGTAAGGCGAAGTCAGGCACGGGTAAGACGCGTGTCAAAGAAATCTCTCAGTCCAAAAGTTTGTTTTAAAAATATTTAGTGAAAGTTAAGGGCAAATAATTCATACAAGAATAAAAAGAAAAATAGTTACACACATAGAATAAAGGGAAAAAAAAGAAAAAATGTATCTTCTATAGACTTAGTTTTTCTTAAGAAGCTTTGGTTATTTCTGTACTTAAAGGTTCTTTATTTCTTCTTCTGTATGCCTTAAACATACGGTTCAAAACTCTTTTATTTTACGAGTTACTTCACACTCAAAAGGCCCGTAGGCCGTTGGCACATAGACATGCGCCTAGGCACGGTCACGTGCATAAGCACGAACGCGAGCACAAACAAGAACACGGTTAAAAAAACGTATGCCTCTATACCTTACACAAGGCAAGGCTAGACTCTAACTAAAGAACATTGTTTACTCAAAAACTGTAAAGAAATGACAGGAAAATACCAACTCAATTCGATTCACGGGGGTTATAGGAACCTCCCATATTTTATGCATTATCATTTAATAAATATTCATATATTTTATAGAACTAGGAAAATGGCTCTTACAACTATAATAAACTTGTTTCTTCCCTACATTTCCCATACATTTTCCAAATTTATGATCACCTTGATCATTACAGTTAATATGTACAATAGCTACAATCTGATGTTTCCATTTACATAAGAGATTTAAGAGTTGATGTCTCTTTGCCTTATTTCGTCAAAGTATTCATCTGCTGCCCTCAGCATCTGTCTCAGAGCTGTCAGAATCAGGATGTCCTTGTCCAAAGCGAGCTCAAACTCTGAATTGTAGTTCTGAACAAGTAAGAATCGAGATTTGGCAAAACCCAGAATATGGGAGAGCTTATCCACCTGAAGAAAAGAAAATGAAAGAAAGATTGAGATAAAGAGAATAAAGAGAAAGATAGAAAGAGATGGACAAAAAATGGCAATGTGTAAGGAACTTGCCAGTCATGATAGATGGCTGTTTAGTGAACAAAGCTAAACTGAAAGTGAAGTTCTTAACTAATGAGCTCACAGCAGATACCTCTGGGCAGGAGTGTTTATGACCCACAACAGGTACACTCTGCTATTTCTGAATAGCCTGGAAAGGATAAGAGATGTAACTTGAAATGAACTACTTCCAAAACACGGGGCCAGTCAATTAATGGAGAAATAAAAAGAATACACCTTATTTAATTAGAACATTATAACAGTCTAGACAGGAACAGGCCATACAGCCCAATAAAGCTCACTGGTCCTGTCCACTTAATTCTTCCAAAATAGCATCAAGTCAAGTTTTGAAGGTTCCTTATTTCCTTATTTATTTATGTCGAGAGGTTTACTTACCTTGGCAGTGACATTCATGTCTCTGGTGACTCTTCCTATGAAGTCAGTAGACAGATTGGGAGAGCACGGGGGGTCATGAGGTCGCTGGAAAGGAGTGTGTGGTGCTCCCAATATCTATGCAAAAGGACGAAGGTCCAAGTCTTTAGAGTCCTGGTGCTTCCTCTCTTGCTATATGGTTGTGAGACATGGATGCTATCCAGTGACCTGAGACAAAGACTGGACTCCTTTGGTACTGTGTCTCTCTGGAAAATCCTTGGTACCGCTGGTTTGACTTTGTGTTGCTCATAAAGTCCCAAATGAGACACATTACCTGCATTGTGAGGGAGCGTCAGTTACGGCACTACGGCCATGTGGCACGTTTCCCCAAGGGTGATCCAGGTCGTAGGATCCTCATTGTTAGGGACCTGAGTGGCTGGACCAGGGCAAGGGGTCGCCCACGTAACACCTGGCTGCAGCAGATAGATTTCATTTCCGGAGGGTGGGACTGGACTGCGTGTCTGTCTGGGGGGGTTGCCAACTGGGATCCCGAGTTGTTTCGTTGTGTGGTGGGTGCGGCAACGCACTGTACCAGTGCATGCTCCCCATCTTGACTTGACTTGACTTATTTCCTCCTGACTACCACATTACTTGGTCACTTATTCCATGTGTCTGTGACTCTCTGTGTGAAGAAAAACTTCCTAATGTTTATTTACCCATAACAAGTTTCCAACTGTGTCCCCGTGTTCTTGATGAACTTATTTTAAAGTCACAGTCTTGATCCACTGGACTAATTCCTTTTATAATTTTAAACACTTCAATCATGTCACCTCTTAATCATCTTTTGCTTAAACTGAAAAGACTCAGCTCTTTTAATCTCTCATGATAACTGAAACCCTGTACCCCTGGAATCAGCCTAGCCACTGTTCTCTGGACTCTTCCCAGCGCATCTTTGTCCTTTTTGTAGCCTGGAGCCCAGAACTACACAAAGAACTTCAGATGAGCTCAAAACAATTTCCCCCTGGTAAAGATGTGTCTGTCTGTCTGTCTATCTATTTATCTATCTATCTTATAAAGCTTCAGCATAACCTCCTTGGATTTGCATCTTCCCATCTTAAGCCACCTTGCAGTGCTTTACAACTGCAGTACGATGTTTCCATATTTGAATCCAGACAGGACAAGTGTTTATATTTAGGGGAAACCACAAAGTCAACTGGAGAACTAAATCTGTACCCTGATACTTTAAAACTTAACATATTAATTTCTGGGACATTTGCTAGTGAGCTCCATAGCCGAGTAAAGAAGAAGAAGTAGAAGAAGATGATAACATTCTTTCCAAAGAATAAATATATAAGTGTACTACCTTCACCAATGAGCCAATCAGTCAGGGGAAACATGTTTTAGTCAAAAAGACAACTTGTAGAGTTATGGGAAAACTTATTTTCCCCTAACTCAAGAAGAGGTGATTATTTCTCTAGCACCTCAAGGTCACCAAAACCATTTTGTTGATGACTCCAGACCAGGAAGGAAAGTGGAAACTAATCTTCAGTTATGGATGCTGTCATTAGATAGATAGACAGAGGAGAGAGGTTGGGAGCATGCACTGATACAGTACATTACTGCACCCACCACATGACAAACCATCTCAGGATCACAGATTAGGACTCGATTTCAGCCATGCAATGCAATGATGGTGCGAGGAACCTCATCAGAATTGCCAGATGTTAAGAGTGGTGACCAGCAGGGGGCATTGCTGGGGCTGCTGCTGTTCTTAATATCTATAAATGATTTAGATAGGAATATAAGGAACAAGCTAGTGAAGTCTGTAGATGATACCAAGATAGGAGGATTAGCAGATAATTTGGAATCCATTATATCATCACAGAAGGACTTGGCTAGCAGACAGGCTTGGGCAGATTTGTGGCAGATGAAATTTAATGTCAGTAAATGTAAAGAATTACACATAGGAAGTAATCGAGAGTACACCTTATGAGAAGGATTTAGGAGTCATAGAGGACTCTAAGCTATCGACTTCCCGACAGTGTTCAGAAGCCATTAAGAAGGCTAACAGAATGTCAGGTTATATAGCGCCTTGATGTATGGAGTACAAGTCACAGGAGGTTCTGCTCAACCTTTATAACACACTGGTGAGGCCTCATCTGGAGTCCTGTGTGCAGTTTTAGGCTACAGACTTCAAAAAGGACTAGAAAAGGTCCAGGAAGAGCGACTAGGCTGATTCCAGGACTACAGGGGTTGAATTATGAGGAAAGATTAAAAGTGCTGAGCCTTTACAGTTTAAGCAAAAGAAGATTAAGAGGTGACCTGACTAAAGGGTTTAAAATTATGAAGGGAATTAGTCCAGTGGATTGAGACGGTGACTTTAAAATGAGTTCATCAAGAACACGGGGACACAGTTGGAAACTTGTTAAAGATAAATCTCCTAGTTCACGATGCTCCTGATGCTAACAACGTGCATTTAAGAAGAACTTGAAGACTTTCTTATTCTGTGAATATCTGTCTAATTGATAATGGCTTTGATGAGAATTTATTAGTAGATAAGAAAAGAGTAACTAATCTTATGTTGTTCTGTTTGGTTTAAAGCTTTTCACTTCTGTTGGTCAGTTTTATAACATGGTCCTGTAGCCCTTGTTTCAAAATAGTATCCAAATTGATCTTTACTTGGTTATGTCAACCACTTTTGTAAGTCACCTTGGATAAAAGGCTTCTGCTGAGTGAATTGATGTAAAAGTCAACGTAAATTCAGGTCCCATGACAGAGACAAACAAAATGGCCAGTGAAAGGGGCAGGTTACCTGTTCTTCAATGTACTTGCTGTTGTATACTTTTTTCAAATTCTTCTTCACCGTCATACAGGCCTCATCTATCTTGGTCATCAGAACGAGCATGGGGACACCTGTGGGTGAAGAGGTGACACAGAGAGTCAGGAGGATATTTGCCCTCACTTATTTTGTTACTTTATCACATTTCTTTATATAAGGAATAGAGAAATCAGAAGATGAACAGATGATTGACAATGCTGTTAATATTTATTACAATATCAAAGAACAATTTTCATTTGCTCTGTTCTCTTGGTGTTAGGATTTTTTAATTTGCTTTAAAGTGACTATAATTCAAGCTCAACCAAAAAAACTCAAACACAGCAATTTGTTCATAATTGTTTGCATATGTATGTAGGAAGGCAAGTTTTTGTTTTAAAGGCAAACTTTGAAAAAAAAATCACTAAATAAAAAAGTCACAAATTACATACAATTCAGTGGCTGAAACTCCAGCTCACACCTGTACTCCCACAATGGCATTAGGGTGTAATATAACAGACACACCCTGTATATTCACAAATTTAGAGAAAGTAATAAAAAGGTCACTAGTGGAACAGAAAGCATTAAAAAAACAAACAAAATCCATCATCTGCTTAACATGATTGGGTTGCTTTTGTCCACCTAAACTAAATTCCCTCTCTCTACCTCCGTCCATATATGACCTTCTAGCTGTTCAGCATCACAATATTAAATTTTAATATTCCCTTTTTAATATTGCCAAAATGATAAGCATTGAAATAACTGTGTGTATTGGGCAGTCTGTAACACACTCCTAAAATAAGGCCTCTTTCTCAAATGCTTTTCAGATGAAGCCACACGTCCTCACTAAGATGGGACTCATTATCAAACTGAAGAGGACTTGCATTTAAATTCTCTTTGACATAAACAGTAACTCTACCTCCTTTTCTGTTCTGTCTATCCTTCCTAATAAACGTGTATCCCTCTATGTTATAGTCACCCCCCTCTTTGTTATTTAGCCCGGTGTCTGTTATTATAATATCATAATTATTCTCTGCTACATACAACTCCAACTCACTTATTTAATTTTTGATACTTCTAGCATTAAGGCAAGCTACTTTTAATGTGATACTCATTTTACATTTAAACGTTGGGTTAGAATTTACATTACTATGCAATTTTATTTCTACAATGTTGTTTGTTTCTCCATGTATAGATCTAAACCTGGCCTGTCCTAAACTCCTTGCCCCCCCTCCCATTCCCTAGTTTAAACAATCCTTGACTAGCCTACTAATACACCTTACCAATACATTGGTTCCCCTCTGGTTCAGATGTAACCCGTCGTGGCGGAAGAGGTCCCATCAGTTCCAAAAGGAGTCCCAATTCCCCACAAACCTATACCCTTCTGCCCTTCACCCAGATCTGAGCCATGTGTTAAGTCTTCTAATCTTCTCAGTCTTACCTGGACTGGCGTGTAGCACAGGCAGAACTTCAGAGAAGACTACCTTGTCAGTTCAGCTCTTCAGCCTGGCACCTAACTCTTTGAATTTGGATTGCAGAACTGACAGACTATCCTTATGTATGTCATTTGTACCCACATGGAAAATGACAACTGGATTTTCCCCCTCTCTGGCCAACAGCCTTTCCACCTTTCCCAGGAGGTCTCCCAACTGTGCACAGGGAAGGCAAAACATCATATGAGACTCTCTGTCTCTAGAGCAAATCTGCACTTCAATCCCTCTTAATGAATGTGTCCCCAGCTTTATAAAAAAATAAATAAAAAAAATAAGCCAAAGAAATTTGATTAAAGAGCTGCTATAGTTATTTTACACCCCTGTTATTTTTACGGGCCCCATAAGTTCCTCTAATCATCGCCCCCTCAACTGCCTATGGTTCTTCTATTAAGTTAACTTAACTCTTCTCTGTATGTTCTTTTATCTTTGCACCTCTCTTATTCTTTACTTAACAGTAGAATTACTAGAGCCTATGAAAGAATTCGTAGATCCGTCCCACCTTAAAATGCTTCGCACCTCTTCGTCAGCATCTTTTGTCCTTTAAATGTGTTGATAAGCAGCAAACAGCAAGCAGTCTGCCATCACATCCCCCACCGGTGCACAGTTTTCTCAGCTCAAGTCTGTTTACCTGTCTGTCAGTTGCTTAGAGTTGTATAGAATGAGAAGTCAAGTAAAATGACACCTTTTATAAATACTATATCGTTCCATTTCATGTGTGTTCCATGTCTACAACGATCTATGTAAACACAGTTAAAAAATAAACGTTTTTCATGTTTTAGTAATAATTGACAAAATGTAGACATGAAGTGTATAATGTGTGAAGCCTGAATTCCAAATATCAAAGAAACACAGCGATGGTAAAAGTGCATTTTTGATCCGATGTAGAACCGTCATCATGATTTGAGTTTACCTCTGTTATAGCGCGTCTATGTGAAAACAGCAGTGTCAAATGTGGGGGGGCACGAGTTGGGACCATGAACGTGGATGAGAGAATAAAACTAAATAAAAAAAAACAAAGCTAACCTTTACAAGTATCATAAATTACAATGGCTGTTACAGACTGGAATCAGATGTATGTTTTTATTCTAAAATAGTAAGAATACGAGCAGCTCACTTCTCAAAATGGACTCATTTGGGATCGAACCCATAATGCTTTGATTACCAGTCAACAGTTGATACCGTTGCGCCACCGAAGCAGTCATAGCAAAGGCGTGTCGATGTTGTACCCTAACCCAGGTTGTTTTTCTGCAGTTATATTTTTGAATGGAAGCGCATTCGTTCTGTTATATTTGTACCTTTTGTGAAAGTGTTTCTTTGATATTTGGAATTCAGGCTTCACACATTATACACTTCATGTCTACGTTTTGTCAATTATTACTAAACGATTTGTTTACATAGATCGTTGTAGACACGGAACACACATGAAATGCAAGTGTTCCAAATAACAATATAGTATTTTTTGAAGGTGTCATTTTGCTTGACTTCTCATTCTATACAACTCTAAGCAACTGACACGCAGGTAAACAGACCTGAGCTGAGAAAACTGTGCGGGGTGGGGGATGTGATAGCAGGCTGCTTGCTGTTTGCTGTTTATCAACACATTTAAAGGACAAAAGACGCTGACGGAGAGGTGCTAAGTGTTTTAAGGTGGGACGGATCTACGAGTTTTTTCGTAGGCTCTGGTAATTCTAGTGTTAAAAGCTCTCTACTCGCACCGTTTGTAGTTGTTCATATAAATGAACCCTTACGCTGTCACCCTCTTAACTGCTCTGCTTTCCTGACAGCTAAGAACTGTACAATCTAGAAGAACGTGCTTAGTGAATATTCTCTACCAGTTCCCTTCTTTCTGTCTTGTCTGCTCTTACATCTACTAGTGCCTGATCAGCGTCTTAATGCTAACCACCAGACTATGTACAGCTGATTCTTTCTCTATTCCTCTTTGAAGTCAACCCCTGCTTTTTTTTTTTTTTTACCCCACTAAGGAATTGTTGTTTCTGTTATTTTTAATTATTAGTTATTATGATGCCGGTTATGTACTGAAAGAGATGCCGCTGTCAGCTACTGCTACTTACTGCCGTGTCTCTAATACCAGTTTGAGTACAAATAGTTTGAATACAAATAACAAGAACAAGTACAAATAACAAGTAACTTTTCCAAATGCTCTCCCAAACACTCAGTTGCGTTTGCTCCTGTGTGGGTGAAAAAAAAAGAAAAGAAACCCTTCTAAAGGAAAAAAAAAGCTTTAAAAATTCCTCCTTAGCACCAACCAAAACACAAAGTTCTTAGGAGAAAAATGTACTTTTTAATTAACTCTCACACCTCAGGACACAAAACTGTCTCTTCTTCCACTCACAAGATGATATCAGCATGTCAGTATACCACAGTCTGCAATCAGCCAACATAAGAACATTAGAATAATATGGACAAGAACAGGCCATTCAGAACAAAAAAAGCTCACCAGTCCTATCCACTTAATTCTTCGAAAATAACAGCAAGTTGTGTTTTGAAGGTCCATAAATTCCTATTGTTCACCATACCACTTGATCACTTATTCCAAAGGTCTATGGCTCTCTGGGTGAAGAAAAGCTTTTTAATGTTTATGTGAAATTTACCCTTAACAACTTTCCAACTGTGTCCCCATGTTGTTGATGAACTCATTTTAAAGTCACCATCTCGGTCCACTGGGCTAATTCCCTTCATAATTTTTAACATTTCAGTCATGTCTCCAAGTAATCTTCTTTTGCTTAAACTGCAAAGGCAGTTTTAATCTTTCTTCATAACTTCTCCTTTGCAGTCCTGAAATCAGCCTTGTTGCTATTCTTTGGACTTTTTCTAGTGCTCCTATGTCCTTTTTGTAGTCTGGAGACCAAAACTGCAGACAGTACACCAGTGCATTATAAACCTTCACCATAGGCTACTTAGACTTGTACTCCACACATTTAACCTGACATTCTTTAGGCCTTCTAAATGGCTTCTGAACATTGTCTGGCAGTTAACAGTGTCGAGTCCATTGAGACTCTCAAATCCTTCTCATAAGGCATACTTTCAAAATGATAGACATATAATAGAAAACGCAAATTAAACCTAAACAACTTCCAAAAGCTGTGAATAAGGTAAAGAATATCTGAATGCCCTTAAAACGTAAAATAGTTTCAGTTTCCCTGACAGACTATGGAGTCAGATTGGCTCACCTAGTTCAATGGCTTCTGGTCGGATGTCTTTAGTTATCTTCTTAACCACTGTGTCACTAAGGGAGCAGGCATTTGCTGTATCTACCACAAAGACGATGCAGTGCACCTTCTGAGGCAGACCTGGTGAAGAATTGAAGCGAGGGTCGTGTTCTTCTAAAGGTGCCATAGGATTAAACTAATACACAGAAGAACAAAAAAAGATTACTGGTAAGAGGATGCTACTCAACCTGTGGGGATCTGCATCAGGTCATTTGACTCAAGATACCAATTATGGATGAGACAGCCTAAGGAAGGTACCAGCTGTTGACAAAGGTTATCAAGTGAGTACTGGAAGCAGCCATGTCAGCAAGCTGTTTCACACTAGACACCTTCAAATACTGTATTGCCAGTATTAAAGGAAAAATTCAATATTTTTCAAGCTATAGTTATTTTTACACAATCTTGGAAAATTAGATTAGATTAGGATCATTAGAGGTTATGATTCTCAGCCAGAAAAGGGTGGAATGCTCTCTCCAGGTTGGGAACACATTACTGCCTCGAGTGGAGTAATTCAAGTTCCCCGGGGTCTTGTTCATGAGTGAGGGAAGAATGGAGCAGGAGGTTGACAGACGGATTGGTGCAGGCTCTGCAACGGTCTGTCATGGTGAAGAGAAAGCTGAGCCAAAAGGCGAGGCTGTCGATTTCCCAGTCGATCATCGTTCCTACTCTCACCTATGGCCACGAGCTTTGGGTAGTGACCAAAAGAACAAGATCGCGGATACAAGCGGCTGAAATGAGTTTTCTCCGCAGGGTGGCTGGACTTTTCCTCAGAGATAGGGTGAGGAGTTCAGTTATCCGGGAGAGGCTCGGGGTAGAGTCGCTGCTCCTCCGCATTGAGAGGAGTCAGTTGAGGTGGTTTGGGCATCTGGTCAGGATGCCCCCTGGATGCCTCTCTGGGGGGGTTTTCCGGGCATGTCCCACTGGGAGAAGGGAAACGGGGCAGACCCAGGACACGCTGGAGGGATTATATCTCCCAGCTGGCCTGGGAAAGCCTCGGGGTCCTCCTGGAGGAAGTGGAGGAGGTGGCTGGTGAGAGGGAGGTCTAGGCTTCCCTGCTTAGGCTGCTGCCCCTGCGACCTGACCTTGGATAAGCAGTGAATAATGGATGGATGGATGGATAGACATTAGAGATATTAATTGGCATTTATACTGTAGTGAAATTCTTGAGCCCTAGTTGTGAGGGAGGGAGAGTGGGGTGTGTATGACAGGGAAATTTTGTACAGGTGATAAGACAATAAGGAGATGATGTAAAATAAATAGAGTAAATAAATAAGAGTGGAAGAATATAAATAAGAAGACTAAGTATTAAAATGTAGATGACAGTCCAGATGAAATGCAATGTAGAATCTATACTAATAAAAGGCAAAGCCCTCACTCACTCACTCACTCACTCACTGACTGACTGACTGACTGACTGACTCATCACTAATTCTCCAACTTCCCGTGTGGGTGGAAGGCTGAAATTTGGCAGGCTCATTCCTTACAGCTTACTTACAAAAGTTGGGCAGGTTTCATTTCGAAATTCTACGCATAATGGTCATAACTAGAAGCTATTTTTCTCCATTTACTGTAATGGAGTTCAGCTGGAGGGGTGGGGTTTCGTATGACATCATCACGCTTCTCACGTAATCACGCATTACGTAGAAAGCCAGGAAGAGCTACAAAACGCGCTTTAGAAAACATGCATTATATAACTAAGAAGGCAGCGAAACAATTAGAAGCGAGCGAGTGACATATAAAACCATATTCAGCGGCTCACGTGAACTGACGCAGTGCGCAGACAAAACGTAACAGTTCCAAAGAGTGCTGAACAAAAACCGAATTATACTGCTACGCTCAAATAGATAAACCACACGCCGTGGCGCGATAGTAAAGCATTCGCCTGTAGCGCCCACGTCCGAGGTTCGATTCCCGAGAGGGGATGCACTAAGTATGTACATGCGCTTCTCGATTTATTTTAACCTCGCATCCCCTTAGTTTGAGACGTATGAAAACGCATGCGGTTAACGCAGAAAGACAGATCACCTATTCACCTATTGAAGCTTCTTGAATAATGAATACTTTATTCGCGATCAATGATTGTTTTGGTAAAGCCATACTCAGTGTATTCATTAGATGAACGGTAAAAAAGTAAGAGCGAGGGGACGGTAACTTACTGAAGCACACAAGCAAAACCACAATAGCACGCGGGCTCGATGTACTGACTTGCGCGATCACATTCCAAAAAATATTTCTATTCAAGTTCTATTTAGTCCATATGAGTCAAACTCAAGGCCCACGGGCCACATCCGGCCCGGCGTGTAATTATATCCGGCCCGCGAGATCATTTTATATACTGTATTATTGTTATCAATGGCCCGGGTATATGAAGCGCTGGTAACACAATAAACTACAGATCCCATAATGCAGCGCTTCAGCTGCCTTGCCGAACACTTACCGCATTAATCAAGTCTAGCTTATGACGCTGCAAGTTATTGCGAAGCTAGCCCACACGATGCTGAAGAGAAAAGTTGATTCTGAAAATAGAGCCTTTAAAAACCGATGGGAGGCTGAGTATATGTTTACTGACATTGCCGGTAAACCCGTGTGTCTCATTTGTGGAGCTAATGTGGCTGTAATTACAGAATTTAATCTTTACAACGACTGACAAACACAGAATGTAACTTGAACACAACACATCGTACAAATACGACCATGATTGAAACAAATAATGATAATCGAATCCTTGATCACAGCAACACTCACAAAGCAATTACTGTATATTGACAATCATGTTACGTTATTTTTAAAATGTTCCCTTTTCTTTTTCATAGCTTCTTTAACACACTACGTCTCCACTGCGAATATATATATATACCCCGATCTACATACTCTCAAATAAATAAGCCACACACCGTGGCGTAATTGTAGAGGCTTCGCCTCTATCGCCTACATCCGAGGTTTGATTCCCGAGAGAGGGTGTACTGAGTATGTACGCGTGCTTTTCGGTTCATTTTAACCTCGCATTTCCTTGGTTTGAGACGTATGAAAAAATATGCGGTTAACGCAGAATCATGTTACGTTATTTTTAAAATCTTTCCTATTCTTAGCACAAGCACAGCTGAGAAGCTTCGATGCATGTACTCCATAACAAAAAATAACGCATTTAATCACACTTTCAATTCCAAGCAAAGGGGAACTTTTGTCAATGCATGATTTCCTGGTACATCGATTACACTGATGCACACATCACAGCTACAAAAATGTTACACTCGGAATGAAGCGCGTTCCTGATTGGAGGAAAATTTAATTTCAAAAAACTACCCGAGCGAAGCCTTGATAAAAGCATGGTTTTGTGCACAGTGAAAAGCAAGCAAAATTAGATGCATTACAAAAAGCGGACTTTGTGGCTCTTACTGGGGATCATTGGACTTCCGTGACCGTTAGTAATTCTAATTACATCTAATTACAAAATGTT
>JANRMT010062857.1:49308943-49345941 GCA_026402145.1 Polypterus bichir lapradei | reverse complement strand
ATGTGCTGTCTGTAAGTAGTCATGTTTCTTTGGTCTCATTTACTTTTTCTGCTTTAATGTTTTTCTGCACAGTTCATTATAAAGGGGTGATTCACGAGTAGGGTCATATACATTAGTATTCATCTACTTGTTCAGTTCAATTTCGTGTTTGATTTGCTAAAGGGGAGTATGTATATACTGTAATTCTGTTTGGGGTTTTCATAATATATACTGTCTGTTTAATTGGCTTAATTTTGTCTGGTGGTTTTATTTATGGTTCATAAAAGACACCTCCATCAAAGAATCAGAGAATTAGTCTCTTACTAAGTCTATATACAGTAAGTGCTACATGATATAGGTGATATTGTTGAAGAAGCTATTTTCAGTTCAACATCTGCGTTGTGCTCTGCATACACTGTAGCCAGCAATAAAAGATGGGTTGAGAGATCATCACACAGCTACTCTTTATGGTAAGTTGAGACAAGCAGTCATTGCAGCCTAAAATACATGCCATTCTGTAGAGGCGTGCTGGAAACAGCCATTTTGGATCAAGCAACATGCTGGAGAAGCACTTATTTGATGATCAAGCGTTTGCTTAAACTCAAAATCTTTGTCGAAGATCTGGATAATGGAGATGTTTCACTAATTGACAGCCAGTGGAAACAAGTTACACAATTAGAAAATCTGCTTTCTCACCCTTTTGCCATAAAGACATTGCAATCTGAAGATTTAACACCTGGTTGATTTTTGTTGGAGTGTAGTGGAATCCTGTTTGCTGCTATTTACGTTGATCCTATGAACCGAATTTTGTTGAACACTGACCTGATCGCTAAAGAAAAGGAGGAAAGGTTCAAGGGTACTACCCAAGGTAATTACAATTAACGAAAAATAAAATCAAAACTGAAACTATCATTAAAAAACATTTACGTAAACTGAAAAAAAAAAATTAACCAAACCGAAATGAAAAAGTAAAACTAAACAAAGCTATTAAAGTAGCTGCAAAGACTAACTGAAATAACATAATAATTTACTAAAAATATTTTTAGTTTTCGTTTTTGAATGAATATTCTTACCATTAGTCTTTAACTCTTGTAACTTTTAACACTAAAACAGAAAGTCACCCACAACGTGCCTCCCGCATATATTCATCCAGTGAATGGTGATGGAGGTGTTCACACAGCATTTGTAGTGACAGAGCGAGCTGAATATGGGCATGTAAAGCATGTGAAATAGAAAGCAATTTACATGCTGCCTTTCTTTGTGCTTGTTGTTTATCAAGATGGACATATGGACAGAAAAATCACAAGTGAGTAACGTTTCAGTTTATTTCTCAGGTCCCTGCTTTTTGTTGATAGTAATTCACCTGCCACTTCGCATAGGAGAAATCGTTTTTACTTTCTCGTATACAAAGAATAGAGAAAGTATAGTAATCAATAAAAAATTCTACATCGAAATTCTGAAGAATCTTTACATTTTAGATTTCCCTGAGTCCAAAAATACAGTTTTTTGGAATTATGTCTGTGTGTGTGTAAACATGATAACTCGAAAACTCAATGAGATAGATGGATGAAATTTGGCATGTGGTTGTTACACTAAAATTGTAGATCTGTATTAACTTTTGGGCCAAATCCATCAACCGGAAGTGGTACTTTACCTGAACACGTGTTTGATTTTTTTTTTATTCATGCAGCTGCAGATTTATTCAACTTTACTTTTATAATAATTGCTGAATATATTATTAATTTGATTGGTTGTTAATAGTTCTTAAATGTACATAATATAAAAATATAATCATTGTCTTGCGGTTTAATCTTCAAATATCCACCCCTATATCTGAGTATACGAGAATGTCTAAGGGAAACCACTCATGAATTTTGAAAATAAAATGCCACTGATCGAGAGACTGACTAGTTCATACAAGAGCAGCAAATTGTTACTGACCAATCACTTTTGCTTTAAAAATGTTTTATTCTATATTTATTAATTTATCTTTTTTAGCTAATATTCACAGCTCAAAATAACTGATATTGTGAAAATAATCCAATAGCAGAATTATATTTTAAAATATTTATTCCCCTTTTTTCAATGTTTCTTTCTCTCTCAAAATAGATAGTTGAAATATATTCTTTTTGTTCTTAACATCAGCCATAACATACATATTGTATACTAGGGATTTTTCCTGCCTTGCATCAAAACCTGCTAGGGTAGGCTCCAGGTTTCCTGCTATCCTACTCTGGTTAAACATGTTTAGATAATGTATATGTTGTTCTTAATCTCAGATGCTGTCTCTGTCATTTTGTTCCCATCCAAATACCTATTAACTGCTCTTGCTCTGTTCATTAAGGGTTTACCAGTCTTATATACTGGCTATTCAAGTCTCACCATCCCTAACCTTCACACTACATGCTTGTTTTTCTTTATTTCCCTGAATACAGCTAGGTGGGGTCTGTAAACTAATTCAAGTCATGTTCTTCCTCAGGCCCCATGATTTTCATGATCACACCTGTCTGAACACAGTAGAATCTGTTTTCTGATTTTTGATATGTTTTCAGGCCTGCAGGTGGCAAAAGTCTGTCTATAAATTGTATCTGCCTGAGATGGAATCTGCGATCAATATGGCTGGTAGAAAATAAAGCCCAGTATGTGAGATTTTTGAATGCAATATTAAAGGCATTCATTATAAGCACATTGTCTTGGAGTGAGATATGTTGTTGCATAGACAGTTTGAGTATAAAACCATTGAACCTTAAAGTTCACCTAAATTTCATTACAGATTGGCCCACTCTGGGCAATAAAAGGAAAAGAATAAAAGTGCCAACAGTCAGTGCGCATTTGTTCAGCAGAAATAACATAGAAAATATTTAAAAAATTATAAAATTGTGCAAAATTGTTCATACTCAGTATCTGCTTTTGATTATGCCTGTTTTTATTCAGACAAAAACAAAACCAGATAGTAAACCATGTAGTGTAGTCAGCCTCCACTAACATTAAACTAATACTATTCTCAAATCCATTAAGTGTACAGTTCTGTCTGACTGTGACACAAAAGTAAATTCCATAGTAGCTCTTTAACCAGACGATAATTACTAAAACTAAAACTGAAACTAAGAGCTATAAAAATAAAATAGAAATGTCTTTGTGAAATAAAAACTAAATTAAAAATACACAATGAAGGAAAACTATAACTAAACTGGATTTCCAAGTAAGGTCAGAAAAAATCTAAAAAATAAAAACTAATATAAAAAGGCAAAACTATAATAACCTTGGTACTACCTGAAACTCCTGAACCACAGGACCAAGGAACCTTGGTAGCTCAGAGTCATCCTTTGCAGAGTGATGCCGCTTAAACAAAACAACCAGTAAATGTCCAAATACAGACATTTCAGCAAGATTATTTAAACAAATTTAAAGAAGTAGGAAAGTATGACTGTTCATTGAAACTGACTATAGAAGAAGTCATCCCTGCTTACCCAGAAGTTATTAGTGATGTCGCTTGACCTGTAACAGCAGTGCTGCCCACACAGATTTAGTGTTGGAAGACCGTGCTCTGCACTGAAGTAAATCAAATTAGATTTAAGAATTTGTACTGTATAAAGGAGGACCTGACAGAAGAAATTCTGTTTCTAAGAACAAGCTGTTGGATTTTTTGGTTTACTCTTGAGAGACTGAGAGAGGGGTCTGAGTGTCTGGGCTTGTGAGTGTCCTGATAAAAACCAAGATTCAGTCCTTTAATGACCTCTTAGGCACGGTGATCAGTAGGGTGTCTGTCTGCGGAGAGAGTGTCGAACTTGTCAAGAGGTTTACTTACATCGGCAGTGACATTCGTGGAAGGCAGTGGACAGATTGGGACAGCAGTGGGGGTCATGAGGTCACTGGAAAGGGGTGTGTGGCACTCATAATATCTTTGCAAAAGGATGAAGTCCCAAGTCTTTAGAGTCCTGGTGCTTCCAGTCTTGCTATATGGTTGTGAGACATGGACGCTATCCAGTGACCTGAGATGAACATTAGACTCCTTCAGTACTGCGCCTCTTCAGAGAATCCTTGGATACCACTGGTTTGACTTTGTGTCGAATGAGTGGTTGCTCACAGAGTCCCAAATGAGGCACATTGCCTGCATTGTGAGGGAGCGTCAGTTACAGCACTATGGCCATGTTTTGCAATTCCCTGAGGATGATCTGGCTAACAGGATCCTCATTGTTGAGGACCCGAGTGGCTGGACCAGGCCAAGGGGACGCTCACGCAACACATGGCTGCAACAGAGAGATGGTCATTTCCTGAGGGTGGGACTGGACTGCTTGTCTGCCTCGGAGTGACAACCGGGATCCTGAGCTGTTACATCATGTGGTGTGTGTGGTAACAAACTGTACCAGTGCAAGTTTCCCAACCTCTATAGATATAGTGTTTCTTTAACAAATGTACAGATAAAAGTTTTTTAATCTCCTACAAAATATTTTCATTTCATTTAATGTAATCTTTCTTGTTACATCACCTTACATTTTACATTCAAATGATACCTGAGCCTCGAAAAGGTATGGTTATGTACAAAATGAAGATTATTTCTTTTAAATTGATTATTTGTTAAATTGTCTTAAATCAAGCAGCACTGGAGTTGGTGGTAACATAAATCGAAAAGATAGAGTTGGAGTCCAAGGTTTTGTGTACCAACTTCACAGCCCTGCTTGCTTATGCATATTTTCATTTGTGAGAAACCTGCTCAAATCTTATGTTGTACCAAATAATGATGCTATGCACGCAGCATGTTGTGGACACACTTAACACTAGAATTACCAAAGCCTACGGAAAAACTCATAATCCCGGCCCATCTTAAATCCCTTCTCACCTCTCCATCAACGTCTTTTGTGTTGTAAATGTGTTGATCAACACAAGCTGCAAGCAGCCTGCTATCCCATCCAACCACCAACGCAGAAAGGGCAGAAAGTTCTCTCAGCTCAAGTCTGTTTACCTGAGTGTGAGTTGCTGGGAGTTGTATAGGGTAAATAATATATCGTTATTTGGAATACATACATTTCCCGTGTGTTCCGTGTCTACAAAGATCTGTGTAAGCACATTGTTAAAATAGAAACGTTTTTCATGTTTTAGTAATAATTGACAAAATGTAGATGAGTGTATAATGTGTGAAGCCTGAAGTCCAAATATCAAATAAACACTTTCAGAAAAGATTCAAGTATAACAAAACAAGTGCGCTTTTATTCAAGAATATAACTGCAGAAAAAGAACTAACGTTAAGGTACGACTTTGACACGCCCTTAACACTAGAATTACCAGAGCCTACGAAAAAACTTGTAGATCCAGCCCACCTTAAATCCGTTCGCACATCTCCGCCAGCGTCTTTTGTCCTCTAAATGTGCCGATAAAGACAAGCAGCAAGCAGCCGGCTATTCCATCCCCCCACCGACTTTGAACGTTCACAAACTTCTCCCAGCTCATGCCTTGATTGATTATCTGGAAGTGAAGTGGAGTTTTAGAGTGGAAATAATAGATTGTTATTTGGAACACACACATTTCATGTGTGTTCCGTTTCTACAGTAATCTGTTTAAACACATTTTTAAAACAGAAACTTTTTCATATTTTAGTAGGAAATGACAAAATGTAGGCATAAACTGAATAATGTATGAAGCCTGAAGTCCAAAGATCCAATAAACGCTTTCACAAAAGGTTCAAGGAAACGACAACAGCTTCCATGGCGTAGTGGAAAGATTTGCTGACTTGTAATCAATAGTCCTCGGTTCGATCCAGACTCCCTCCTATATTTGCCGTTTTCAGCAGTGAGCTGCTCTTATCTATACTAATAAAAGGCAAAGCCCTCACTCACTCACTCACTCACTCACTCACTCACTCACTCACTCACTGACTCATCACTAATTCTCCAACTTCCCGTGTAGGTAGACGGCTGAAATTTGGTAGGTTCATTCCTTACAGCTTCCTTACAAAAGTTGGGCAGGTTTCATTTCAAAATTCTACACGTAACAGTCATAACAGCCAATAACGGTCGACAACGTCCGCCATGTTCAACTTTCTTATTTATGGCCCCATCTTCACGAAATTTGGTAGGCGGCTTCCCTGCGCTAACCGAAACCGATGTACTTACTTATTTCGATGGTATGACGCCACTGTCGGCCGCCATATTGAACTTTCCAACGTCACCAATTTTCCAACTTCCCGTGTAGGTAGAAGAATGACCCCGTCTTCACGAAATTTGGTAGGTGGCTTCCCTGCGCTAACCAAAACCGATGTACGTACTTATTTTGGTGGTATGACGCCACTGTCGGCCGCCATATTGAATTTTCCAAACATCACAAATTCTCCAACTTCCCGTGTAGGTAGAAGGCTGAAATTTGGCAGGCCCATTCCTTACAGCTTACTTACAAAAGTTAAGCAGGTTTCATTTCGAAATTCTACATGTAATGGTCATAACGGTCAACGACGTCCACCATAATGAACTTTCTTATTCATGGCCCCATCTTCATGAAATTTGGTAGGCGGCTTCCCTGCGCTAACCGAAACCAATGTACATACTTATTTCGATGGTATGACGCCACTGTCAGCCGCAATATTGAACTTTCCAACGTCACTAATTCTCCAACTTCCCGTGTAGGTAGAAGGCTGAAATTTGGTACTTATTTCGGTGGTATGATGCCACTGTCGGCCGCCATATTAAACTTTTAACGGAAACCGATGTACGTACTTATTTCGTTGGTATGACACCACTGTTGGCCGCCATATTGAACTTTCCAACGTCACTAATTCTCAAACTTCCCGTGCAGGTAGAAGGCTGAAATTTGGCAGGCTCATTCCTTATAACTTACTTACAAAAGTTTAGCAAGTTTCATTTAGAAATTCTACGTGTAACGGTCATAACGGTCAACAACGTCCGCCATGTTGAACTTTCTTATTTACGGCCCCATCTTCACGAAATTTGGTAGGTGGCTTCCCTGAGCTAACCGAAACCAATGTACGTACTTATTTCGGTGGTATGACGCCACTGTCAGCCGCCATATTGAACTTTCCAACGTCACTAATTCTCCAACTTCCCGTGAAGGTAGAAGGCTGAAATTTGCCAGGCTCATTCCTTACAGCTTACTTACAAAAGTTAAGCAGGTTTCATTACAAAATTCTACGCGTAATGGTCATAATGGTCAACAACGTCCGCCATGTTGAACTTACTTATTTATGGCCCGATCTTCTCGAAATTTTATAGGCGGCTTCCCTTCACTAACCGAAACCAATGTACGTACTTATTTCGGTGGTATGATGCCACTGTCGGCCACCATATTGAACTTTTCAACAGTCTTTGTTACTTGTGGGCCCATCTTCAAGAAATTTGGTACATGGGTTCCCAACGCTAACTGAATCCTACTTACGTACATATATAGGTCCATAGCCTGCAGCTCAGTCACTGTGTGAGGTGGCGTTGGGTCCCCCATCCCAACGCCTCCCACGTTGTTGGCTGCCTGCCTATATAAGACCGTCCGTCGCTCCGGTCTCTACATTCCCTTCCTTACTTCGCCACGGGATTCACGTCTCCCTACTGATAAATACAGCCTTTTTGTTTAATCCACGGCTTCTCCGCTGTTTTATTGTTTGTTTATTACAATTATAGTTATTGTATAGGTATTTTAAACTTACTTTACATTGCTCAGGTACCCATTTCCTTTATCATTCCAACCCCCATTACCATGTCTATCGAGGTGATCACTATCGATCAAAGAACTGTCACTTACTGAGTGGTTTCCATGCCCGGAGATGGCACCTACCTTTTCCATTCTCTTTGTTACATATTGCACGGCCATATCAGGCTCACTCTTGATATCCGGAGGAACATTGTGTCTTATGTATTGAATGACTGGGACAGGTTCAAGGTGTGGACTGATGACGGTACAGGAGATAATTATACTACACAGGAGCACTAGAAGAGTGAAAGGCTTAAGCCCTATGGTTCTGCATGTGAGTTGATGGCTGCCGCTGAATTGTTCGGTTGTCGCTTTCAAGTGTACCGAAATGGCCAAATATTTTACACCTTTGGACAACCGCCAATGCCTCTTAAACATCTTAGATTCACAGGTGACGATTTCAGTAGTGATCACTTTGATGTTTATGAGTGTTTAAACTCTCAAAAGCTGGATGTGATTTTATCGATGAAACCGGTTGTGTGCTTACAATGCTTGACAGATGCCGAATGTCACTTCAACACAACAAATCCTGCAAATAGTATCGTAATTGAAACAAACCATGAAACTCAAACCGATTATGACAGCAGCAATCCAAGCTGTGAGATTTGAGACAAGATTACTGTTCAAATGGCCAACTGTAAGTTACATGCTCAAGAGTAAGCTCAGCGCACAGCTTGGTCATGTTACAACCGGAGGGCCGAACTGACAACATGGTATACAAAGAGATCCTTAACAAATAATTATTGGCATATTTTCCCTCAGTTTAAAAAGGTTAAATTTTCTTCTTAATAAAAATTTTAAGGCAGTACTTCGCCGCTGCGAAGCGCAGGTATTTTGCTAGTATATGATATTTGGAATTATTCATTTTATGACCTGTATAGAACATTTCGGAAAACATTGTGACACGAATGCAACATTATTCATATTATTCATATTCTTTTGCATAACATCTTGTGGTTTGTAATCAGTGACCGCGTGTTTTTTTTCCCCCGATCTTGCCAGTCCCCACATGTTGCTGTATGCTGTTTCTTTTGTACTCCAGGACATGCAGAGGACAGAATAATACAGAGCAGTAAGTTCAGCGCTATGTGCAATCATCAGATTCAAATGTTAACAGTTCACACACGTGCAAGAATCGTCCTTCCTACACTTACGACATGTATACCTGTTACAATGTACACACTTCTCTCTATGCTGTGGTTTCTATTATACACCTGAAAGAAAGAGACAATATATGTGAAAACATCATCGCACTAATGCAATATTATTTGAAAACGAACAGCGTCAGATTGGGTTTGAGTTTATGCAGGATTTGGAGATCGGTTTTACAGCCCTGCTGGGTACCGTGGGTGCTGCCAGGAGGTGCTGCAGGGAGACCGGGGAATTTTTACTTTTCGTTTAGCCCGGAAGTACTCCCAAGTCATAGGGATGGAAGCCCCGAAGTACTTCCGGGCTAAAGAAAATGCAAGCCCTCCATTTGACCCGGAAGTGCTAGCAAGTCACATGGAGGAAGAACGGAAGCTCTTCCGGGTCAAGGACTATATAAAGGACTGTTGGGAACCCAGAAAGCAAGCCGGATTTGGGAGGTAGATGAAAGAGCTTGCTGGGAGGTGTGGAGGAGAGAATTATTATTATTGTTGTTATTATTATTGAGAATTATTAGTATTACCTGCCTGTGTATGGTGGTTAGGGTGCTTAGAGGCACTATTACAGAAAAGGAAAGAATTAAAAAAAACTTTTTTGTGCTTTTACCAGGTATCCTGGACGTTTGTCTGTTGGGTTAGAGGAGTGACAGCACCCTCTTGTGTCACAGTGGCGTAGTCGGCAGGAATTCTGGCCATCTGTTTTGCAGAATCCTGCATTATTTTATGGACACAACCCGACAAGACAGTGTCGCAACATGCGGGAATTCACCAAAACCCATTCACCAGTCCGTCATGGGAAAGAAGAAAGTAAAGTAAACTGACAATACCAGGAGAAGTCAAGTGCTTGACCTCAAATGCATCAAAGATGAGATATGGAGTGGCTATGTGTATCGGGAGGAGAAAATTCAAGGTGATGATGTGCAAAATGAGGTATGTGCCGGGGAAGGGATTGCGAGGTTTCTCGAATTTGTACACTTTGTCCCATACTCATACCTCATAGAAGGAGATCATCCAGAGATTTCATGAGAGGCAGAAAATACTCCCAATGACGGTAGTGCGCTTCCCAAAGATCGTTCGAGTGCTGAAGACTTCTACCTGCAGCTTGCCAGAAAGGGACACATGACCTGCCCTGAGGAATGCTGGGATAGAGAAGGTCAGCATCGGCCTTGACTGCTGCTTTGATGATATCCTGATGTACATGGACTCCCCAAAAGGGGAGGGGGAGGCGAACGAAGCAGTGCCCCCAATAATGAAAAGTAAGGAGGTTCAGGGAGTGACTAATCGGTCCGCCAATAAAATGAAACATGCGGATCACAGTTGGCACGAAGCCATATTCCGAAACTCCAAATCCCAAGAGTCAGTGCAAATCCCGGCAGCGCATGCGCAGGGTATGCTTGATGGCTCACGGCTGGGGGACGGGGCTTATGAAGGTCAGAGTCTGTCACCAGCTAACTGTTTGACTGACTTTGATTTGTGGGAGCTGGAAAAGTTGCTCCAGCCCATACACTCAATTTTATAGGTTGTTACAAATATGAAGAAAATATTTGAGGAGTTGGGAACGATAGCTGAGGTGCCTTTAAGATGGGTGATGGAGTACCTGTGGCTGCTTGATTGGGAGTTACCCCAGCTAATGGATTTGGTGGTTTAGGTGAGTCCCACAAGTACCATACAAAATAGGGGGACACAGAGTGAAGGGGCAGCCAGATTATATGATATCAGTTGTCAGGTAGCCTCGTGTCCTACAAGTGAGAAAGAGGTGATGAAGGAGTGTCTGGAGGAAGGGTCAGATGAGTCGAAACAGTGGGGTTGTGCTAACTTCCGGATGGTCACTACCCTTAAGATATCGGCACCAGTCTCACCTAAATCTAAAGGGGCTCAGACAGTAAAGGGTCTTTCTCTTATTCATAGAGAAACCCAAACTGTGATCAAACCCCAGAGAGAATAGGAGGTCCAGGGCAGAAAGCAGGGATCTCCTAACAAGGCAGAGTATGGAGTGGTGAGGTCCCGTGCAATGGAAGGACGCTCTCTGAGAAGGCAAGGAGACGATCCACCCTCAGCTAGTCAAAGGGCAGAACAATCATTTCCAGGATGCTTTCAAACATGCAGGGCAAGAACGGCAGGAGGGAGGCAGTTGTGCTACGAATGCCGTTGGCCAGGCCGTATGTGGAGGAATTGTCCTTTTAGAGCCAGGGAGGACGTCAGAAGACAAACAAGGAACACTAGCTTTCCCCAGTTCTCTTGCTCTTGTTTTCTAGGACAAAACCACAGTCTGGCCACAGTAGACAGCCCCTCCTGGAGAAGGACAACCCTCGT
The DNA here is from genome assembly GCA_026402145.1 of Polypterus bichir lapradei. Classification (NCBI taxonomy): domain Eukaryota; kingdom Metazoa; phylum Chordata; class Cladistia; order Polypteriformes; family Polypteridae; genus Polypterus; species Polypterus bichir. The sequence goes on along the minus strand of JANRMT010062857.1, from coordinate 49,334,812 downwards.
GGGACTGGAGGCTTCGCCCCATTGTGCTCAGCTGAGGGGGGGAAATGTGATGGACGGGCAGCAGCTCAACCCAGCCAGCACGCCCAAAGAATGGAAGGATGTGGGAAGGCAGCTACTTTGGGACACTGCCTCCCCCAGGATGCTAGATGGTGATTTTCCTGCAGCATAGCACTGCCCCAGATTCCCACAGGGCACCATGGGATTTGGAGTTCAGTTTCACAGCCCTGCTGGGTACTGTGGGTGCCGCTTTTTACTTTCTGTATAGTCTGAAAGTACTCCCTATTCATGGGGACAGAAGCCCTGAAATACTTCCAGGCTGAAGAAAACTCAAGCCCTCCATTTGACCTGGAAGTGCTGGCAAGTCACATGGGAGGAGGAACGGAAGAAATTTTGGGTCAAGGATTTTATAAAGGACTATTGGGAACCCAGCAAGCGATCCGGAGTTGGGAAGTAGATGACAGAGCTTGCGGGGAGGTGTGGCGGACAGAATTATTATTGTTGTTCAGAAAGCATTTGATGAGGTGCCACATGAGAGGTTGGGCATTAAACTAAAAGAAGTGGGAGTTCTGGGTGATGTTTTTAGATTGGCTCAGAAACAGGAAGCAGAGGGTGATGGTGCGAGGAACCTCATCCGAATTGGCCAATGTTAAGAGTGGTGACCAGCAGGGGTCAGTGCTGGGGCCGCTGCTATTTTTAATATATATAAATGATTTAGATTGAAATATAAGTAACACGCTGGTTAAGTTTGCAGATGATACTAAGATAGGTGGATTAGCAGATAATTTGGAATCCGTTATACGAGTATCATCACAGAAGGACTTGGCTAGCAGACAGACTTGGGCAGATTTGTGGCAGATGAAATTTAATGTCAGTAAATGTAAAGAATTACACATAAGAAGTAAAAATGTGAGGTTTGAATACACAATGGGTGGTCGGAAAATCGAGAGCACACCTTATGAGATGGATTTAGGGTTAAGCTATTGACAGTGTTCAGAAGCCATTAAGAAGGCTAACAGAATGTCAGGTTATATAGCGCCTTGATGTGTGCAGTACAAGTCATAGGAGGTGCTGCTCAAGCTTTATAACACACTGGTGAGGCCTCATCTGGAGTCCTGTGTGCAGTTTTGATCTCCAGGCTACCAAAAGGACATAGCAGTGCTAGAAAAGGTCCAGAGTAGAGTGACTGGGGAGATTCCAGGGCTTCAGGGGTTGAATTATGAGGAAAGATTAAAAGAGCTGAGCCTTTACAGTTTAAGGAAAAGAAGATTAAGAGGTGATATGATTGAAGTGTATAAAATGATGAAGGGAATTTGTCCAGCGGATCAAGACGGTTATTTTAAAATGAGTTCATCGAGAATACGGGGACACAGTTGGAAACTTGTTAAGCGTAAATTTTGCACTAACATTAGGAAGTTTTTCTTTACACAAAAAACGATAGACATTTGGAATAAGAGACCACGTAGTGTGGTAGACAGTAAGACATTGGGGACTTTCAAAGTTTGACTTGATGTTTTTTTGGAAGAAATATGTGGATAAGACTGGTGAGCTTTGTTGGGCTGAATGGCCTGTTCTCATCTAGAGTGTTCTAATGTTATTATTATTGAGAATTAATAGTATTACCTGCCTGTGTATGGTGGTTGGGGTGCTTAGAGGCACTATTACAGAAAAGAAAAGAATTAAAAAAACCTTTCTGTGCTTTTACCTGGTGTCCTGATGTTTGTCTTTTGGTTTAGAGGAGCGACAGTGCCCTCTAGTGTCACACTTCCTACAGTGTAACGTCACAAGTCGTAAAGTCACAACTGCAGAACTTCCTCTGTTTGATAGACACGGGCATGCTGACAAAGTACATGTAAACTGAAGTGACTTCAGCTGCAGGTGGAAGCTCATGATACACCCTGCGCAACTGTGTTTGATCTTATACAGGCAAAGATCCCAGTCGCCCCACGGGAGAAAGACTTTCCGAGACTAAGGTCATAAAGCTTATGAAACCAAAGCCAGAGCCATAACAACAGTTGCGTGGAGCTTCCACCTGCAGCTTCTTTTCTCTATCTCCAATACAGAACCTAGTCCTCATCTGAGTTCACCTCTGCTATAGCACGTTTTTATTTGAAAACAGTAGTGTCAAATAGGGGCGAGTGTGAACGTGACTGAGAGAATAAAACAGAATTAAAAAATAAAATGCTAACCTTTACAAGTACCATAAATTTACACCACCTGTTACAGACTCAAGTCAAATGTATGTTTTTATTCTATAATAGTAAGAATAAGAGCAGTTCACTTTTCAAAACAGAGGTGTCCGGCATTGATCCGACAACCTTTTGATTACCAATCAGCAATTCTTACCACTGCGCCACCAAAGCGGTTGTATTAAGGGTGTGTCAATGTCGCACCCTAACGCAGGTTCTTTTTCTGCAGTTATATTCTTGAATAAGAGCGCACTTGTTTTGTTTTACTTGTACCTTTTGTGAAAGTGTTTATTTGATATTTGGATTTCAGGCTTCACACATTATACACTTCATGTCTACATTTTGTCAATTATTACTAAAACATGAGAAATGTTTCTCTTTTAACGATGTGTTTACATAGACCAGTAGTTCTCAAACTGTGGGGCGGGCCCCCCTAGTGGGGCGCAAAGTAATCAAAAGGGGGGGCGTGAAGATGTGAATAAAAGAAAACAAGAATCGAAAATATGAAAAATACATCTATTGAAACCAAAACAAATTAACTTAAACTGCATTCTGATACTAGAAAAATAAGTATAGAGTTAGATAAATGTTGATAAAAGTTAAGTAGGTATAATAAAATATGCATTTATGATATATCATTAATTAAAAAAGAACAAATTGGTATCAGTGGGGTCCTTTCAAAAAAGTGTAAGGGTGGCGCGATTAAAACTTATCAAAACTCGTGTCGCAAATACATAAAGGTTGAGAAACGCTGACATAGACTGTTGTAGACACGGAACACACATGAAATGTATGTATTCCAAATAACGATATAGTATTTTCCCTATAAAACTCCCGGCAAGTCACACGCAGGCAAACAGACTTGAGCTGAGAGAACTTTCTGCCATTTCTGCATTGGTTGGGGGATGGGATAGTAGGCTACTTCCTGTTTGTGTTGATCGGCACATTTACAACACAAAAGATGCTGGTGGAGAGGTGCGAAGGGATTTAAGGTGGGCTGGGATTACAAGTTTTTTCATAGGCTTTGGTAATTCTAGTGTTAATGCAAGTCAACTGACCACAGACACAGATAAAGGCCAGGAGGCCACATATTTTAGTTGAGCAATTCTGACCATCATCTCTACCTTCCAACATTACTTGTTCTCATAGTATAACCCATTGCCATCACTTCTGTGCCACAACCGACTGCCCATATATTAAGTAAAGCATGAGAATTTGATCTCTTACAAAGCAGTGGATTCTTACATGCTTGGTGCCACTGGTGCTACTTGGTCCCGCATCAGCCTGAGAGATGATGTATCCTCTGTAAGCAGAATTCACTGAGTTGAAGTAGCTCGACTTTCCAGCTCCAATCTGTCCTACCAGTAAGATCCTTGGCTTCTCCACAGAGGAGAAACCTGTCTTATAATTCCTGATTTCAGAGAGGAGCTTGTTCCTGGTGCTGTTATGGAAGCAAGAAGCAAAGTTGGTGAAAAATGTTCACTGACAGTTGCAAGAAAGCCCAAGAAGCACCAACACTAGAATCCCTGAAGCCTATGAAAAAATTTGTCTCGTTTTGTAAATATGTTAATTTGCGCAAGCAGCCTGCTATCCCACCACCCACCACCCCTGATGGAGATGAAGTCACTCGAAAAATTCTCAGAGCTCGTTTGTTTATCTGGGTGTGAGGTGCCTGGAATTGTATAGGGTAATAATTTATCATTATTTAGAATACATACATTTCATGTGTTTCATGTCTACAACATTCTGTGTAAGTGTAGGATGACAGGATATGGGAGGCCAGAAATGCTAAACACATACCTAAAACAGAAACTTTTTTCATGTTATACTAATAATGACCTGAAGTGTATAATGTGTGAAGACCAAATATCAAATAAATATGTGCACTTTTATTCACGAATATAACCAAAGAAAAAAAAATAATTTGATTTGCATGTTGCTGTCAATGAGTTAAAAACTCAAGCTCAAATGTCACTCGACAGAAAGTTGTTATGTATTCTTGGATGGTGCAGAGGTAACAACTGCTGCCTTAAAACCAAAACATTTCTGGTTCGAGTCCAGGTGCTCTGTGTTTTGAGTAGTGAGCTGTACATTTTGGATACTTGTAAAAGTTAGCACTTTTTTTATTATTCAGTTTTATTCTGTCACTGACGTTCATGTGGTACAACAAACTTGCCTCTCCCCCTTTGAGTTGATGGTTTTTACCTCCATTCTTTTCGCAAGAGCAGCACTGTTGCAATGCCTGCTCAGAACTATTTGTTGTACCGGCAATCGAAAATACGATGTCCCGTGACTGCTAACACACTGGACAAAGGCAGGACCGTAGCAAGAGACAGCTTCTTCACAGCACTTTCGCTTGCTAATAGACTGCTCTGCACCAAAGTGCAATTCTGCTTGGCACCATCAGGTAAAATGGGACTTCCATCTGCAGCTTTAGTATGCACACAATTCGCCACGCTAGTGTTTAGATCTGGCAATGCCATGCTGACGGTGTATGCACCCAAAAAGAAGAAGAGTGTCTGCATTTTCAGTATCATGCACCATAATGCGAAGTACAGGCAAGATCAAAAAAAAAAAAAATATTCAAATGACAACTCATGTTCAAATGCCATAGCGTTTTCAAATAGTGACATTTTCATGTGTGACTGTTGTGTATGTGCATGCGCGAGAGAGGCAGAGACAGATTTGATCTCATTCAAGTGACTCCTGGAATATAAAATAAAACACTGCTGCAAAAGTATAACGAAACAACTGTGCTTTTATTTAAGAATAAAACTGAATAACAAAAAATTCAAGTGAAAAGAAGATACCAAGAAGACTTGATTTACCAGCGTTTGTGTGTCTGGTTATATCCCTTCAGCAATATCTTTTACAGGTAGCAATACTTTACACCGGGCGTTACAGACTGGAATCAAAGGCTTCTTCATTTAGGGCATATACACCGCCAGCATGGCACTGCCAGATCTAAACACTAGCGTGTCGAGGTGCTCGCGTACTAAAGTGACTTTAGCTGCAGGTGGAAGTTCCCAAATCATTTTACTTTATGGTGCCAAGCAGAGTTATGCTATGGCGCAGCAGTCTGTTAGCCAGAGAAAACAACATGAAGAGGCTGTCTGTTGTTACGGTTCTGCCTTTGTCCAGAAACGCCTCCATAAGTTTTATGATCACAGCCTCTGAAAGTCTTTGCCCTGGGTTGTAACTCAAACCACAGCTTTCAACAAAACCTGGCCAGATGTCTGAAACCGCAGCATATCTGATGTTTTTCACACATTCTGCATGGGTGTATTTGTTGTCAAAGCGTAAATGCTGCATGATAGTCTGATAACGGTCATGGGACATCATATCTTTGATTGCCAGTACAACAGATAGTTCTGAGCAGGCATCAGCCGCAGCATCAACAGTGGTCATTGCTGCTCTTGTGAAAAGAATGGAGATAAACGTCATCAACTCAGAGAGGGAGAGGCAAGTTTGTTGTACCATGTGAATGTCACTCTGAGAAAAAAAATTGAATAATACAGAAAAACTTTTACTAGTAGCCAAAATTTACACCAGCTGTTACAGACTCAAATCAAATGTATATTTTTATTATATTATAGTAATAATAGCAGCAGCTGACTTCTTACCTCTGCACCATCCAAGAATACATATCAACCTTCTGTCGATCTGAGCTTGGGGTTTTAACTCATTGACAGCAACATGTAAATCGAATGATTTTGTTTTTGTTATATTCTTGAATAAAAGTGCACGTGTTTATTTGATATTTGGACTAAAGTCTTCACACTTTATCCACTTCACATAATTAATAGTATACCATGGAATAACTCCAGCTAACTCACACCCAGATAAACACATTTTAGCTCTGAGAATTTTGCGACTGACTTCAGCTCCATCGGGGCGAGGAGAGAGTAGGTGGTTCTAGCAGGCTGCTTGTTGCTTATGCTGATCGACACATTTGCAAAAAATAGATGTTGATGGAGAGGTGCGAAGGAATTTAAGGTGGGCCGGGATTATGAGTTTTTTTGTAGGCTTCAGAGATTCTAGTGTTAACCACAATTAAACTTGTTTGTTTCTACAAAGTCTCAAAAACCTTAATGCCTCCAAGCTGTTCATAAATCAGCAGAATAACAGCAAAGCTAGTAATGGGGACATTAAACGGACATTTAGAAGAGACCATAAATTGCTCAAAATCTCAAGCAGAGACAGACAGACATACATGCTCATCCATGATGGAACTACATGGAGTAACACATCCACCTCATTCAGTTAATGGTTGCACAGAGTCAGAGCCCATCTTGGCAACATCAGGCCAGTTTCAGTTTAGAGTCACCAATTGACCTAACCTGCAGATCTGTGGAGTTGTGGGTGAAAAACCGGGGTAGTTGGAGAGAAACTCTTACAGACATGTGAAGAGCTCTAAATAGAAATTTATCAAGAATGGAACCGCCACCATAAGACCAAAGGAAGTTAAATTTAAATTAATTTTCTAATAAAACTGACAGTCTAAGAAACTCTGACTGGCATCGTGCAACCTCTCCAAAAAATGAATAAATGAGCATCATTACAATTCAGTTAAAAGACTGCAAGTGTGCCAGTGGGGAAGATCTAAACAGGCAAGTGCTTGAGAAATGCCATCTTAAACCAAAGGCCAAAGGTCACAGCCATTACTGGCTATGAAATAATACAATGGGCTGATACAGAATGAGATGGATCCTGCTGCTAGGTACTGTAAGAGGTCCCTCATAGGTTAGGAGCCAACTGGCTAAGAGGGCTGTTCTGTAATCCAAAGGCCCAGAGTTTAAATTCAACACTGCTGTCTTGTGAAGGATGAGCAGTTAAGAGAAGGGGTTCCACCATATGTGGATTCAAAACAGAGATACCCTTTTAATAAAGGGGCGGGCAACAGGAGCCCTGGGTACAAAATAGAGTCAGACTGAAAACCCCTTCGTTATTTATTGAAACCTGTGGAGCAGACAACAACGGTGAAGGTTTGTACAGATGGTGCACGAACGTTGGTTTTTATACTGACACACTTTTACTTTGCTTAACTAGAGATCATTTTCCACACATGTCTGTAGCATCTGTCATTCAGAACCACTGGTAACTAACATTGGCAGTTCAACTGTCCTGATGGATGTGTGGTAGATTGAGATGGAAAACGAGATGTTGAGATAACCCACAGAGTGCAGTGTGGATGGAACAATTGGAGGAAGGTATCAGGAGTGTCAAGGCAAAGGTGAAAGGTCAGGTTTGTTTTTAAGACAGTGCTAAGACCAGCAATGATGCTTGGAGCTGAGACATGGGCAGTAAAGGCAGCACAGAGAAGAAGTTGGATGTGGCTGAAATGAGAGTGTGGAGTTACCACATAGGACAGAATAAGAAATGAGAAGATCAGATGTACAACAAAAGTGGGAGAGACAACTGTGAAAGTACAGGAATGTAGATTGAAGTGGTATGGATATATGTGTGGGCAAAAGGGTAATGGCAATGGAAGTCCAGGGGAAAAGAAAGAAAGGGAGACCAAAGCAGAGGTGGATGGATAAAGTAAAAGAAGATCTGAAGGAAAAGAGATTGACTGGTGAACAGGTATAGGACTGAGCTCTATGGAGATAGATGATCAAGCATATCAACCTAATTTAGAAGTTTGAAAAGATGAAGAGAAAGAAGAAGAGGACAACCCTCCAGTGCCAGCAGACAGTTAACTTTGACGCGGCAGGCTGTAGTTAAAGGGCAAAGCCTCACAGCATAAAAGAAATCACCCATATTAAGAGCCAGGGTGTTCCTGTCCTTTTGGAGGTGAGACATTCAGTTTGACTGTTAGTTCTAAAGTATTAACTACTGTAGTACTAAAAGCAGGCAGTGTGGTGCACCTGTTAAGGCTTTGGACTTGATATCTTGAGGTTCTTGGTTCAAATCCCAACACTATGTGACCCTGAGCAAGTCACTTCACCTGCCTGTACTCTAACTGGATATAGAAATGTAACCAAGTGTATGTCAGATGTTGTAAGTTGCTTTGGATAAAGGCATTGGCCAAATAAATAAATGCAAATGTACTGTCCTACTCTGGTCATTTACAGGTGCTTAACGCTTTCTGTTTATTTACCTCCACAGTCTTAATACAGAAGGAACTCTAAATCTGTGCAGCCATCCACCAAGCCCCATGGCGGAGAGTCTGCAGCCCCACCCTGCCCCAGGGTGCACCTCTCATTTTTGACTAGTGGGCAGCCCTCTGGTGTCCATCTGTTCCTTCACAAAGGCCCCTCCCCAGCAGTCCCACAGACACTTGCCTTTCACTCCAGTCCACTTCTCTCCAGCCTTCATGCAGCACAGGCGAGCCACACAGGCAGATTTCATGTTTAAGAAAGACAAAAGAGAAATTTGCATTAGTAATACAATATATCTCAATACTATGGACTCTAATAGGTCAGTGTTTCAGCCATGGCCAATTAGGGGATCCCAGTAAACTTTCTGGGTGGCCATAAGGTCACTGAAAGTAATTATAAAATACCAGTAAAATACCTAAATATCCAAGTACAGCAGGGCTGTCAAACTAATTTTCTTCTTCATCAATATTCAAAACATGTTCGAGTGCATACGGCACACAATGTCTGTCAGTTTTCTCAAAGACCTTCTTTAAAGTGCACCCCATTTATCCAATTTTGCTATACTTGCGCAATGACAATAAAGATATTCAATTCAATATTGTTACCCTTGATTACAATACCACGCCTGCCATGTACGTGGTCAAAGCAGTACACCACAGAGATGAGACTTGGGGATTACTGGGTGTTGTGACGGTGCGGGTTAGTACCTTGCTCCCTCTTCATATTTAGGAGCCTCTTTGAACCGGAGACTGTTAATAGTCATGACCAGGATGAGCTGAACAAATGAGGACAAACACACACTAAGCAAGGGGATTATGGTGTAAAAGTGATAGACTGCTTTTATTATATAGTGCTCCTTAAAACACAGCCAAAACGTGCAGTGCTTCTTACCTCTTCGATAAACAAACAATCTACTAAAAGAGTGGAAATCCACGTGATTAAAAATAAGACTTAAAATGAGAATAAGAAAATCATCAGTCATTGGGTCAGTGTTGCTTCCACTCCTAAATGAGCCGAACACAACTCCCCCCTAGTCATCCATTGCTCGCTCAGTTTTCTACATCCCGACCCCCGTCTTAGCCGCCCTGAGCTGTGTCAGTAAGACTGCTCAGAGTCGTCTTCCTTCTTGCTCACTCCGGCATACCTTGGAAACGTGGAGAGGATGCCACATCGATCGCACCCACCCCTCTGCACAATCAGTGGGGACGATCTGTCCCTAGAGCGCCGATCCTTTACTCCATCATGGGACCAATGACCGTGCTGCCTTTTCCCACACAAGAAGGCGGGCGGGCTGGCTGGCTGGCTGACTCATTCGTTTTCTTTCTTTTTCTCTCTTTCTCTCTCCCGATGTTGCGCTTTTTTTCTCTACCTCAGTTTCTATTCTCTTTTTTTCCTCTCTTCTTGAACATGTGCTCCCCTTTTATATGCTGGGGAGCAGCTGCAGGTGCGATGGCCTGATTGCTGCTCTAGGCTGACAATGAAATAATCGGACCATCTGCATGTGCCGCCCTGCAACCCGGAGACAGCTGCCTTAGTAAACAATCACTTGCACCTGCACATCTAAATGATTTATTTCTAAACCGCAGACCTGCTATACCACAGGGGTGCAAATAAAGACACCAGCAAAAGGGAATTGCAGGGTGTGTGTAGATCAGCAGTAACTAATGGTATGGACAGACAAATGAAGGGAGGTGGTCTTCCAGACAGAAAAAGGAAGGGCATCAGGTGTGGTGAATGAGTAAGCTGTGGACTGGAGGGAGAAAAGGACATACGATCAGAAGAAAAACAGTGGGGAGGTGTTACAGTGGTTACCTGGCAGAGGAAAATGGCATTTCTCTTTTGTTAAGTATAGAGAATGCCTCACAGCCTTAGAAGATCATTCAGTAGTTTGGCATTCCCATCTCTCTCTAAAATTGTTTAGAACATGGTGGTTTAAGTTCATTTCTTTTGTCAAGGAAAGAAGACTTCAGAGGACAAGATTGAAAGTGAAAAAGAGGGGAGTGTCATGAAGAAGCCTTTTGGAGGTGAGGTTGTTCTTTTCTGCCTACACAGGAAAAGAAGGATGGCATCGAAGTTGGAAAAAAAGGAATGTGGCCCACCATCAATTGTTGCAAGAGGTGAAGATGCAACAAAGCACCTTCATTTCCACTGACACTCTTGAAGAACCTTGGTTTCTCAGCGTGACATGTACAGTTTATTTTTGCTTTCTACAATAGACGTCTGTGGTTATCTTCACTATCAGCATGCTAGTTGAAAAGTTTATATGCCATGAAAAACTCAAAACCGATTCTGAAAAGAAGATATCAATGCAACCTTTGTCTCAGAAGGGAGGCAAATCTTTCAGCATCATAATATTCTCAGAACAAATTCTGCAATGGAGGGAAAGGGTGTGTATTGTCCAGAGACGTAGTATAGGAGAGGATGTGTTTGGGATAAAAGATGGTTATTATATTATCTTTAGTAAAGTTACTGCAAAATGGGATGGGGGAATTAAAACATCTTCCCCCTTCCTTACAGGAACAGAGGGAATAATACATTACAGCAGGCACCCAAAAGTGTGTTGGAAATGTGAGCAGTAGAGGCATGTAGAATTGATTGCAATGGACGATGGAGATATGTAGGAATTGTGGGGAGGATGGACTTACGCGTCAAGCATGTACTGAAAACATAACGGGGGAAGACAGACATAGCTATATGATCTGCACGGATCCTTTTCATTTAGAACTCGTAATAAATGAAGTCAAGGCACTAACCATTGAGCTGAATAGGGACAAGGTGTTGGAAAAAGAAGAGGAGACAGATAGAGAAGAGGAAGAGGAAGGAAGTTGGAATCTTTTCCAGACACCTGTAGAAGGGAGGAGGAGGAGAGGAAAGTATAAAATTGGAATTGAAAAAGAAAGTATAAAGCAAAGGTAAAGAGAATAGTAGGGAGTTGAGTGGGGAGGTGGAGGAAGAAGAAGAAGGAAAAGAGTTAGTCTAAGAAAAACATGAAATAGTGAAGCAGAGAATAGAGGAAAGCCTTAAAAGGACAATACAGGGTCTTGACGAAATGGACCACCCCCTCGTTCAGGAATATTATTATATAACTGATCCCTTCATCCAAGACAATTTATAACATCTCAGATACAATTGGCGCAGTTCCTTTCATGTTGCCAATTGCAGCTTAATCATCCATCCCTACATTTTGCCTAATCCAGTTTAGAGCTGTGGGGCAGGCCAGAGTCTCTCCCAGTAGCACTGGATGCGTGGCAGTAAACCTCCTGAACCTGGGCGAAAGCCCACCTGCGGACCTAGAGAACACCACAGATGCTGTTAGCAGGTTGAGACTTGAACCCTGCCGCTCTGGAGGTATAAGGAATCAGTGCCAACCACTGTACTACCTTTCTACTTTGTATTTGGGTTATTAAAGTATTCCTAAAACATTACCTGTTTGGCCCTATTATCTTCACTGGGAGCCTATAACACTTTCAGAAAAGTCAGGCCTTGCTGCTTTCAAGATTAACCCACATACAGTATTTTCACTGCTGTGTGGTCCGTATCTTATTATAAGCAGCCTGGTCTTTAATTCTCTCTCATGTAAATGATCAATGTTGCCCACCTTTTCTAAACCAATCCATTTATACTATTTAGTCACCCCCATCTCTAGAGCTGACCCAGGTTCCTGTTACTGCTCTTACATTTTGATGCACACCTACACAAAACTCTAATTCATTTTTTTGTTTTCATATTCATCACCTTAAGGCAAGCTATTTGTATCTATGAGTAATTCCATGTCACATTCCATGTACCCATTAATTTTAAAGCTGTCTTTGGTATTTTTATCATTATTACCTTTTTGTTGTCTTCCATCAACATTCAGTCCTGGCCTATCTCAGAATCACTGCATAACCACTCCTTGACTAATCAGTCTAAATGTGCCCCCAATATATCAGTGCCTATCCTTTTCAAGTGTAGCCCACCCAGGTAGTGCAGACCCCAATCTCTCCAAAAGATGCCTTGAGGTATCAAAGAGTAACAAGATTGGATAGAGATGTCATAATTAGAAGTTGCAAGGAGAAGAAATACCATAAACTCAGGGCTTAAGCACAAATCAGTGAACAAAGGATCTTTATAAATAAAGGGTTGACTAGAAAAAAATAGAAAAATAAAGAAGCAAAATGCTAAAAAGATCATAAACAGGCAAGAGGGATTTGCATAAAAGGCAATCCTGAAGCAAATCCACAACACAATTCAGAAGTCATTATCCTTAAACAAAAGCAGGAAAGTCACAAGGAACAGGAAATCCAACAAAAATAATTAACTTACAAATACCCCAAACACAAGCGCAATGGCTTCTTAATGAGAGGTTACTCAATTCTGGCCTTAAATAGCCAATGAGAGGGCTCAGATCGAGTGAAGGAAGGGTGGTCCTGCCTCCTCAGACTTCACCCACAAAACACAAGAAATGAAAGTGCAGTTAAAGAACACTATATATTTGTGAACATAACAGAATATATGTAAAATGTGAAAAATAATCATTAAAAATGGTGAAAAAACCATAAAGTGTACATAATAAGATGAAGAAGTATTAGAGTTGTTTCAGATTAGTATTAGAATCCAGGGGCCACCAGAAAGAGAAGATTAGAGACAGGCATCAGTAAAGATCAGTGACCCCCGGGAGCAGGACCGTGGTGCTTCACTGAGCTCAGAGGCTTTATGTTCAATCAGTGTATTCATTCTGCTTCTTTAATGGTATAAGGGGGAAATTATGGGCTTGCTGACAACATAAAGGAGATGTTGCAGGTGTCAAAAACTGGAAGGTGGTCCAATGGAAACAGTCAAGGGGAGGAAGGAATGGAGTTTACCTACTGTAGGAAGCCTCTTTTCAAAAGAAACGGTGAGACAAAAAAAGAAAAGCGATAATTTAAATTAATTTAGACAATCTTTGTCGAGGGATACAGTGCTGGGAGTGAGCATGGATGATGCCTGAAGATGTTTATTCATTTGGAAAGTGCTCTCTACCAGTCGTTCCATAATTCAACATGCACAATTCAGACCATTTTTCTGCTAGGACTTTATAAAGACCATAAAACCATTTAAATCTTTTTTTAAATGATGTATTTTTATTTGCATTCATCTTCAGAAGTAATTTAAATGTATATTGTCATACATGTCCATCTGAGGATTGCCTTCATGGCTCTTCCAAAATGTGTGATACAGCTGGGGGAGTTGTTGTTACCTGTCTTGTCTCTTCTCAGCTCCAAGAAGATGCCTGTCTGCAATGCTCAGAGAAGGCCCCAGCCCTTCCAGTCACAGACCTATAACTGCGGGGGTCCCTGAAAGGAGTCACCTTTTTCGAATCTGGACTTTCAAGAGAATGGAGCTCTTGAACCGACCTGCTTGACAGAAGCGCGCTAAGGAAGAGGCCAGTTAAGTCATTATACATGGCCAATGAGTCTGAGTTCTTTTTTTACGTGGTGTCATAGAGCACTTTTGTTTGCCACAAAATGTAGCAAGGTGATCCAGCTGGCTCCCCACCTATTCCTTGGGATCCCTCTGAGTTATTCGGTCCACATCAATAAATATTTTTCTTTTTGTGGATAACATTTTGGATGGGTTTGTAAATATAGGTGCCTGGTCATAAAATTAGAATATCATGACAAAGCTGATTTATTTCAGTAATTCCATTCAAAAAGTGAAACTTGTATATTAGATTCATTCATTACACACAGACTGATGTATTTCAAATGTTTATTTCTTTTAATTTTGATGATTATAAGTGACAACTGATGAAAGTCCCAAATTCAGTATCTCAGAAAATTAGAATATCAGATAGATAGATAGATAGATAGATAGATAGATAGATACTTTATTAATCCCAAGGGGAAATTCACATAATCCAGCAGCAGTATACTGATACAAAGAAACAATATTAAATTAAATAGTAATAAAAATGAAAAAAAAAAAAAAAAAAATGTTAGCATTTACTGCCCCGGGTGGAATTGAAGAGTCGCATAGTGTGGGGGAGGAACAATCTCCTCAGTCTGTCAGTGGAGCAGGACAGTGACAAAAGTCTGTCACTGAAGCTACTTCTCTGCCTGGAGATGACACTGTTCAGTGGATGCAGTGGATTATTCATGATTGACAGGAGTTTGCTTAATGCCCGTCGCTCTGCCACAGATGTTAGCCTGTCCAAATTTCCTCCTACAATAGAGCCTGCCTTCTTAACAAGTTTGTCCAGGCGTGAGGCGTCTTTCATCTTTATGCTGCCTCCCCAGCACACCACCGCGTAGAAGAGGGCACTCGCCACAACCGTCTGGTAGAACATCTGCAGCATCTTACTGCAGATGTTGAAGGATGCCAACCTTCTCAGAAAGTATAGTCGGCTCTGACCTTTCTTACACAGAGCATTAGTATTGGCAGTCCAGTCCAATTTGTCATCCAGCTGCACTCCCAGATATTTATAGGTCTGTAACCTCTGCACACAGTCACCTCTGATGATCACGGGGTCCATGAGGGGTCTGGGCCTCCTAAAATCCACCACCAGCTCCTTGGTTTTGCTGGTGTTAAGATGTAAGTGGTTTGAGTCGCACCATTTAACAAAGTCTTTGATTAGCTTCCTGTACTCCTCCTCCTGCCCACTCCTGATGCAGCCCACAATAGCAGTGTCATCAGCGAACTTTTGCACGTGACAGGACTCTGAGTCATATTGGAAGTCTGATGTATATAGATTGAACAGGACCGGAGAAAGTCCAGTCCCCTGTGGCGCCCCTGTGTTGCTGAACACAATGTCAGACCTGCAGTTCCCAGGTCCTCCCATATTGAGGTCTGTCTGTAAGATAGTCCACAATCCATGCCACCAGGTTTGAGTCTACTCCCATCTCAGTCAGCTTGTCTCTAAGGAGCAGAGGTTGGATGGTGTTGAAGGCGCTAGAGAAGTCCAAAAACATAATTCTTACAGCACCACTGCCTCTGTCCAAGTGGGAGAGGGTTCGGTGTAGCATATAGATGATGGCATCCTCCGCTCCCACCTTCTCCTGGTATGCGAACTGCAGAGGGTCGAGGGCGTGGCGGACCTGTGGCCTCAGGTGGTGAAGCAGCAGCTGCTCCATGGTCTTCATCAGATGTGACGTCAGCAACAGGATGGAAGTCATTCAGCTCACTAGGACGTGATACCTTTGGGACAGGGGTGTTACAAGATGTTTTCCAAAGCCTTGGGACTCTCCCCTGTTCCAGGCTCAGGTTGAAGATGCGCTGTAAAGGACTCCCCAGTTCCAACGCACAGGCCTTCAGCAGTCGTGGCGATACACCATCTGGACCCGCTGCTTTGCTGGCACGAAGTCTTTTCAGCTCTCTGCTCACATGGGCTGCTGTAATTGTGGGTGGGGATGTCTCACCTATGCTGGTATCAGCAGAAGGATGGTTGGAGGATGCAGTACTTCGAGGTGATAGTGGTTTAGGGTGATCAAACCTGTTAAAGAAGTTGTTCATTTGGTTTGCTCTCTCCACGTCTGTCTCGATGGCGGCACCCCGCTTCGAGCTGCAGCCAGTGATAATCTTCATCCCATCCCACACTTCCTTCATGCTGTTATTCTGTAACTTCTGCTCCAGCTTTCTCCTGTACTGCTCTTTTGCCGCCCTGAGTTGGACTTGGAGTTCCTTCTGCACGCGCTTGAGCTCATGCTGATCACCGTCTTTAAAAGCCCTTTTCTTCTGGTTCAAAAGGCCCTTAATGTCACTTGTAATCCATGGCTTGTTGTTAGCATAGCAGCGTACTGTTCTTACTGGAACCACAATGTCCATACAGAAGTTGATGTAATCAGTAGTGCAGTCAACAGCCTCTTCAATGTTCTCACTATGTGACCCCAGCAGGATATCCCAGTCTGTAGTTCCAAAGCAGTCTCTCAGAGCCTGCTCTGCCTCAGGGGACCACTTCCTGAATGAGCGTGTGGTTGTAGGTAGCGCCCTCACTCTTGGTTTGTATTGAGGCTGTAGTAGAACCAGGTTATGATCTGCTTTCCCAAGCGCAGGCAGCGGGGTGGCGCTGCATGCGTCTTTAACGTTTGCATACAGTAGGTCGATAGTCCTGTTTCCCCTGGTGTTACAATCCACATACTGGGAGAAGGCAGGTAATGTTTTGTCCAGCGTCACATGGTTAAAGTCTCCAGAGATTAGCAGAAGTGCCTCGGGGTGCTGCGTTTGTAACTTAGCAACTGCGGAATGGATGACGTCACTCGCTATCTCCGCGTTCGCTTGAGGGGGGATGTAAACAATAACAACAATCACGTGTCCAAACTCTCTGGGCAAGTAATACGGACGCAGACTTACAGCCAAAAGTTCAATGTCCCTGCAGCAATTGGAGATTTTAACATTTACATGTCCTGAGTTGCACCACTTTGTATTGACACAGAGAGCGAGTCCTCCTCCTTTCTTCTTCCCGCAGGTACTTGCGTCTCTGTCCGCTCTAACTGTGCTAAACCCGGGTAGCTCCACGTTAGCATCTGGAATGGTAGTTGTTAGCCACGTTTCACTAAAACACAGCAAGCTGCATTCTCTGTAGGTTCTGACATTTTTCACCAGCACAGCCAGTTCGTCGATCTTATTTGGTAGTGAGTTCACATTTCCCAGGATCACAGAAGGCACCGACGGTTTATAACGCCATTTTCTCTCAAGTTGTCTCGATTTAATCTTATCTTTTATCTTTGCGCCGGCTTGGCTGCCCCGATATCGTCTTCTTACCTCGTCAGTTAAATAAGGAACCACACCGGCATGAGCATTTCTTCTCAGTGCTTTAAGCTGACTACTTGAATAGGTTGAGTGTAAAAATCCATGTCAAGTAGTAAAAATAGTAAAAAGTGTCCAGGGAGCAATTCCACATAAAAGAAAGTGGTAGAAGTGATCAGTGAAATAGATAAAAATAGAGATAAAAAGGTAAAAAGATAAAGTCATATACGGAACTGCTGGAAAAGGCTGCCACTTGGATGCGGCGCCAGAAATGATTGATATCAATTACGACCAATGCAAAAAAAAGGATTTTTAGAAATGTTGGCCAACTGAAAGGTATGAACATGAAAAGTATGAGCATGTACAGCACTCAATATTTAGTTGGGGCTCCTTTGGATTACTGGATTACTGGATTACTGCAGCAATGCGGCGTGGCATGGAGTCGATCAGTCTGTGGCACTGCTCAGGTGTTATGAGAGCCCATGTTGCTCTGATAGTGGCCTTCAGCTTTTCTGAATTGTTGGGTCTGGCGTATTGCATCTTCCTCTTCACAATACCCCGTAGATTTTCTATGGGGTTAAGGTCAGGCAAGTTTGCTTGCCAATCAAGAACAGGGATACCATGGTCCTTAAACCAGGTACTGGTAGCTTTGGCACTGTGTGCAGGTGCCAGGTCCTGTTGGAAAATGAAATCTGCATCTCCATAAAGTTTGTCAGCAGCAGGAAGCATGAAGTGCTCTAAAACTTCATGGTAGATGGCTGTGTTGACCTTGGACGCAGATGACATGGCACCCCAAACCATCACTGACTGTGCAAACTTTACACTGGACCTCAAGCAACGTGGATTCTGTGCCTCTTCTCTCTTCCTCCAGACTCTGGGATCTTGATTTCCAAAGGAAATGCAAAATTTACTTTCATCAGAGAACATAACTTTGGACCACTCAGCAGCAGTCCAGTCGAGACGCTTTTGATGCTGTCTCTTGTTCAAGAGTGGCTTGACACAAGGAATGCGACAGCTGAAACCCATGTCTTGCATACGTCTGTGTGTGGTGGTTCTTGAAGCACTGACTCCAGCTGCAGTCCGCTCTTTGTGAATCTCCCCCACAGTTTTGTTTCACAATCCTCTCCAGGGTACAAGCGGTTATCCCTACTGCTTGTCCACTTTTTTCTACCACATCTTGTCCTTCTCTTTGCCTCTCTATTAATGTGCTTGGACACAGAGCTCTGTGAACAGCCAGCCTCTTTAGCAATGACCTTTTGTGTCTTGCCCTCCTTGTGCAAGGTGTCAATGGTCGTCTTTTGGACAACTGTCAAGTCAGCAGTCTTCCCCATGATTGTGTAGCCTACGGAACGAGACTGAGAAGCCATTTAAAGGCTTTTGTAGGTGTTTGGAGTTAATTAGCTGATTAGAGTGTCGCACCAGGTGTCTTCAATATTGAACCTTTTCACAATATTTTAATTTTCCGAGATACTGAATTTGGGACTTTCATTAGTTGTCAGTTATAATCATCAAAATTAAAAGAAATAAACATTTGAAATACATCAGTCTGTGTGTAATGAATGAATCTAATATACAAGTTTCACTTTCTGAATGGAATTACTGAAATAAATCAACTTTGTCATGATATTCTAATTTTATGACCAGCACCTGTAGTTATTTGTGTTTCTATTGTTTTTATATCTCCTAGTCTACGGTGGATTTATAAAGTACCCAGGCCTCTTCAATTTTTTCACATTTTTTATGTTGCAACCTTCTGCTAAAATCATTTAAATTCATTTTTCTCTCATCAAGCAACACTACACAGTACCCCATAATGACAAAGCAAAAACTGGATTTTAGAAAGTTTTTCAGATTTATTAAAAAATAAAAAACTGAAATATCACTTTGACCCAAGCATTCAGAGCCTTTTCTGTGACACTCAAAATCTGGCTCAGGTGCATCCCATTCCAGGGCCCATCATTGAGATGTTTCTACACCTTGTTTGAAATCCACCTGTGGTCAGTTCAATTGATTGGTGATGATTAGGAAAGGCAGATAGAGAAGGACCACAGGTAACAAACACTGGTGGCTGAAGGAAGAGCCTACAGTGCTTAGAGACAGAACAGTGTCAAGGCAGAAGGCAGAGATCTGGGGAAGAATACAAAAATGTCTGCAGCATTGAAGGTCCCCAAGAACCCAGTGGCCTCCACAATTCTTAAATGGAACAACCAAGACTCTACGTTGAGCTGAACATGCTACCAGAATGAGCAACTGGGAGAGAAGGGCCTTGATAAAAGAGGTGAGCAAGAACAAGATGGTCGCACTGGCTGAGCCTCAAAGAACCTGTGCGGAAATGGTAAAAACCATTTAGAAGGATGACCATCACAGCTACACTCCACTAATCTTGGCTTTATGACAGAATGGGCAGACAGTAAAGGACACATTGAATCACACTTGGAGTTTGCAAAGAAAGCACCTAAAAGACTCTCAGACTGTGAGAAAGAAGATTCTATGGTCTGATGAAACCGAGATGAGCACCATGTTTGGAAGACACCAGGCACTTCTCATCACCTGTGCAATACCATTCCAATGGTGAAGAATGGTGGTGGCAGCATTATGTTTTGGGGTTGTTTTTCAGCAGCAGGGACTGGCAGACTTGACAGGGTTGAAGCAAAGGTGAGCAGAACAAAGTATAGAGACATCTTTAATGAAAACCGGCTCCAGAGCGCACTGAACCTCGGACTAGGCCAAAGTTTCACCTTCTAACAGGACAAATCAAACACAACACAAGAGTGGCTTTGGGACAACTCTGTGAATGTCCTTGAGTGGCCCTCGACTTGAACCCAATTAAACATCTCTGGAGAGACCTTTAAAGGGCTGTCCACGGAAGGTCAACAAGCAACCTGAAGAGTTTGAGATGATCTGCAGAGAAGAATGGCAGAAAGCCCCCAAAACGTAAGGTCCACAAAGCTTGTCATGTAATACCAAGAAGATTCCAAGCTGTAACCCCCCAAAGGGTCTTCAACAAAATACTGAGGAATGGTCTGAATCCTTGCATCAGTATGATATTTCTGATTTATTTTTATTATAATTTTGCAACAATTTCTGAAATCCTTGTCATTCTTGGTTATTGAGTGTTGCTTGATGTGGGAGACAAAATGAATTAAAATTAAGGATTTACATGATTTTAATACAAGGCTGCAACAGAAGAAAATGTGAAAAAAGGGAAAGGGTCTGAGGACTTTCTGGATCCACTGCATATTCATTTTTGGCTTAGGTTAGATAGACTTGATTAACCCAGGGGGAAATTTGTATGCAGGAAAAAAGAAATGAAGAAAGAAGAAAAAGAAAAGAAAAGAAAACACAGGACAGAAACCAACATCTGACAGTCATTGTTCAAACCAGCACATGCTTTCTTCAAATAAGAATCATTACCTTTAACATTTCACAGTAATACTTTCAGAATTCAGCAGGATCCCTACATTTAATGGAATTCAAAATGCTTGTAGTTCTGGGAATTAAAGACTACTTGAATCTTGACTCTCAGGAACAGCATGATGACAAGAAAAAATGAAGCTTAGGAAAAACATGCCTTCTGTGCTATTGTTTGAGTCCAGACGTGGAGTCGTGTTGGCCGCCCATCTTTCCTGTTACGTTTACTGCTGCTGCTGCTGTGGTGGTGGTTGTCGATTATTTCTGTGCCTTTCATTTAGTTACTCTAACACACAATCATTTTTCTTACCTTTAGATCCAAAGATGCCCATCTTCACTTACTGACAGCTGAAGGCACTTCTGTAAACAAAGAACATGTCGGTTCATGAGTTCCATGTACTTCTGTACAAATTAAACACAATAGATTGGTAAGAACACAAAAGAAATGTAAATCTGGAGCCGTTCTGAAACAGACACTCCTAGAAGGCTGCCAGCCTGTGGCACAGCTATGGTTATATGGGCTTGAAGAGAGCTTCACTTTGTTCATTCATACTAAGAAGAGCACCACATCTTATCCATTAGTTGACCGGTGGTCAGTCTTCGACAGCAGATTGGTGAACAAGGGCAGGTCAGCAGGAGGATTTTAAGATTGTTTTGCCACTCACAAATGGACACAAGTGAGTTGACACACTGCTGTCCTCATAACAAATGTCCTCAAGGTCACCTAACATGAAATGGATTTGTCTCAGATGTCAGAAGTCAGGATCGCCTCCAGAAGGTGGACAGATGGCAGCAGCTGGTGTACTGGTAAAGGAACTCAAAGACATTGATGGCACTTTGTAGTCTGGAGGACTAAACTGGACAACTCTGACTGCTGCACCTGCCACTGTGGCATCAGGCACAAGCAACACATGATGTGATTGTGGACTTGAGGGTGGGAGGTGATCTTCTTTTAATAAGGACATTAATCACTTGGACTGTCATAAAGTAAGCAACCTCAGAAAAGGATTTATGGGTTTATGCTGAACCAACATTTTCATCGAGTAAGCAATGCACAGACGCAATTGAAAAGGAAATGTTAAGATGTTAGGATAAATCATAAAAGCTGTTGAATACAAATCAAGGGACGTTATGCTTAAAATATATAACGCACTAGTAAGACCATAACTGTGTCCAATTAAGACATTTTATATGCAGATAGTGACCGCCTGCATTGATGTTTTTTTGTTATTTTACATTTTTCATTGTTTGGTTCTCAAAACCAGGGACGTTAAGTTCTTACAAAGACATATATCACCATAAACTTAGGCAAAGATGACTGATAAAGTAGTGTTGCACTTCATTTTAAATCAACAGCCATTTGCTTTGATATGTGGGATAGCAGCACAATGGTTACCCTTTCTGCCTCATGTCTCTACTGTCCGCTCAGGTTTACGTGCTTTCCTCCAGTCCACTTGACTTCCTCATACATCCAAAAAAAAAAAATAGAGTCTTCAGATTAGCCCTCTAAGACTGTGTGTGTGTGTGTGCAGGTGTGTGTGTGTGCTGTGCCAGACTGTGCTCATGTCTTAGGCCTGGCTCTGTCCCACACTGTACTAGAAAAAGCAGAATCATGAAAGAGACTGGAAAAGTAACCTTTGACTGGAAATATTAATTACAAAGAAAATATACTGTATTGTAACAGTAACATAAGAACGACAAATAAACTTAGTGCTAAGTGGGTTATAATATAAGGAACAATTAATAATAACAGGAAAAACAAACAAAATAATGAACAAACTTGGCATCAGTATGTCTAAACTCTGTACAGCACTGACATTTTCACATTTTATTGTTATACAACTTACAATCCAAGTGGATTAAATTTAGTTTTTATAACACTGAACAACAGAAAAACAGAATCTTTAATGTCAAAGTGGAAACAAATGTGAAATGACCAATATAAAACAAATAATAATGAAGGTCATGTAATCTAGGATATCACAACAATCACAACAGGGGGTCTGAAAGTCGAGAGTCCACCTTATGAGAAGGATTTAGGAGTCATAGTGGACTCTAAGCTATCGACTTCCCGACAGTGTTCAGAAGCCATTAAGAAGGCTAACAGAATGTTAGGTTATATAGCGCCTTGACGTGTGGAGTACAAGTCCAAGGAGGTTCTGCTCAACCTTTATAATGCACTGGTGAGGCCTCATCTGGAGTCCTGTGTGCAGTTTTGGTCTCCAGGCTACAAAAAGGACATAGCAGCACAAGAGAAGGTCCAGAGAAGAGCGACTAGGCTGATTCCAGGACTACAGGGGTTGAATTATGAGGAAAGATTAAAAGAACTGAGCCTTTACAGTTTAAGCAAAAGAAGATTAAGAGGTGACATGATTGAAGTGTTTAAAATTATGAAGGGAATTAGTCCAGTGGATCGAGACTTGTATTTTAAAATGAGTTCATCAAGAACACGGGGACACAGTTGGTAACTTGTTAAGGGTAAATTTCGCACAAACATTAGGAAGTTTGTCTTCAACACAAGAACCACAGACAAATGGAATAAGTGACCGAGCAAATGGTGGCAGCAGGACTTTCAAAACTCAATGTGATGTTATTTTAGAAGAATTAAGTGGACAGGACTGGGAAGCTTTTTGTCGAGTCCACTACGACTCCTAAATCCTTCTCATAAAGGAGTACTTTGGATTTTTAGACCCCCATTGTGTATTCAGACCTCACATTTTTACTTCCTATATGTAATTCTTTACAATTACTGACATTAAATTTCATCGTCCACAAATCTGCCCAAGCCTGTCTGCTGTCCAAGTCCCTCTGTGATGATTCAATGGATTCTCAAATACCTGCCAATCCACCTATCTTGGTATCATCTGCCAACTTAACCAGCTTCTTTTTTGCTTGCTTTGCCTTGTTCTCCTGTGTGGCGTGTGTGCAACTTTACCCATTAACTGTTTTTTTCCATCTGTTATTGTGTTTCTGTTTGAATTGCTGTCTCAGATAGGGTGCGATGGTGTTTTCATGTTTGTTCTTATAGCTCAAAAATCACTTATTATTTCTTTTGCGCTATTCCTTTTTCATTTTATCAATAAAAATTCGATCACTAAAAAAAAAAAAAAATTGGAATCACTCTGAGCGTGTAAAGTCGTCACCCACACACGGCAAAGGTTCTTAAATTAGAGGTCTTAAATAATGCTGTCTGCATTTGGGTTGCACCAAGTTGTGATTCAAAACAGATCTTAAAAGGAAAAGTTTACAGAATATTTTCTGATTTTTTGAGATGTTGGAAGATTCATCTGTGATTCATCAAGGGGTGTACTGTTATTTCTATAAAACACAACTTCATTTTACTATGGTGTTTAAAGGGCACTATACAGGGGTAGAATGACAAAGGGCCACCATAATTTTTACAGTTTTAAAGAAGACACAGATTTCTTTGTTAAACTTCAGTTGAGTTTTTACCCAACTCAATATGGGTACCTGGGCCAAATTGACTAGCAAAGTTGGCACACTCTGCCATCTATCTATCCATCCATTATCCAACCTTCTATATCCTAACTACAGGGTCACAGGAGTCTGCTGGAGCCAATCCCAGCCAACACAGGGTGCAAGGTAGGAAATAAACCCCAGGCAGGGTGCCAGCCCACTGCAGGGCACTCTGCTATCTAATAAATGAAATTTTTTGTGATGTTTAATGGGCACTGTAAAGTGTTAAATGTTGTTGGCCTGCCATAATTTCCACACCTTTATAGAAAGACAGACACCTTTGTTAAGATACCATTATGTGTTTCCCCGCCCTGGGCAATTTGTATCCTTTAATCTGCTAATTAAACATCACAGTAAATCCCACTCATTAGATATGGGAGTGTGCCAACTTTGCCAGTCCAGTTCACTCAGGTACCTGCGCTGGGCCAGGCAAAGCTCTCCTACATTTTAACAAAGGCAGATTTCTTTCTGTTAACACTGAATAAGTGGCTGGGTGCAATCGGATATGGAGCCGCAAACAAGCAGGTAGCTTCAGCCTTGTCAAGAAAACTTCCTTAGATGGCAGCTTGTTAAAACTGGCACATATTGTTATATTTAAGTTATTTCTCAGGTCATTGGCACACACGGTCAAACTGGGACATCTGGTTACCCTAGACAGTATTAATTTTAGGCTTTGATGCCATTGCAGCGTCAGATTTCTAGCAGTTTTTAGTTTGAAATCACCTTCATAACATCAAACACAGAACATCGGTGTCTGTGATGTCCTGGAGTCCTGTGGCCATCTCTTTCACATCACCCTCGTAGATGCTTTTCATGATCCATGATCATCATATCATTTCCATCCTAATGTCACAGCCTACTTACGTATGTCTGAATCACACCATCACAAATGATCACACACAGCACTTTCCTTCCATTTAAATTAGGAACGTTTTATTGCTTTGTAATCAGTTAAGTAACTGGCAGCCTATGATGTTAGTAGAGTGGCTGCCTTCCGCCATGACTGGATCGGCTCTTCTTCAGCACAGTTAAAAAACAGTTTCCTGATCTACATGATTAGGTTGTCAGTAGCAAATCTCCACGCCTCGTCCCTTCTGGTTACGTGCCTTTGATTTATTCAAATAGCACTGGGTGTGCTAATAGTAAAATAGCTCCGAGCTCCATAATCTTAAAAAAATGTAAAAATTTAATTTGTATCTGCGCTGAGTAACGGCTGAAAAAGCTGGAAAGGATATCATTTAGGGTGCGTCATTCTCGGCTGATGGAGAGATAACTTGCCGCCGCTGTCTCCTTCAAATCCACCGTTTCCATTCACTTTTTTCCTCGCGACGCATACCGCGAGCAAAAAGCAGAACAGCCGGCTGCACGACTGGCATAAGGGCACTGGGCACGGAGCATAAGTGGAATCGAAAGCGAGCACGAATACATTAGTACCAATTATGCGTAACTGCGCATGCGCTACACCATACTATACACTGAATTCCACGGGGAAGCTTATTTCAATAACGGGACAAAAGAATCAAACCTCGGACCGAATTCCGTTCGATTCCAGGACAGAAATCTAACCGCCCAGGAAAATCTAATAACGAGCACAAACAGAGAGGCTGTCGAATCCCGTTCTCCTGCAGCTGTAAGGAAACAGCAGCGCTAATCACTGCGCCAAGTCCCCCGTGAAATAAATGAACTTGCAATAAGCCGAGAAGACAGACTCACCTGTGCGAATGTCCTGGGGCACCACCAGCTCCCCGCTTTGACTGGCACCACTGCGAACAGAAAGTGAAACTGCTGTTCTGCTCGAGGAGGAGTTGCCCCCTGGTTTCCCGACACTTTCACTTTCAGGTCTGCAGGAAAGTCCCTATTCGCACACGACAGCTCGCCCCGCTTCTCTCCATCACGTTCATCTGTTTTTGCGTGGTGAGACATATATAACAACATCAAGTTGAGGACCTACAGATGACAGTAGTGGCGCCCTGGTTTACCTGCTGTGCCTG
>JANRMT010062857.1:49232614-49268689 GCA_026402145.1 Polypterus bichir lapradei | reverse complement strand
TGTGACAGCAACACTCATCACTTACAACAGTGACAAAACAATTACATTGACAATCATGTTATGTTATTTTCAAAATGTTTCCTTTTCTTTTTCATTGCTTCTTTAACACACTACTTCTCCACTGCGAAGCACGGGTATTTTGCTAGTGGTTTATAAAGCCTTAAATAATTTCGCCCCTTCTTATATATCGAAGTGTCTGACACCTTATATTCCAAATAGTAACCTCAGATCCTGAAATGAGTGTCTCCTTAGAATTCCAAGAACAAAACTTAAAAGAAGTGGTGAGGCGGCCTTCTGCTGTTATGCACCTCAAATCTAGAATAGCCTGCTAATAGGAATTCGCCAGGCTAATACAGTAGAGCACTTTAAAACACTGCTGAAAACACATTACTTTAACATGGCCTTTTTATAACTTCACTTTAACTTAATCCTGATACTCTGTATGTTCAATTCATCATAATAACTATTCAGGGTGGCTCTAAAATCCGTACTGACCCCTACTCTCTTTTTCTGTTTCTTTTTCCGGTTTCTTTGTGGTGGTGGCCTGCGCCACCTCCACCTACTCAAAGCATGATGATGCTCCAACAATTATGGATGGATTAAAAGGCAGAAGTCTACGTGACCATCATCATCAAGTCCTTCCGTGAGAATCCTAAATCCAAAGAGGACTGTTTCATTTATGTTAGGTAGAATGCCCAGAGGGGACTGGGCCGGCGGTCTCGTGGTCTGGAATCCCTACAGATTTTATTTTTTCTCCAGCCGTCTGGAGTTTTTTTTTGTTTTTTCTGTCCACCCTGGCCATTGGACCTTACTCTTATTCTATGTTAATTAATATGACTTATTTTATTTTCTTACTGTGTCTTTTATTTTTCTCTTCTTCATTATGTAAAGCACTTTGAGCAACTTTTTGTATGAAAATGTGCTATATAAATAAATGTTGTTGTTGTTAGTATATTGGTGATAACTCGTATTTACTGGGGTACTAAGCAAGGAGTATAAAGAAGTGCTGCAGGATTTTATTTCTATTGTGGACCAAGCCTGTATATGTTCATCTACTTGTGTCCAGGTTTTTATAGCTTCCCAGTAATTAAACTGAAAGTTAGGTAGAGCCATGCCACCTTCTGTCTTAAGTCTTTGTAGGGTCGCACTTTGGATACGCGGATGTTTTGATTTCCAAATAAATGAGGTTATGATTGAATCTAACTTCAACCCTTGTTTGTACAACAATGAAAATACTTTGTTACTGTAGTTGATCTTGTTTTGAGAATGTTTCAACTTGACTCGAGTATAAAATTTTCTGTCTACTTCTAGTATTACTTCATTATCATTTCAAATGCAACTGACTACTTTTACTGTACCACATGTTGTTGAACACGTTCATTACTTCAACATTAAGTCAGAAAACAAAAAGGCTACTCAAATACACACAGTGCTTTGTTTAGTCTGTTATCTAAAATACAGGAGTCTCCTGCTTTAGGAACAGCTTTGAGAATCAAGACAATGAAATGTGTACTTCTGGTGCTAACACTTGATCAGCCAAGCAGTTAGTTGAAATGCACCTCACTGCAGCCTGCATAACGGTTTGAGGCTAACGGTTTAGGGCCGGGGCTGATGGCTGGTGACATGCAGTCCCAGTGTCAGTTATTTGGACAGCTGAGACTGAGGCTGATCTTCAAGCTGCTATGAGGTGTGTTTGTGTGTCCACGTGCCATGGTTCACTCATCTTGTCACATGTGCTGTTCATATCTTCCCAATTTATCCTTGATATCACAACAACAAAAAAATTATGAACTAGATAAACAAGTTCAAGAAAAAACACAAGACCATTCCTTCAAAACTAGAAATCATGAAGTCCAGGAAAAGTTCAAGGACAAGGGCAGAGTCTTGTTAGAGTTTGTTTTGATGAATAATGGTATTATTAAAATAATCCTGTCAAGTTTCATGTAATTAAATGCTATTTGAACAAATGTAGGATCATTTTTAGTGCGCCAGAGAATGCTTAAAAATATTTTCCATTTAAATAAATTCTAATTAAGGTTAAGAAAATTCTTTTTAAGAAGGAGTTTTCAAGAATGGATAAGCTCCTTCCTAAAGTATAGGAAGCCTATATGCCTCTCCTATTAGGATGCAGTCTTTAAGATATCCACTCGCACTAAATGTCAGTCAGTCATCATCCAACCCGCTATATCCTAACTACAGGGTCACAGGGGTCTGCTGGAGCCAATCCCAGACAACACAGGGCGCAAGGCAGGAAACAAACCCTGGGCAGGGTGCCAGCCAACCACAGAGCACACACACACACACCAAGCACACACTAGGGACAATTTAGAATTGCCAATGCACCTAACCTGAATGTCTTTGGACATTGTAGGGAGGAAACCCACGCAGACACGGGGAGAACATACAAACTCCATGCAGGGAGGTCCCGGGAAGCAAACCCATGTCTCCTAACTGCGAGGAAGTATATGAAAACTTTTTTGACAATACATAAAATGAGATTGTGTTACTTTTTCTGATTTACATTGATGTCATAAATATTTCTGTAGTTGGTAAACTTGCAAATGACAATAAAAGAGCAAGGTCAGAAACGGAAGAGGCAGCAAAAGGAACTCAGAGAGACCTGGACAAGCCAAGAATTGGGTGAACACTTGGAAAATGCATTTAATTTAGAAAAGTGCAAAGTGGGCAACATTTCTATATATATATATTGTGGGGAACAGCCCGGACACAGACAGGCAGACATCGTTTATGCACCACAACACATCTATTTACAGTTATATTTACAGTTAAAGTGAACACGCACACCCCAGTGCCACAGCACCAATCACCCTTAAGTCCAGGCCCTCACACAATGCCTTTCTTCACCGCCTCCACTCCTCTCCTCCGAGCTCTGTCCTTCTCCTCACCCGACTCCAGCCATCGAATGGAGGCAGGTGGCCCCTTTAATATCCACCCGGAAGCACTCCGGGGGTCCCCGGTCCTCTTCCCCCAAGCACTTCCGAGTGTGGCGGAAGTGCTGAGGTCCAGAGCTCTCCAGGCATGGGGTGCTCCCTGGCAGTGACCACGGGCCCCTACAGGGTTGAGATTCAAAACTCTGCACCCGTGGTCCCCAACGCAACCTGGGTGGTCGCCGCCTCATGGTCTGGAGGAGGTGTAAGCTCTCCTCCGGTCCTCTTGGTCGTCCCGGCTGGGTACCACCCCCAGCCGCGTGCCACAATATAAAATCCTACATCTGTCTGTCTATCTGTCTGTCTGTCTATCTGTCTGTATGTCTATCCGCTTTTCACGAGAGAACTACTTAACAGATTTAGATTGTTTTTTTTTTCTGTAACTTGTTTGAACATTCCAGTTGATTTTGCGACTCTCATTGCGCTATGTATCATAGTTCGCTTGTGGTGCTGATTTATTTGCGCAAATCAGAGAAACACGCAGCAGGCCGATGGGACCCTCCTCACTCACGCTCCAGCCTCGGTGCATATCTTACCTCCATTTAGCTATCGAACAAGAGAACCACTTAATGGATTTAGATTGGGTTTTTTTCTAGAATTTTCTTAAACATTCTGGTTGATTTTACTTCTCTCATTGCGCTAAGAATCATAGTTCGCTTGGAGGAGCAATATATTTGCGCTAATCCGAGACTGAGGCTGCGGGCCGAGGGGAGGGGGAAGTGTGACATCAGGAGTGGGAAGCCCAGTAGGGCCCTCCTCACTGTCCTGTTTCACTATTATGTTGGCAGAGCTGCGGGGGACAGCTAGTTAATTATAAATACAAGATGGCAGACACTGAGCTAGAGGAAGTAACCTCTGGAAAGGTGTAGGTTTATGTTTGAGACAATATGTTTATCATCTAAGCAATGTACAATAGTAATGAAAAAGGCAAATAAAATGTTAGGTCATATTGTAAATACTTAAATATAAACTAATGGATGTTTAGTTCAGACTATATAATGCAGAGAGCATTATATGCAGATGAGACTGCATCTGGAGTATTGTGTGCAGTTCTGGTCAACATGCTACAAGAAACAAAGCAATACTTGAAACTATGCAGAGGAGAGCCACCAAGTGCATTATGGGACTTAAGAATATGTCCTACTGTGACAAACTCAAAGAGTTTAGTTTAGTCTTAAGCAGAGAAGACTGCATGTGGATCTCATTCAGGTGTGAAAAAATTCTGAAAGGCATTGATAAAATATATTTGCTTCATCTTTTTGTTATTTAAGGAGTCTGGCAAATGGAAAGGTGGAGGTGTATGTCTCATGGTTCATAACAACTTGTGCAACAGCAGGAATGTAAGTGTATTATGATGCAACTGCTCACCAGGGGCCTCATGTATAAAGGGTATGCATGTGTCCACGCTCACTTCGAGATGTATAAAAACTAAACTTGGCATAAAGTCACACAAATTCTCACACCAACCTTACCCTGTGCGTACACAAGTTTCCACTCGGCGCAAACTGGTGGCAACCAGCATCAAAGCAATGCTACTGGTCCTGTGTGGTTTCCTATTATTTTTTAGATTCACATCCCTGATGTGGCAATATTAAATACGCTAAAATTTACAGCATATCATTTATAAATCTAAGGCATCTGATTGTAATCAACCTGTAACAATATAACGGTCCACAGAATGGCCAAAGTATTCCAAATACCATAACTGCTTTAGTGTTGTTATTCTCAGTGCATCACTCAGAGATTTTTAACCCAGTGTATCTGAGTGCAGAATCACAGCTCTACAGCAACTGATTGGAAAGCTCTACATCGGACTGTATCGAAAGAGTAGAGGATAATTGGGATACAGCTTCAGAGAACATTTATAGCCCACACAGCCTCAGCAATGCACACTGTCTATTTGAACTTTTGCCATTTGACAAACACTTCAGAGCATTTCCTGCACGAACCTTGAGGTTCAGAAACAGTTTACAATTGTTTATGATTACCTAACTGTAAACTTGCACTACAACTGTAATATTGTACAACCTGAACCACTTCATGAACCACTTGCACTATCTGCACTATATGTACATGTTTATTGTACTGAATTGCATTGAATCTCATTGTACCATACAATAACTATAAAGGAATTCAATTCAATTCAATAAAAGATAGTGAGTATTTACATATGATGATGACTGGCTTCTAAGTCAATTTAGATTTACAAGAGCTATCTTCTTGGAGCTCTTGATATCATTTTTAAGATGAAATGCATTAAAGTATGTATATTTATATTACACAGATAAATTCATTTAAATGTATACCTTTATTAATTAAACATGTGGGCACAGTGGCACAGCGGTAGCGATGAGCTGGTGCCCGGTCCAGGTATTGGTCCTGCCTCCCTCACTCTGCTTGCTTACTGGGACTGTATGGATAGATTGATAGAATAATTAAACATGTACTATGAAGTATTTCAATGTTACTTAAATGTTTTGAAGAATTGGCTTTCTAAGCTTACAGATGGTTTGACACTTATTAGAGAGCTTACTGTGTGGCGATTGGTTACTTGGAGAAAGAAAAGGAAGGACAGGAATTGGGGGTTAGTATGTTTGAAAGAGACAGTACTGCTACAATAAATGATTTCATTGAGGGTCACGCACGGCGCAGCAAGCATCTTGCTAGAGGCAGGAACAATCACTGGACAGGGTGCCAGCTCATTGCTACCACTGCTTTAGATCATTTCATCATGAAAAAGATATCAAGTATACATCATAGTATTTAAATTGTTCAGAGAGCAGTAATGTCATGAATGTAATGTATTCTGTGGTCTGTTAGCATGAGAGAAAGCCCATTTAAGAAGCACGCAGTGATTCACATACATAGAAGAACACATAGAATGCAAAACATTTAATGTGCTATGTGCTACATTAGTTGGGTTGGGATCTGAGAAACTACTAAATTTAACATTGATTTTAAGATTAAATTTATGATGTTCTACTTTAATGACAAAATAAACAATGAGATTAAAGTAGACTTTTCAACCTTTTCTTTCACTCTGTCCCTATTTTTTTTTCTTTTCTCTGCACCCTAATATGCTTCCATATGACACTCAGACAGTGGGCCACGACTCGCCTTTTCACGTTGACTTTGATATCTGACAACTTATTTTTTTATTTAGGGCACTGTATTACTTTTTGAATTTGAACTTCCGAGTTTCTCCACCATTCTGCATCACTCGTTCAACTTTCATTTGTTGTTTATACCAGTGCTTAAGCCAACAAACAATATGTTTTTCCTTGCTTCCACTGCATCCACTAAACAGTATCATCTCCAGACAGAGGAGCAGCTTCAGCAGACTGCTGTCACCGTCCTGCTCCACTGACAGACTGAGGAGATCCCACACTATGCGACTTTTCAATTCCGGGGGGTAAACGTTAACATTATATAAAGTTACTGTCTGTTATACCTGCCTCACACTCTCCACCTTGCACTTTTTAACTTGCACTGCGTTTGTATCACTCTTTAATTAATATTGTTTTGATCAGAATGCTGCTGCTCTGCCACAGATGTCAAACTGTCCAGCTCTGTGCCTACAATAGAGCCTGCCATCCTCACCAGTTTGTCCAGGCACACCACCACGTAGAAGAGGGCACTCACCACAACTGTCTGATAGAACATCTGCAGCATCTTATTGCAGATGTTGAAGGACGCCAGCCTTCTAATGAAGTATAGACGGCTATAGTCGTCCTCTCTTGCACAGAACATCAGTATTGGCAGTCCAGTCCAGTTTGTCATCCAGCTGCACTCCCAGGTATTTATAGGTCTGCACCCTCTGCACAGTCTCCTCTGATGATCACGGGGTCCATGAGGGGCCTGTTCCTCCTAAAATCCACCACCAGCTCCTTGGTTTTGCTGGTGTTCAGGTGTAAGTTGTTTGAGTCGCACCATTTAACAAAGTCCTTGATTAGGTTCCTATACTCCTCCTCCTGCCCACTCCTGATGCAGCCCACGATGGCAGTGTCATCAATGAACTTTTGCACGTGGCAGGACTCTGAGTTGTATTGGAAGTCTGATGTATGTTGGCTGAACAGGACCTGAGAAAGTCCAGTCCCCTGTGGCGCTCCTGTGCTGCTGACCACAATGTCAGACCTGCAGTTCCCGAGACACACATACTGAGGCCTGTCTGTAAGATAGTCCATGATCCATGCCACCAGATATGAATCTACTCCCATCTCTGTCAACTTGTCCCTGAGGAGCTAAGGTTGGATGGTGTTGAAGGCGCTAGAGAAGTCCAGAAACATAATTCTTATTGCACCACTGCCTCTGTCCAAGTGGGAGAGGGATCGGTGTAGCATGTAGATGATGGCATCCTCCGCTCCCACTTTCTGATGGTATGCGAACTGCAGAGGGACGAGGACATGGCGGACCTGTGGCCTCAGGTGGTGAAGCAGTAGCCTCTTAATGGTCTTCATCACATGTGACATCAGGGCGACAAGCCTGAAGTTATTCAGGTTATTCAGCTCACCAGGACATTATACCTTTGGGACTGGGGTGATGCAAGATGTTTTCCAAAGCCTCAGGACTCTCCCATGTTCCAGGCTCAGCTTGAAGATGCGCTGTAGAGGACTCCCCAGCTCCAGCTCAAAGGCCTTCAGCAGTCGTCGATACTCCATCTGGACCCGCTGCTTGCTGGCACGAAGTCTCCTCAGCTCTCTGCTCACCTGCGCTGCTGTAATTGTGGGTGGGGATGTCTCACCTATGCTGGTATCAGCAGAAGGATGGTTGGAGGATGCAGTACTCTGAGGTGAGAGTGGGTTAGGGTGGTCAAACCTATTAAAGAAGTTGTTCATTTGGTTTGCTCTCTCCACGTCTGTCTCGATGGCGGCACCCCACTTCGAGCTGCAGCCAGTGATGATCTTCATCCCATCCCACACTTCCTTCATGCCGTTATTCTGCAACTTCTGCTCCAGCTTTCTCCTGTACTGCTCCTTCGCCGCCCTGAGCTGGACTTGGAGTTCCTTCTGCACGCACTTGAGCTCATGTTGATCACCACCTTTAAAAGCTTTTTTCTTCTATATATATATATTGTGATAAAAACAATGACCAGACATCATAAAAAGGTTTGGGGCAGCCTCCCGTATAATATCCCTGGCTGCAAAAGGTTTTTTTAAGTTGACAGCGATGTTTGCAATACTGAGTCCAAAACAGAGCTGATTTCTTGGTGGTAAGATGGTAGCTTTAAAGGCCCATATAGGACGTGACATCATCGAGGGGGCTGGTCCCGGAAGTGTCATCATCAAGGGCCCCGGACCTGGAAGTGATGTCATCGAAGGAGCTGGGACCTGGCAGGATTTCTCAGGAACGGTCTGCCAGGAACTGAGAAAGACAGTCAGTGCACCCCGCCGCCCCCTGGTTGGATGTGGTATTACCATTATTTAAGCCCTTCAGCTGCCTCCTACTCGCACGTGTGTGACTATATATATATATATATATATAGTATATATAGGTGCACTAACTGTGTTTCTCAATCCCTTGCAGACCATTCTCGGGAAATCCCGCTCATTTCCAGCCTCTCTGATGACGTCACTTCCGATTCCGGCTCCTCTGATGATGTCACTTCCAGCCCCCCCAAAGACATCACTTCCATGTCCGGTGTTATCAATGGCGTCACTTCTGGTACCGATGACATCACTTCCTACACTGACCTTTAAAGCCATCATCTTGCCTCCACATCTTCTGTTCTGTTTTGAACTAATTTTGAACTAATCTCACAATTATTTCAAATCCCTTTTGCAGCCAAGGCACATTATATGGGTGGATTTCCCAAACCTTTAAGATGTGTTTGTGTCATTCTTGTGATAGTGGTGTAGTCGACAGGATAAATAAAGCCCAGAAGAAACCAGGACCGGACCTGAGGCATAACCAGGTGCGAGAGTGCCTGAGTATATTTATGCAATGTATTTAACCGGGCCAATAAAAAGACAAAAGGAGAGTGTGGAAGAGACATACAGAAGTGGGCTGGTTCCCACGGAGGAAGTGACGGGGACGTGCTATGCTCTTTCAGAGGAGAGAGCTTGTCTCCACACTGGAGTCATGGTCCCAGCTAAATGTGGGGCATCCCCAGGCCAGCAGGTGGAAAAGTTAAGAGACTGGAAATCTGACCCAGAGCGGTTGACCCAGAGGCAAGCCTTTGCTCTCTGGGAAATAGTGGCCTCATGGCTAAGGCCATTTGAGAGCTCTACTTTTCAGATAGTCCAGCAAGTTGACTGTTTTCTCTTTTTAGAGAATATTCCTGAATATTTCACCCAGCTGGTCTGGGGAGACTTCTGAAACATGGACAAGCTAATCAAGCTTGTTGAAATATCCAAGACAGCCTTCCAATCTGGGAGAGCAGAACCATCCTTTAGCGGACAGCATGGAGACTATGTCTCACACAATCTGCCTCTTCTGTACAAACTAGAGCTTGTATCGGAGTCCCCAGATCCCTGGGCACACAACTTACTCTGGAATAAGGAGGGATGCAGGTGGAGAGAGAGAGGAGGGTTATGTGCAGTTTCAAACCCCCTGACGGTGTCCCATGTGGGGGTAGTAATTGTTACTGGGTTTAAAGTTGAAGCCCTCTTTGATTCCGGTAGCAATATATTCATTGTTGATCGCTGATATGTACTAATGTGAAAGTGGATAAAAATAAAGACCAGTCTAACTTGTATACACGGAGAAAT
The DNA here is from genome assembly GCA_026402145.1 of Polypterus bichir lapradei. Classification (NCBI taxonomy): domain Eukaryota; kingdom Metazoa; phylum Chordata; class Cladistia; order Polypteriformes; family Polypteridae; genus Polypterus; species Polypterus bichir. Next base: position 49,259,034 of record JANRMT010062857.1, on the reverse strand, counting down.
CTGACAATATAAAACTGCCCTATGTTTCATCAGCCAAGATGGATCAATGAGAAAATTCCCCATAGCGGTCCTCCCTAAACCACCTTTTGCTGTGATTCTTGGGTGGGACTGGTCTAACAATAAATGCAGTATAGTACTGACTATTCCAAGACCAAATTTAGGACTTATAATAGATGGGAATGACTCATCTCAAGCTGTCTCCATGCCATGTACTCAGCCTGCGGAGAGCACTAAGAGGCAGATGCAGAGATTCCTGGACCATTGCAGGTGGAAACGTCATCACCCAGTGCCTCGACCAGTCGGGATCAATCCCCACCCCTTGAGGTCAGACTGGACCCTTTCTCTGATATTCAATTTCAATTCAAAGAGACTGCAATGGAACAATGACTCCCTAAAATTTGCTGAGAATGCAGTTGTGCTAGTCAATGGCCAACTCACTCATCAGCCCAGGCCACAGGGTCCTCACTTTGTGATAGAGAATGATCTATTGTATTGGGTCACGGAGCATGAGGGGGAGGTGTGGAAGCTGTTGTTAATCACACAAACCCACCGGGGCCAGGTCTGTGAATTGGCACACCCCCACCTCCTAGGAGGCCGTTTGGGCACCAAAAAAAACTTTAGAGTGTATTAAGCTCTGATTCTTTTGGCGGGAATTAATGAGGAGGTTCACCATTTTTGTATCTTTTGTCCAACATCTTTTATTTTTTATTTTATTACATATCATTTTATATATTATATATTATTTTATTTATTTTAAATATTATTTTATATATTATATATTATTTTATTTTTTTATCTTTTTTACAACAAATTCCCAGGAGTGGCCATGCTCCTCTCGTTCCCCTTCCCTTGACTGATGTCCCTTTTGAAAGGATTGGGGTCAATATAGTAGGACCCCTGGAGACCTCAGCCCGAGGTCACAAATATATATTAGTTTTTGTGGATTATGCGACCCGATATCCAGAAGCTGTTCCTTTGTGTTTAGCTACATCTAAGGTTATCACATTGGAACTTGTAGGGGTTTTTGCGCGACCCGGCATCCCTAAGGAAGTCCTTATGGATCAAGGGATGCCTTTAACCTCAGAGATGTTCAATGAGATGGCCAAGTTACTTAAAATAGAACACTTAAAAACCGCCGTGTATCATCCTCAAACTGACGGTCTAGTTGAGAGGTTTAATCAGACTCTTAAGCAAATGCTTCGTAAGGTGGTCAGCGGGGATGGGAGGAATTGGGATCAGCCCCTCCCCCTCATTCTCTTTGCCTACTGGGAAGACCCACAAGCCTCTACAGGCTTCTCATCCTTTTGTATTATTACAACCCTGGGGTATATTGGATATTTTGAAAGAAGGATGGGAAGGAGAGGCTCTTTCCTCTACTAATATATTGGAGTATATTGTGCAGTTATGCAATAGATTTGGGAAAATTCAAAATATACTAAAAAGTCACATGGAGGAGGCGCAAGCAGCACAGGCCCACCATTATAATTGTGGCACAAGCGGATATATCATGTGAACTTACTGAAACTGTGGAAGGAAAGGGATCCCGTTCCCTCATCCGATCAGCACCGTTCATTCTTTGCTTAGACCAACATACTTAACTTTGGTATAGAATTAAAATCGAGACAGAGACGGGAGTTCGAATCAGTTATCCTGTCTGTCCCGGAGGCAGTAGACGAAAAGCTGGGAAGGACCTCCCTGATCGCCCATGACATTGTGACAGAAACCAGAGTTATAGTCCAAGGGCTCTCCTATCATCTTCCCGAGACAAAGAATGTAGAAATGGAGCTTGAAATCAAACGCATGCTGGACTTAGGAGTTATAGAGGAGAGTCATAGTCCCTGGTCCAGTCCAATAGTCTTGGTTAGTAGCCCTGATAAAAGTTGGAGGTTTTGCAATGACTTAGGTCAAATTAATCAAGTCTCCCAATTCGATGCTTATCCAATGCCTCGAGTGGACGACCTCCTTGACAGGCTTGGACGGGCAAATTATATGAACACACTTGACATGACGAAGGGGTACTGGCAGGTTCCTTTAACGGACTCTGCAAAGGTCAAGACCACGTTTAGCACCCCTAGTGGACACTGGCAGTATCGTGTCCTTCCATTTGGGTTACACGGGGCACCTGCAACTTTCCAGCTTCGTCATTTATTCCAGCACAAGGAATGAACACCTACAGCAGGTCCAAGCCGTATTATGGACGCTTGGTGTTTTTTGGGTTACAAGAAGCCAACTATTTAGCTACCTGGTAGGCCGAGGTACCATAAAGCCACAGTGGTCAAAAATAGATGTCATTTTGAAATGGCCCCGTCCGCGAACTAAGCAGCAAGTCCAAGTATTTCTCGGTTTAGCCAGGTATTACCGTTGGTTTGTACCTCAGTTTTTGGAGAGAGCTGCGCCCTTGAGTGATTTAACAAACATTGTGGTATGGACTAATATAACAGAGGCTGCATTTGGTGACTTACTGTAAAACAGGCTCTGACATCAGCACCAATATTTAAAGGGCTTGATTTTTCACTTCCTTTTTATTCGATGGTGTTGAACACCCTGTCATGTTCCTGAGCCGGAAACTGTTGGATCGAGAGACCAGGTATGCAGCGGTGGAAATAGAAGCCCTCGCAATTAAATGGCCGTTTACACAGTTGAGATACTACCTTTTGGGCCGTGAGTTTACTCTTGTTACAGATCATGCACCCTTAAAATGGAAGACCCTGCACAAGGAGTTGAATCCGTGGGTCACCAGGTGCTTTCTTGACCTTCAACCTAGTAAGTTTTCACTAATTCATCGTATGGGCTCTCTCCATGCCTCTCTCAAGTTCACGACGTCTCAGTCAGAGACACCTGACCCAATGGGTCTGGGCTACTTGTCACACATGTGTGAACAGGAGACGGCTAAAGGGCCTGAGTAATAGTAATTCCACACCAGACCAGGGGGCGGCAAGGTGCACTAACTGTCTTTCTCAATCCTTTGCAGACAATTCTCGGGAAATCCTGCACATTTCCGGCACCTCTGATGATGTCACTAATGCCCCCCGAAGACAACACGTCCGGGTACGGCACTATTGGTGACGTCACTTCCAGTCCCAATGACATCACTTCCTACACTGCCCTTTAAAGCCACTATCTTGCCTTCACAGCTTCAGTTCTGTTTTGGACTCAGTCTTGTGAGTATCTCGCAATTATTTCAAATTCCTTTTCAAGCCAAGGCCCATTATACGGGTGGCTGCCCCAAACCTTTATGATGTTTTTGTGTCGTTCTTGTGACTATATATATATATATATATATATATATATATATATATATATATATATACAGAGAGAGAGAAAGGTATATACACTAGAACACTCTGGACGAGAACAAGCCATTCAGCCCAACAAAGCTTGCCAGTCCTATCCACTTATTTCTTCCAAAAGTCGAGTTTTGAAAGTCCCTAACGTCTTACTGTCTGCCACACTACCTGTTCTCTTTTTCCAAGTGTCTATCGTTCTTTGTGTAAAGAAAAACTTCCTGATGTTTGTGTGAAATTTATCCTTAACAAGTTTCCAACTGTGTCCCCGTGTTCTTGATGAACTCATTTTAAAATCACAGTCTCGATCCACTGGACTAATTCACTTCATAATTTTAAACACTTCACTCAGGTCTCCTCTTAATCTTCTTTTCCTTAAACTGTAAAGGCTCAGCTCTTTTAATCTTTCCTCATAATTCAACCCCTGTAGCCCTGGAATCAGCCTGGTTGCTCTTCACTACATACAATACATATATACAGGGTGACAAAGAAAAATGGGAACTTTTGAAATGCGTAGTGGCAGCCATGTACAGTTGGCAGCACTGCGGAACAGGGACCTTGAGCTGTAAACAATCTCGCCATTTAGTAATCATAGATCAGTGGAATGGTCAACAGCATGCTTTCGCGATAAAATGTTTTACAAAAACAATGATAGTTTGGAAGGTGTGCAGAGGGAGTTCCAACATTTTTTCAACTTAGGGCGTCATGGTCGGGTTCCCTTGAAACACGCGATAAAAACTAGGATTAAAAACTTTAAAGAGACTGGATCTGCTCTAAAAAAGAAACCGATAGGACGACCAAGAAGTGCTCGCACTCCACAGAATATCGAAGCTGTGCGCGTTTCAGTCTTATGGATCCCACGGTAGATTGGAAGAATGCATACTGTACATACAGGAGGACATCATCTACAGGACGTAATTTTCAGACATTGATAATTTGGATTACTGTCTCTTAAAAGGCAAGTTGTAGTGGTTCAATTGCTTTCAATAAAATTTTTTTATTGGATTTCTTCTATTTTTATTGGGTTTTTCAAAAGTTCACATTTTTTCTGTGTCACCCTGTATATGCACCAGCTGCCCCAACCATGAAACAGACAGGTAAACACATGTTTACTTAGATAAGGAAGCACTTCTCTTTGCTCCCCACACCATCACAATTCAAACAAGCAAAGCATAGCCCTTTTCGGCCCCAGTTCTCCTCCTCACCTTCATCCTTCTTCCCTTTGACTGTGGCCATTGAGTAGTGTCAGCTGACCCCTTTTATAGGATACCCGGAAGGACTTCAGGTGTCCAACGAAATTCTTCCGGCAGTGTGAGTGAGTGTGGCAGAAGTACTGCCAAACAGGGTTCAGTAAGCTTCCAGGTGCTGGGGCAGGGTTGAGTCTCCATACTCCAAAACCATGGCCCTGCTGCAAGCCAAGGGGGCTACCCTCTATAGGTCTGGGGGAGATAATATCCTGAAAAAGCTTTCTCCCCTGATCCTTCCATTATCGAAACATCCCAGCTGGGTAAGTGCCCTGGCCATCAGTCACACTGCCCCTCCCTCAGCTAAGCCTTATGGGGCGAAGAAGCCCGTCCAGTGAGGGCTGTCCTCCTCTAGTATGGGGAGTTGACGTGACCTGGTCCATGGCTCAGCCCTGAAAAGACAAAAGAAGAAAGGGATGGGGAGACACCATCATTTGGTGTCTACCAGCCTCTTAAACGGACAGCACATGAACCAGGCTAAAGCACTCGTAATAGCATTGCTCCCTTCGTCGCTCCCACACCTGGTAGACATGAAAGCAGCATGGGAAGTTTTGCTGCCCCTCACACTCAGCCAAGTTTGGCGCTTCTCTCTGCTCCTGAGGAGAGAAGCCCTTCACCAAATGTGAGCGAGCAGGCTCACGTTCCACACTGTTTGGAGACCTGGTCTTCCTTTTCCAGGTCTTCCTTTTGCTCTGGGTGCAGTGACAGTCTGGGTCTCTCTATGGAATGCAGCGAGACCCTGTACTGTCTGCATCACTTGACTTGTGAGTGACTACACGTAGTATCTGAATCAGGGCGCTCTGGGTGCCAGCACAGACAAGCTGGCCCCTTACATTTTTTGACAGTAATCTCTCTTTTGAGAAACAGATTAATTCTGTAGTCAAGAGTTGCTTTTTCCAACTTCATCTATTACCGTGTTTCCCCGAAAATAAGACAGGGTCTTATATTAATTTTTCTTCCAAAAGACGTGCTAGGGCTTATTTCAGGGGATGTCTTGTTTTTCTATGAACAAACATCTACATTTCTCTCTATTATAAAAAAAAAAATCTTGGAAGGCTTTTGAGGATATCCATCCATCCATTTTCACCCCCAAACACAGGGTCACGGGGGTCTGCTGGAGCCAATCCCAGCCAACACAGGGCACAAGGCAGGAACCAATCCCGAGCAGGGTGCCAACCCACCACAGAACACACACAAACACACCCACACACCAAGCACACACTAGGGCCAATTTAGAATCGCCAATCCACCTAACCTGCATGTCTTTGGACTGTGGGAGGAAACCGGAGCACCAGGAGGAAACCCACGCAGACACGGGGAGAACATGCAATGATACGTGATTTTCTTGGAGACACTTTAACGACCCACAAGACAAAGCAATAAGACAAAATGACAGCTGTTGCACAGGCTTTTTAAATGATCGACACGCAACACGACAGCAGTAAGACAGCAGCTGATCCGACAGCGTCTCCTTAGTGTGCATTCAGACCCTCCCCCCACCCCACCCCCCTTCACAACGAGAACGGCAGAGAGGCGAAGTGGCTGGTGCACAGCGTGCCACGGGGGATGGGCGAGTGAAGTGAGCTGGGGGCACAACCCCCTAGTATTCTGGAACAAAAATCTACATTTATTCAAAGTCAATTTCTTGCAACTCCATTTCCTTTAGAACAATTGTCCCCAATCTCTCATGTCTAGCAATAGAGCTTTTCTTAAATGAGCACCTCATGTTCATGTAGCCTGCTCGTATCCAACTTCTTCTCTTTGCAGAAATTAGTAAGATTTTTGCCCTGGGATTCCTCCACAATTCCTTTCTTGTACTTGACAGAATAGCTCTTTCTTTTTGTACTCATTTTGTCGCGGATGGGGGGTTCAAAATACCGGTATTATTTCCTGTTCATCTGTGTACATACGGTAGCAGTAGGCATTTATCGCTCATCCAAAGTTGCCTGTGCGGGATCGTAACTAGGGCTTATTTTCAGAGTAGGGCTTATTTTCGGGGAAACACGGTAGGTAAGATCAAGCCTTTTTTATCTTCTAGGGATCTTGAGAAAGCCACTCATGCTTTTATCTTCTGTCACCTCGATTACTGCAACTCGCTGTATTCTGGGATTAGCAAATCTCTGATACGCAGGTTACAGTTGGTCCAGAATGCTGCCGCTCGCTTTCTGGTTGAGGCGAGAAAGTCTGATTCTGTTTCTACTATTTTGGCTTCTCTACACTGGCTGCTGCCTGTCAGTTTTCAAATTGATTTTAAAATCTTGTTGCTAGTTTTTAAATCTTAACTTGGGCTTGCTGCTGCCTGTTTATCTGAATTATGTGCTTTACACCAGCTATCTAGAGTGCTTAGATCTTCTGGTCTGTTATCTCTTGCTGTCCCTCGTACCGAGTGTCAAACTAAGTGGGACAGACAGGGCTTGTGTTGCCTTGCCTGCGGAACTCTTTACCTCGTCACATAAAGGAGTCGTCGACAATTCAAAACGAGATTAAAGACTCATTTCTATTCACTTGCATTCCGTGACCTTCAGTAATACTGATGGTTTCCTCATTGTCATTATGTAACATTACTTCTATTTATTAATTTTATTTACGTTCATTTATTTTATTTCTATTTATGTTATTTATGTTAATTGTATGTTTTTTTTCTTCTATTATTGTAAAGCACTTTGGCCACAGCATTCCTATGTTGTTTTAAATGTGCTATATAAATAAAGTTGACATTGACATTGAGCCTTGGCCATTCCCGTCTCTTCCGCATGATTGGTCATTACACCCACATCTGATGATGGACTTCCCGCTGCTCGTCTCCCTTCAGGCATCATATCCAGGTACAATTCGCTTGGAGTTCCGGTTTTATTTACGGTAAAGGAAACACTAACCTGTGCCACTGCCTTCATGTGGGTGAAGAGCAGGGCCGAGACAAGGGTGAGGCAAACAAGGCACTTGCCTCGGGTAAACAATGGGAAAAGGCACCAAATTGATGAAAAATACAAATTAATAAATTGCAAAATAAAAAAAGAAAAAAGCCAAATGTATATTGCAATGTTCGTTAAATACCTTAAGCAAACTGATGATTTGCATTGGACGCTTTCACTCAATACGCTCGTTTATAAGATATTAATTGATTTGAAAAATAAGCAATCATTGCAATGCGCTGAAATTAAAAGCATATTGAAACAAATAAATTTTAAATTCTTATGTACGTTATCTACATGGAAATTAATATTGCAAGAAGTTGATAAAATAACCAAGACTTTGCAATCAAAAATGATAACTATAATTAAAGCTTCACAGAAGGATTATCTAACTCCTTGCAGCAAATGAGAGACACCATATGGGAAAATATTTTTTCTAAGAGTGAAAATTTGGCTTCAGAAATGGAATCGTCTACAGATTTTGAAAACAATCAAAGAAAAATCATTAAATTAGATGATTAATATCAGCAATCAGTTTCTTATAATGGTAAATATTTATTTATAGTAGAAATGAAAGGAGTAATAAATATTTTAATATCACAACTTAGATGGAGATATGAAAAACTATATGGGATTTCGTCTGATTTCGAAGTTTTAACAGGTGATGGATACAGAAAATCTAAGAAAAGCAGCTTGTGATCTATCCCTTAAAAATCCAAACAATATACATTCTGTAGAATTCTTAGAAATAATCAGTTTCAAAAATCAGGCAATGACATTAATTCCAGCTACAAGCAGCTCCAAGTTTAGATCTTTTAAAAATGATTCATGAATAAAGTTTAGTTCAGTCCTATCCAAATTTAGAAGTTGCATTGACAATATTCCTAACGCTACCTATTACTGTAGCTTCTGGTGAAAGACGCTTTAGTAAACTAAAAGTGATCAAAGCATATTTAAGATCGGCAATTGATCAGAAAAAATTGTCAAATATGCCAATTTTATCAATCGAACAGGAATTGACAAAACAAATTAATTTAGATACAATAATTGATGAATTTGCTTCACTAAAAGCAAGAAAAGTAAAACTTTAAAAAAAGATTTTATATTGAGCATTTATTTAATTATTTATTCATTGTAATTATATTAAATTTAGTTTTGTCTAAAGTATTATTGATATTATTTTGTCTCAAATATTAAAATTTGTAATATTCTAATTCATCTCATGTGTAATGCTTATTTTGTTTTTCTTTTGTTAAGGTTTGTGTGATTTTATTTTTAATATGTGCATTTCCATCCATCCATTATCCATCCCGCTATATCCTAACTACAGGGTCACGGGGGTCTGCTGGAGCCAATCCCAGCCAACAGAGGGCACAAGGCAGGAAACAAACCCCAGGCAGGGCGCCAGCTAACCACAGGGCACACACACACACACTCACCAAGCACACACTAGGAACAATTTAGGATGGCCAATGCACCTGACCTGCATGTCTTTGGATTGTGGGAGGAAACCCACACAGACACGAGGAGAACATGGAAAATCCACACAGGGAGGACCCGGGAAGCAAACTGGGTCTCCTAACTGCGAGGCAGCAACGCTACCTGCTGCAAAACCGTGCCGCCACGTGCAATTTTATGTTCCTTTTACTATTTTACTATTACTACATTCTGTGATTTTTTTATTTAATAATTAATACATTTAGGTTGTTCTCAAAATCATTTATTTATTTATTTTTATTTAGTACTTATTAGTAATAAAAAAACTATATATAGGGGCAATTTATCCTCCTGCCTCAGGTGAAAATACCTCTAGGCCCAGCTCTGGTGAAGAGTCCCACGCTGAGCTTCTTCAGGTACTCCTGTGTCACCTTCAGGGGTTCTTCAGCCAATCACCCGCAGGTATCTGACACACACCATCCAATCCCTTACCTGCTTCATGGACCGCCTCCTCCTCCTCCCTTTTATTGTTCCCGAAGGGGACGTGAGAGTCCAGGCAGTCCTCCTCCAGCACTTGCCTTTCAGAGAACAGAGGCCTTGGCTCTTCCTCGGCCAATTTCTCTGAGCTTACCCCACCATCGCTTCATGGATAGGCGTTTTTTGGCCATAACAGCGGATCCGAACACTCGCCATCTATGAGGTAGGTGTATGGGACCGACAAACAACCGAGTGTGGGAGCAGTGCTTCTGTAGGCCTCTGTGGTTTTGTCACATTCCACTGTGCTGCAGCTATGTGTGCGCTCCTTGCTGCCATTTGGCATGTGCACGCCTCATGCTGCTGTGTTGGGTCGGCCACAAGAATTATTTAAACTGGGGATCCTGCCAGCAGATGGCCTGGAAGTCCCATCTGGTATGGCACTTGTGGAACCCAGGGGCGCTCCAGCCACCCCAACCCCGACACAGACAGGCAGAGATACGAGTTTGCCACACAAAACACGTTTGTTTAGGTGGGGAAGCTCTTCTCTTCGCTCCCCACAGCAGCACAATAAAAACATGCCAAGCACGATTCTTTTCGCCTCCACTTCTGCTCAGCAGCTTTGTTCTTCTTGGAAGGACTCCTGGGGCCTCATGTATAAACGGTGCATATGCACAAAAATGTTGCATAAGAACGTTTCCTCACTCAAATTGCGATGTATAAAACCTAAACTTGGCGTAAAGCCACGCACATTTTCATGCTAGCTAAAACCCTAGCGTACGCAAGTTCTCCACTCGGTTTTTCAGACTGGCGGCACCCAGCGTCAAAGCACTGCTACTGTTCCTGTGTGGTTATCCTTTCTTTTTTAAATCCACATCCCTGACGTGGCTTTATAAATATACTGAAACTAGCTGCATATTGTCTATTAGTTTAAGGCATCTGATTGTAATTAACCTGTAACAATATGATGGTCCAGGGAATAGCCATAGTATTCCAAATACCATAACTGCTTTAGCGTTGTTACTCTCACTGCACCTTCTTCTTCTTCTTCTTCTTCTTCTTCTTCTTCTCCTTTCAGCTGTTCCCTTTAGGGGTTGCCACAGCAGATCATCTTTTTCTGTATTACTCTCACTGCACCACTCTGAGTATTTATATCACTGTATCTGAGTGTGAATCACAGCAGTTGATTGTAAAAAGAATTATCGGGATACAGCATCAAGCACACGCTGCCTCAGCCATGCTGTCTATTGAACTGCTCTTATATGACAAACGTTTCAGAGCTTTTCCTGTACGGACCTCGTGGTTCAGAAACAGTTTCATCCCAAGAACTCTAAACGCACTCAGTCAGTCCATCAGGTGCTCCTTGTAGAACTGTTAGGACTTATAAGTACAATCACCTCACTGTAAACTTGAAATACAGTTATAATATTACACAACCTGCGCCACTTTATAAAGCGCGTATTTACATATGATGACGGTATCATTTTTAAGATGACATGCAGCAAAATATGTTTATGATATTATACAGATAAAACTTTAACTTAATTTAAATAATCTATATTGTTAATAATTAAACATGTGAGGACAGAGTGCTGCAGAGCTAGCGAGGAATTGGCACTCCGTTCATGAATTGTTCCTGCCTCACGCTGTATTCTTGCTGTGGTTGGCGTGACACTGGAAGGACAGGTGTTTCGAAGGTTCTTACAGAATCTGTAAAAGAGCAATGGAGATGCTCATTTCAAGTCAAACAGCACTCATCTCTTTAAAATGTCTAGGAACGCTCCGGTTCTGCAATTGGATTCACAGTTAAAACTCAACTCTTAATTGAGAGGAGACATGTTGGTAAACAGCAAGAAAGTATTTGTTTTCCTCTGACTTTAGTCTCTATTGAGGAAATGCGATCACTAACTCTTAAACTGGACCGCATGTGATGGGATTCCAAATCCACACAAGCCCTATATACTTTACTCCTGCTGGTGCATCAACACAGCCAGACACATATATTAAGGTTCACTTTAATGCAGGCATGACTAGATTCCAAATTAAAGCAAACTGATCATCCTCGGTGTTACATATGTTCTTCCAGCATCTGCAAAAGTGCAATATGACACGCGATTCAGATCCCACAGCTGTTATCTCTTTGAAATGTCTAGGAAAACTCATCTTCTGTAATTGGCTCTAATAGAGATATAATAGTTATACAATCATTCCAACAAAGAGCTGAACTGGTAAATAAATTTAATCTGCAATCCTGAAGCAAAGTCAGGAAATCACTACTTTCATATAAATAAGCATTCAATATAAACTGCTGGGTGCAGTTAAAACTCTGCTCTTAATTGAGAGGACACACGTTGGTAAACACCAGAAAAGTATTTGTTTCCCTCTCACTTTAATCTCTTTTGAGGAATCTCGACCATTAACTGTTAAACTGGACTGCATATGACTGCACTGCATAGCCACACAAGCCGTACATACTCCACTCCTGCTGGTACAACAAAACATCCATGCACGAAAATAAAGATTCCCTTTAATTTAGGCATGACTGACATCAAAACGAAACCAAACTGGTCATTCCAAGTGTTTCAGTGGAGATGCGCGTTTAAAGTCACACAGCACTCATCTCTTTAAATGTCTAGGAAGGCTCAGGTTCTGTAATCGACTTCACAGATAAAACTCCACTCTTAATTGAGAGCAGACACGTTGGTAAACACCAGAAAAGTATTTGTTTACCTCTCACTTTAATCTCTTTTGAGGAAACGCGAACATTAACTCTTAAACTGGGCCGCATGTGATGGGAGTGCAAATCCACACAAGCCCTATATACTGTTCTCCTGCTTCTGCAAAAACACAGCCAGACATGTATATGAAGGTTCCCTTTAATGCAGGCATGACTGGCTTCAAAATAAAACCAAATTGGTCTCCCCGGTGTTTCGTCCACTCTTCCCGCATCCGTTAAATAGAAATATGATGTGTGTTTCAAGTATCACAGCACTTACAGTATCTCTTTAAAATGTCTAGGAACACTCAGCTTCTACAATCAGCTTCACAGTTAAATCTCTGCGCTTAATTGAGAGGAGACATGATGGTCAACAACAGGAATGTGTTTGTTTACTTCTGGCTTTGGTGAATCTTAAATGGAACAAGACATTGGCAAAGTAAGCTGATGCAGGAGGTGAAGTAGAGTCACAGGGGTCACCATGAAATGAATGGCACAGGAGATCCTGAAGATCATGCTCTTATCTATACAACCTTTACAGTTGTGAACTTTCTGTTTCCTGAGAGATATAATACTTATGCAATCATTCCAACAAAGAGCTGAACTGGTAAATAAATTTAATCTGCAATCCTGAAGCAAAGTCAGGAAATCACTACTTTCATACAAATAAGCATTCAATATAGACTGCTGGGTGCATTTCATTTTAACAAACATTTCAAACCTCACTAAACTGTCTTATTAATATTAACAAACAACTGACTTTTTAGCAGTGATGTGTACTATTAAAGGCCCCAGTTATGCATGACAAATTAAAATGCTCTCAAAATGTTTCATTAATGTCCAATCATCCTCTGCCAGGAAACAGTTACTCACCCATGTTGTTCACTTCGGCCCGGATTAACTTAAACTTGTTCAGCAGATTTTGATCGAGGAGGCTGACTGTGTTTGTGTCAACTACAAAGACGACGCAATGCACCTTATCAGCCAGACTGGGGTCCTCTCTGTAGCGCACGTCATTCCTGGTTATCAGTGCCTTGGGATTGAACTGAAGAGACATGATCAGTTTAACATGAGATACTCACACTGTCCTCACTCACACACATGTACAGTTCTTCACAGGAGCCAACCTGCTTGTTATTACCAATTCTTTATAGTTTAACACACACCAGGCACAGACCTTCACACTTGAGTGCTTATCTGTAAGTGCCAGAATGACTAAAAAGTAAGAAAGTTAACATATACTTAATTATTCTAATGAATAATTCTTTGGCCGAAAGTTCTCAGTATATTTTTGTCAGAGACAGGATGTGCAGCATTGTTCATAATGGCACTAAGTTTTGTCTTCATTCTCTCCTCCTCTATGACCTTCAAGTGGGTCAAGAGTGCATCCTATAGCTTGTTATCTCGGTGGGCCTTTCTTGAAGTGATGTTACCAGTCCAGCATACCACACTGGCCATCACAGAGTTGTAGAAGATGTGAAGGATGTCACTTCACATATTAAAGCAACACAGTCTCCTAAGAGAAAAGAGTCTGTTGCACCATTTATGTAGTCCAACCTGTCACTGATGTAGATTCCCAAGCACTTGTAAGAGTAGACCACCTCCGCATCCACTCCCTGAATAGAAACCAGGTGTACAGGGTCTTTGGTGTGGTGGAAGTCAATAATCAGTCCTTGTTCAGTTGCTGACAATTCTCAAAGTTCCCCCTGACCCCTCTCCTCTGTCTCACTGCCCTTAACAATACACCCGATAAGTGCAGAATCATCTGAGAATTTCTACAAGTGACCCGACCTGCTGTTATATTTATAGTATGAGGTGTACAGAGTGAAGAGAGAAACAGACAGGCCTGTTCCTTATGGTGCTCCAGGGGTGCTCACACAGTCCTTGACCCTGATAAATCTCTTGTTTTATACTGTGTGACACACAAAGAAATAATAAACACAGCAACCCATTTCATTTCTTTTGCACAAAACTGACAACTACTTTATCCAAATATATATTTTGCAGCACACAGTGTTGAATCACTAGAATTAATAAACTTGTTAAATGTTGGTGAGTTACAGTGAAGTCTAAGCAGTTTTGGGGTGTTTTCCTGTACGCTGCACAGCCTTTCATCAGTTTCATTTGGTAACGGGCTCACTCAGGTGTTCTTACTACACCTCTACTACTAGTAGCAGACCCAGCTTTTGTTTCTTTATGTACAGTACTTTGGCCACATTTCTCGTAAGATTCTCACAGTTGAAAAAGACAAAATATAAATAAATAAAACACACTAGCCAACCTGCGGCGTACCATACGCCGCATAATCAGGCCGGTTTTTTAATGATTTTTAAGCACAGGGAGAAAATTAACATTTGAAAAATCGGTAATGTAATAAATCAGCAAGAAAAGCAACATTGTAACAATGCACAGAACGAACCAACACACAATCGTCCGGGACTGAAAACTGGCGGACCGTCATCGCGCCTTCTCCTGCCAGACGGAGGGATGGGGGTGCACGGCGCTCAGTGTGGAACAGGAGGAGAGGAGAAGGACGTCCATTCAGCTCCCTCTTTCATGCTAGTCTGCTGATTTCTCGTTCAGTATGCACTGCCCGCTCATGTGCCCACCTAAAACTCGTCACTTGAGTCGTCGTCTTTACACAGTCCAGATGCACCTGTGACTCACGTAGACTTTTCATTGCTCTGTGCGGTTTTGGCTGCTTTTCTATATATAATCCCCCAAGACACCCGACCACGGTAGTAGCGAGGTGAGAGGGGGGTGTGCACAAAGAGTAGGGATGCAACCTTAGTGGGAATTCTTAGTGGGAATTCCACGGTTTGCAGCCAGAATGGGGTTCAACGGCTTACCCACGCCTCTCTGCGCCGGGTAGACACACGCTCAATCTCATGCATAATTATTTATTGAATGCTAAACACTTCTGGAAAGACACAGTTGTCTAAAAGGGGTTGGTGTAAGAATACAACAGTAAGTGAACGAAAAGATGGAACTCTGGAGAGAGCAAAATACAACACAATAGTGAAGCCGCAGCATAACAAACGCCGCATAATTATTTATTGATGGTTGAACACTTCTGGAAAGACACAGTTGTCTAAAAAGGGAGGGTTTGAAGATACAACAGAAAGTGAATGAAAAGATGGAACTCTGGAGAGAGCAACATATAATTGTCCGTGAGTGAAGAAGACGCATGTTTGTCGCGGATGCGAATTGCTGTATGTAGCGTGTAAAATAATTTGCTATGGTGCACGCGGTCGTGCGTCGTAACCGAAAACTTGGTTTTTAAAGACTGCTTACTTTATTTATTGTGTTTTAACCTCAGTTGTATAGGATTGTTTTAAGGATCCAATGGGATACCCCTCGCAAACTGTTTTACACGCTACATATGGCAACTCACCTCCGCAAGAAACATGCCTCTATGAAGTTTATAGTATGAACAGTCAAGGTGGCTCGGAGGAACATGAGGCCTCTACGACAGGCGAATATAAATGACGCCGTTCTTTCTGTGTCGTTGTGTCCGAGTTGGTGGGCGTGGCTCTGCGAGTTGTCGTCGTATCCAATGGTCTTGGAGTTGGTGGGTGTGGCTCCTCCCTGCGTGCGCCATAGGTGTCTTACTTGTCGGCGGCTTAGTGAATCCACACCCCTTCCGGCGTGCTTTCCATAGGTGTCTTGCCTTAGTGAATTATATATATAGATATTTCCTATGAACTGTTCCCTCTTTTCTTTTCTTCTTTCTTTTTTCACCTTTCAATGCTTATTGATGTTTCAAGTTAACATCATTCCATCTATTATCCAACCCACTATATCCTAACTACAGGGTCACAGGGGTCTGCTGGAGCCAATCCCAGCCAACACAGGACGCAAGGACAGGAAACAAACCCTGGGCAAGGCGCCAGTCCACCGCAGGGTGCACACACGCACACACAGACACCATGCACACACTAGGGACAATTTAGGATCACCAATGCACCTAACCTGCATGTCTTTGGATTGTGGGAAAAAACCCACGCAGACCGGGGAGAACATGCAAACTCCATGCAGGGAGGTGTTTCATGTTACATTTTCTATAAATGAGTTAACAACTTCTGTGAACAGCATTATGTACTACACAGCAAACAGCCAACTCCACTGACAGAGCAATATGTTTGTATTCCTGAATTGCCTCAGGCTGACTGGGCTTTTTACAGTCAGAAATGGCTATTCGGTATCGTGAATACCAGCTGCACTTCAGAACAGGTCAACCACCTGATACTAAGCATGTTTGGGCCTGGCCAGAACTTGGATGGGAGAACATCAAGGATAAGCTTGGGATGCTGCTGTAAGAGGTGTTGGTGAGGTCAGTAGGGGGTGCTTAACCTGTGGTCTGAATGTGGATACCAATGCTGCAGAGCAGTGACAGGGAAATGATGCTGTAAAAATGGCACCATCCTTCAAATGAGATGTAAAACTGAAGTCCTGGATCTCTGTGGTCATTAAAGATCCCTGGGCATCCTTTGTAAAGAGTTATCATTATTATTATTATTATTATTATTATTATTATTATCTGACATCACAATGCAAGCATGTGTGAGTCAAGAAGCTTAAAATCGATTCTCAAAATCACAGACAGGACAGACTGGTCAATACTGCTGATGGGTGGGCAGCCCTGACACCTGTGTAGCTTAAAAAATGAGCGGAGTGGCATCTATCTATCTATCTATCTATCTATCTATCTATCTATCTATCTATCTATCTATCTATCTATCTATCTATCTATCATATTGTGCCTCTCTTTCTTTCTTTCTTTCTTTCTTGCAATAGTGGTGAATGGGCAGAGCTTTGCGAGAGGACTGAGAGAGTGAGCGGGAGAGTTTGAAGGTTTGTCCATCTTTAGTGTATTTTCCTACATTTTTTCCTGTCCCTTTTCATCCATCCATCCATCCTCTTCTACTTACCCGAGATCAGGTCACGGGGACAGCAGCTTGAGCAGAGAGGCCCAGACTTCCCTCTCCCCGGCCACTTCTTCCAGCTCTTCCGGGAGAATCTCAAGGCGTTCCCAGGCCAGCTGAAAGACATCGTCCCTCCAGCGTGTCCTGGGTCTTCCCCGGGCCCTCCTCCTGTTTGGACATGCCCAGAACACCTCACCAGGGAGGCGTCCAGGAGGCATCCTGATCAGATGCCCGAGCCACCTCATCTGACTCCTCTCGATGCAGAGGAGCAGCGGCTCTACTCTGAGCCCCTCCCAGATGACTGAGCTAATCACCTTATCTTTAAGGGAAAGCCCAGACACCCTGCGAAGGAAACTCATTTCAGCCGCTTGTATTCGCAATCTCGTTCTTTTGGTTGCTGCCCATAACTCATGACCATAGGTGAGGGTAGGAATGTAGATCGACTGGTAAATTGAGAGCTTTGCCTTACGGCTCAGCTCCTTTTTCACCACGGCAGACCGATGCAAAGCCCACATCAAGGCGGACACTGCACCAATCCGCCTGTCGATCCCACGCTCCATTCTTCCCTCACTCGTGAACAAGACCCCAAGATACTTGAACTCCTCCACTTGGGGCAGGATCTCGCCCCCAACCCTGAGAGGGCACTCCACCCTTTTCCGGCTGAGGACCATGGTCTTGGATTTGGAGGTGCTGATTCCCATCCCAGCAGCTTCACACTCAGCTGCGAGCCAATTCAGAGAGAGCTGAAGATCACGGACTGATGAAGCAAACAGGACAACATCATCTGCAAAAAGCAGTGACCCAATCCTGAGTCCACCAAACTGAACCCCCTCAACGCCCTGGCTGTGCCTAGAAATTCTGTCCATAAAAGTGACTTACTGCCGGCAATGCGGACCAAGCTCTGACACCGGTTGTACAGGTACCGAACAGCTCTTATCAGGGGGTCCGGTACCCCATGCTCCCGGAGCACCCCCCACAGGATTCCCCGAGGGACACGGTCAAATGCCTTTTCCAAGACCACAAAACACATGTAGACTGGTTGGGCAAACTCCCATGCACCCTCCAGGACCCTGCTAAGGGTGAAGAGCTGGTCCAATGTTCCGCAACCAGGACGAAAACCACACTGTTCCTCCTGAATCCGAGGTTCGACTATCTGACAGACCCTCCTCTCCAGGACTCCCGAATAGACTTTTCCAGGGAGGCTGAGGAGTGTGATCCCTCTGTAGTTGGAACACACCCTCCGGTCCCCCTTCTTAAAGAGGGGGACCACCACCCCAGTCTGCCAATCCAGAGGCACTGTCCCTGATGCCCATGCGATGTTGCAGAGACGTGTCAACCAAGACAGTCCTACAACATCCAGAGCCTTAAGGAACTCCAGGCGTATCTCATCCACCCCCGGGGCCCTGCCACCAAGGAGTTTTTTGACCACCTCGGTGACCTCAGCCCCAGAGATGGGGGAGCCCACCTCCGAGTCCCCAGGCTCTGCTTCCTCATTGGAAGCCATGTTAGTGGGATTGAGGAGGTCTTCGAAGTACTCCCCCCACCGACCCACAACATCCCGAGTCAAGGTCAGCAGCGCACCATCCCCACCATATACGGTGTTGACACTGCACTGCTTCCCCCTCCTGAGACGCTGGATGGTGGACCGGAATCTCCTCGAAGCCATCCGAAAGTCATTCTCCATGGCCTCTCCAAACTCCTCCCATGCCTGAGTTTTTGCCTCAGCAACCACTGAAGCCGCATTCCGCTTGGCCTGCCGGTAACTATCAGCTGCCTCCAGAGTCCCACAGGACAAAAGGGTCCTATAGGACTCCTTCTTCAGCTTGACAGCATCCCTCACCGCCGGTGTCCACCAACGGGTTCGGGGATTGCCGCCGCGACAGGCACCGGCCACCTTGCGGCCACAGCTCCGGTCAGCCGCCTCAACAACAGAGGCACGGAACATGGCCCATTCGGACTCAATGTCCCCCACCTCCCTCGGGACGTGGTTGAAGTTCTGCCGGAGGTGGGAGTTGAAGCTACTTCTGACAGGGGACTCTGCCAGTCGTTCCCAGCAGACCCTCACAACACGTTTGGGCCTACCAGGTCTGACCAGCATCTTCCCCCACCATCGAAGCCAACTCACCACCAGGTGGTGATCAGTTGACAGCTCTGCCCCTCTCTTCACCCGAGTGTCCAAGACATATGGCCGCAAGTCCGACGACACGACCACAAAGTCGATCATTGAACTGAGGCCTAGGGTGTCCTAGTGCCAAGTGCACATATGAACACCCCTATGCTTGAACATGGTGTTCGTTATGGACAATCCGTGATGAGCACAGAAGTCCAATAACAAAACACCGCTCGGGTTCAGATCGGGGGGGCCATTCCTCCCAATCACGCCCTTCCAGGTCTCACTGTCTTTGCCCACGTGGGCATTGAAGTCTCCCAGCAAAACGAGGGAATCCCCAGAAGGTATGCCCTCTAGCACCACCTCCAGAGACTCCAAAAAGGGTGGATACTCCAAACTGCTGTTCGGCGCATACGCACAAACAACAGTCAGGACCCGTCCCCCCACCCGAAGGAGGAGGGAAGCTACCCTCTCATCCACCAGAGCAAACCCCAATGTTCAGGCTCCAAGTTGGGGGGCAATAAGTATGCCCACACCCGCTCAGCGCCTCTCACCAGTGGCAAATCCAGAGTGGTAGAGAGTCCAGCCCCCCTCAAGAAGATTGGTTCCAGAGGTGACATTCCACGTCCCAAGAGCCAGCTTCTGTAGCCAAGGATTTTACCGCCAAGGTCACCACCTTCGGCCACCACCCAACTCACACTGTACCCGACCTCCTTGGCCCATCCCATAGGTGGTGAGCCCATCCCTGTCCCTTTTAACATTGCTTTCTGGTGGTTAGTGTACACTGAAGGTGGTCAGTGTGGCCTCCTCTGGGAGTTGCCCCTCTTCGGATTGATGACTTCCAAAAGCTCATGAAAGGGCATGATATAAAACTGACACATGAGTTCGCCTACTCTAAAGAGGAGTGTGTTTTGCCTGTTGGTACCATGATTGGATACAAAAATATCCGCTCGGCCTCACAAATAAGCAGTGTAGTGGTGGTGTTTGTTGCTGCAACTGACCTCGTAAATTGTTTAGTTGAGAATGAAGTTATTATTAAAGACATTCTGACTCCCGTAAATCCTCTTGCCTAGGGTTGCCCGACGTCCCTTGTATATGGGACTTGTCCAATATTTGATCATTTTGTCCCCTGTCCCATACTAACCTTTCAGGGACACCCAAATGTTCCATATTTAGTTCATTTTCAAATTTCGTAACTTTATAAGTAATTATACTTTCTTTTCTCAGATTTTCTTGATAAAAATAACCCAAATGTAACGAGGAAATGAGTGTTTGCTGCCTGTTTGCAACTTGTTTAGATAGATAGATAGATAGATAGATAGATAGATAGATAGATAGATAGATAGATAGATACTTTATTAATCCCACGGGGAAATTCACATAATCCAGCAGCAGTATACTAATACAAAAAAAAAAACAAAATCAAAGAGTAATAAAAATGCATTTAAAAAACAGACAATAACTTTGAATAATGTTAGCGTTTACCCCCCCAGGTGGAATTGAAGAGTCGCACAGTGTGGGGTCTCCTCAGTCTGTCAGTGGAGCAGGACGGTGACAGCAGTCTGTCGCTGAAGCTGCTCCTCTGTCTGAAGATGATCCTGCTCAGTGGATGCAGTGGGTTCTCCATGATTGACAGGAGTCTGCTCAGCGCCCGTCGCTCTACCACGGATGTCAAACTGTCCAACTTTATTCCTACAAAGAGCCTGCCAACCTCACTAGTTTGTCCAGGCATGGGACGTCCTTTTTCTTTATGCTGCCTCCCCAGCACACCACCGTGTAGAAGAGGGCGCTCACCACAACCGTCTGGTAGAACATCTGCAGCATCTTATTGCAGATGTTGAAGGACAACAACCTTCTAAGGAAGTTTAGTTGCTATAGTTGGCTGAGGACGGCGACACTCTTACCGTTTTGCTCTCCAGCTGTGCTGCTGTGCAGTTCTGGATCAGCATTGCCACATACAATACTGGCAACAAAGTGTGTTGTTACTACTTTTTTCTAAATTAAAAACTAATCCATCCATCCCAAGATGTCAAAACGTAAGTGTAAATTTCGTGATGAACATTCCAGCGAATGGACATTTATCAAACAAGGCAGAAGCTGTTTTGAAGCAAACTGTGGTGTATGGTATTGCACTTTCAGTAAATAATTTTCAAATGATTTTCCTCATAACCCATTAAAATCCTTGCTTTATGTTTTTAACTTATGTGTCTGCTTTTATGGTTCTGGGTGTAGGGGGCATGTATAAATTTATCTATACTAATAAAAGGCAAAGCCCTCTCTGAATGGCTGACTGACTCACTGACTCATCACTAATTCTCCAACTTCCCGTGTAGGTAGAAGGCTGAAATTTGGCAGGCTCATTCCTTACAGCTTCCTTACAAAAGTTGGGCAGGTTTCATTTCGAAATTCTACGCGTAATGGTCATAACTGGAACCTATTTTTTCGTCCATATACTACGTAGTTACGCCTCCCACGTAATTTAGTGCCTGCCCATATAAGGCCATCCGTCAGCGGCAATCCAATAGAAACACTGCTGCTAAATATTCACGGGTGAAGGACTGTGCTTATGCAGACGAAGATGAGATGGTCAGGGTGGTGTTTGGCACAAACTCAGCGAAACTGCGAGAGAAACTTTTAAGTGCCGGGTCTTAGCTAACATTAAATACAGCCGTGGACATCGTACGAGATGGCACTAGCACAGCTGGGTACCTTCGATGCATGTACACCGAGCGGCTCACGTGAACTGACGCAGTGCACAGACAAAAAGTAACAGTTCCAAAGAGAACAAAAACCAAATTACACAATTGAGAAAGCAGCAAAAAAAATATGAAGCGTGTGACACATGCAAACATATTCATAAGTGCAGCTATCGTGGAAACAAAGCACACGGTGGAAGAAGTCAATGTCCCGCTAAAGGAAGACAGTGTAAAAAAAAAAACCCGTGCATGCAGTGTGTCAGGTCTCAGATAAAGAGGAAGACGAGCTGTTTATTGATGCAGTAAGAAACGAATCGATGAATGAAACCTGTCATCTTTACAACGATTGACAAACACGGAATGTAACTTGAACACAACACATCCTACAAATACGAACATGCTTGAAACAAACAATGATAATTAAATCCTTGATGACAGCAACACTCATAACACTCGCAAAACAATTACTGTATATTGTCAATCATGTTACGTTATTTTTAAAATGTTCCCTTTTCTTTTTCATAACTTCTTTAACACACTACTTCTCCGCTGCGAAGCGCGAGTATATATATATATATATACACACACCCCGATCTACATACTCTCAAATAGACAAACTACACGCTGTGGCGCAATTAAAGAAGCTTTGCCTCTAGCGCCGACGTCCGAAGTTCGATTCCCGAGAGGGGGTACACTGAGTATTTACGCCTGATGACCCCAAAATTAGGGCGAAACCCGTGTCGCGTACTCTTTGCATTATTTCACAGTAAAACTATTTGAATATATATATACATACATATATATACACACACATACATATATATAAGTGTTTCCCGATTCATTTTACCCTCGCATCCCCTTGGTTTGAGACGTATGAAAAAATATGCGGTTAACGCAGAAAGACAGATCACCCATTGAAGCTTTATGAATAATGGATACTTTATTCGCCATCAATGATTGTTTTGGTAAAGCCATACTCAGTGTAATCATTAGATGAATGGTAAAAAAGTAAAAGCGAGGGGAGGGTGACTTATTCACACACGCAGGTGAAACCACAATAGCACGCGAGCTCGATGTAGTGCGCGTCAGCTCGATCTGAATTGCGTGATCACATTCAAAAAATTATATCTTTTCAACTTCTATTTAGTCAACACAAATATCTTTGGTTGGAATGTAAGGCGAATTTACTCTTTACATTTCTAAGGTGAAGAAAAATTTATGCAATGATGCCTACATTTAACTTATATTCCTACCAAAGATATTTCTGTCGACTAAATAAAAATTCCTTCTATTTAAAATTTAAATAGAACTTGAACAGATACGATAGTTCATAATATCCACGCAGACTTGCGCGTAAGAGCGGAAGTCATCCGTTTTAACAAGCAGCGTATTGCACTGATAAAAAATAGCCTGCCCATTTAATTATTTAGGAATGGATAAATAAATTAAGATTTTGTACAAATAATGTATTTCATTTTTCTTCCTTGATGGATTCTGGCACCCCCAACAACAGTTGCTCGCACCCCAAGGAGTGTATGTATATATATATATGTGTGTATATGTATATATGTAGATATGTATATATATGTTTATATATGTGTGTATGTATATATATATATATGTATTTGTGTGTATATATGTGTGTGTATGTATGTATGTGTGTATATGTAGATATGTATATATATATGTATATATATATGTGGATGTAAGTGTATATATGTATATATATCTATACTAATAAAAGGCAAAGCCCTCACTGACTCACTCGCTCACTCAATCACTCACTCACTCACTGACTGACTCACTCACTGACTCACTGACTCATCACTAATTCTCCAACTTCCCATGTGAGTGGAAGGCTGAAATTTGGCAGGCTTATTCCTTACAGCTTACTTACAAAAGTTAAGCAGGTTTCATTTCGAAATTCTACACGTAACAGTTATAACGGTCGATAACGGTCGACAAAGTCCGCCATGTTGAACTTTCTTATTTATGGCCCCATCTTCACGAAATTTGGTAGGCGGCTTCCCTGCGCTAACCGAAACCGATGTACATACTTATTTCGATGGTATGACGCCACTGTCGGCCGCCATATTGAACTTTCCAAAGTCATTAATTTTCCAACTTCCCGTGTAGGTAGAAGGCTGACCCCATCTTCACGAAATTTGGTAGGTGGCTTCCCTGCGCTAACCAAAACCAATGTACGTACTTATTTCGGTGGTATGACGCCACTGTCGGCCGCCATATTGAACTTTCCAACGTCACTAATTCTCCAACTTCCTGTGTAGGTAGAAGGCTGAAATTTGCCGGCTCATTCCTTACAGCCTACTTACAAAAGTTAAGCAGGTTTCATTTCGAAATTCTACACATAACGGTCAACAATATCCACCATGTTGAACTTTCTTATTCATGGCCCCATCTTCACGAAATTTGGTAGGCGGTTTCCCTGCGCTAACCGAAACCAATGTACGTACTTATTTCGGTGGTATGACGCCACCGTCGGCCGCTATTTTGAACTTTTCAACGGTCTTTGTTACTTATGGGGCAATCTTCAAGAAATTTGATACGCGGGTTCCCAACGCTAACTGAATCCTACTTACGTACATATATACGTCCATAGCCTGCAGCTCGGTCACCGTGTGAGGTGGCGTTGGGTCCCCCATCCTAACGCCTCCCACGTTGTTGGCTGCCTGCCTATATAAGGCCGTCCGTCGCTCCTGTCTCTACATTCCTTTCCTTGCTTCGCCACGGTATTCACGTCTCCCTGCTGATAACTACAGCCTTTTTATTTAATCCATGGCTTCTCCACTGTTTTATTGTTCATTTATTACGATTATAGTTATTGTTTAGGTATTTTAGACTTACTTTACATTGTTCAGGTACCCATTTCCTTTATCATTCCAGCCGTACCCCCATTAACATGTCTATCGAGGTGATCACCATCGATCAAAGAACTGTCACTTACTGAGTGGTTTCCATGCCCAGAGATGGCACCTGCCTTTTCCATTCTCTTTGTTACATATTGCACAGCCTTATCGGGCTCACTCTTGATATCCGGAGGAACATTGTGTCTTATGTACTGAATGACTGGGACAGGTTCAAGGTGTGGACTGATGACGGTACAGGAGATAATTATACTACACAGGAGCACTAGAAGAGTGAAATGCTTAAGCCCTTCGCCTATGCATCTGCATGTGAGTTGATGGCTGCCGCTGAATTGTTCGGTTGTCGCTTTCAAATGTACCGAAATGGCCAAATATTTTACACCTTTCGACAACCGCCAATGCCTCTTAAACATCTTAGATTCACAGGTGACGATTTCAGTAGTGGACACTTTGATGTTTATGAATGTTTCAACTCTCAAAAGTTGGATGTGAAGTTATCGATGAAACTGGTTGTATGCTTACAACGCTTGACAGATGTCGAATGTCTCTTCAACACAACTCCTACAAATACTGTCATAATTGAAACAAACCATGAAACTCAAACCGATTATGACAGAAGCAATCCAAGTGGCGTCATACCACCGAAAATAAGTGCGTACATTGGTTTTGGTTAGTGCAGGGAAGCCACCTAACAAATTTCGTGAAGATATGGTGAGCCTTCTAACTACACGGGAAGTTGGAAAATTAGTGACGTTGCAAAGTTCAATATGGCGGCCGACAGTGGCGTCATACCATCGAAATAAGTATGTACATCGGTTTCGGTTGGCGCTGGGAAGCCACCTACCAAATTTCTTGAAGATGGGGCCATAAATAAGAAAGTTCAACATGGCGGACGTTTTCGTCCGTTATCGACCGTTATGACCGTTACGTGTAGAATTTCGAAATTAAACCTGCTTAACTTTTGTAATTAAGCTGTAAGAAATAAGCCTGCCAAATTTCAGCCTTCTACCTACACGGGAAGTTGGAGAATTAGTGATGAGTGAGTGAGTGAGTCAGTCAGTGAGTGAGTCAGTCAGTGAGGGCTTTGCCTTTTATTAGTATAGACTAGCAGAATACCCGCGCTTCGCAGCGGAGAAGTAGTGTGTTAAAGAAGGTATGAAAAAGAAAAGGAAAAATTTAAAAAAATAACGTAACATGATTGTTAATGTAATTGTTTTGTCATTGATATGAGTGTTGTTCCCATATCTATATCTATATACTGTATATGTATATCTATATATATATATATCTATATATCTATTGTCACACATGCGCGAGTAGGAGACCGCGGACAGATCCGAAACCACTTCGAAGGACGTTTGCCGGTAGGGAATGGCGGGGTACTAACCTTTCTGCTCTTTCTTTCAGGAAAAAAGACACACCGCCATCGTAACCTGACCGCACTACGTCCACTTCCGCCCTTCCTCCGCCAGCTTCCCTGACGTCAGCAGTCCCGTCATCCCTCACGCCTCCTTCCCAGCATTCCTCCACTTCCGGCTCCTCCTGTATAAAAATGGCCGCCGGCGCCTGTGAAGGCGTCGTGCAATTTTGAATGACTTGTTTTGTTGGACTTGTACTGCATAACCTGCTTAATTTTCTTTACAGTATACGGGGCCAAAACCCCAACCCTTTATGCTGTGTTTGTGTCTTTTTACACTATATATATATATATATATATATATATATATATATATATAT